>CM038214.1:150054870-150654870 GCA_021442155.1 Cymbidium sinense
AACCTAAACCTATTTTCACTTTTGCACAAAACTTGACCTAAACCCCCAAACCCTAAACTATAATCCTTAACCCTAAAACCTAAACCTTACTAAATCTAAACTTGATTTTTTGGCAGGTTGGGTTATGTTTTTTTAACATCTAGATTTTGGGTTGGCTGGGGTTCTGTCTTCTCTGCCTTGTTACTGGTTCTTTGGTGGATGAGATGTTTACTCTTTTTTATTCTATTTTCTACATTGGTTGGTTTATTGGATCTCCTCTTAAACTCAAATTACTTTTCTTTGGTTGATGGTTCCATTTCGTTGTTTAGTCATTTATGGTTACTCAACCTAGTTTAGCTTGGTGTCTGCTACTTGTTGGGACATTGGCTTGAGGGCTCCTATCTTGGTTTGGTTGGCTATTTCTCTTTTAATTGGCATTGGCCTGGTGCTTGCTGATGGCTGGTTCTAGTTTTCTTTGGTTTGGATCTTCGATGGGTATTTGGATAATGGTTATTGTTGGTGTTTTGACTTTGTTCTAGCCTCTCTCTAGGTCATTATGATTAGTCTATTGTAGTTTTTGTTTGGTGGTTTGGCTTTTAGATGGTTGTTGGTGGATTGCTCTTTATTTAATGGTTCAGGATCTAGAACTCTATGGATTTGGCCTTCGATGTTTGTTTCTATTAAATATATGCTATGATGCCTTTGATGTTACTCACCTCTTCTTGCTGGTTGGTAGCATTACATATGATTATAACCATTCTTTATGAAGTTTGGATGCTCATATGTATTGTTCCCCTTGTGATGATCGCAACTGAGCCTGAGCATTTTCTTTCTTAGCTCTCTCTTTTTCCTCCTTTAATCCTTATCCTTTTTAGCTATGACTTTTGGCTTTGTAGTGTTTTATAAATTTCTATTATAGGTTGGAATGTTACATAGGGAATGCTCAATACTCAGTCAACCCAAGTGTTGTTACTATGGATCTTACTTATCTTGCTTTCTAACAGATATCATGAACTGCTACTAACTAATCTTTTTATTATTTTCAATATTTATTTTAGTCTTACTCTATGTATTTTTCTATTATTCTTTTTAGCTATTCTATTTGCTCTTTTATTTTCTTTTCATTTTCTCAAGTACTTAAATGGGAGTTTAGCTCTTTAGGATTCTTGTAGCTCTAAGAATAGTAGAATTTTAGAGCTTTACCCTTTTTAAGGACATTATATCTTTTCCTTTTATGGTAATACAATTCTATCTTTCAAAAAGAAAAAATCCTAAACCCTAAATCCTAAACCCTATTCCTAAACCTAAACCTAAACCATAAACCCAATCCCTAAATAAACCTAAAAAAGTAACTAAATAAACTTAAAAATATAGCTAAAACTTACATCATAATAAAAAAAACCTAAACCTAAACAAGAATGGGAGATCCTTGACAACAAACATCACCATCTACCATCGGTCACGGATGCGGTGGAGGCAAAGGCTAAAGGCGGCTTATCATGTGGTGGTGGGGATGGAGGTGCTAGTGGATATGGAGGTGGTGGTTATTGAGGCAAAGGGCGGAGGTTCTGGGTGGTTATGGCATAACGAGATGTCGGGGATATGATGGTGAATCCATACTCGAGAGGGGGGGCTAATAATGGGAACTAGAAAAATTAAAGAACGACCGATCCGATCTATTATATATGGAGCAATCTCTTTACAATAGAGATAGTTCTAGTTATCTAGGGTTTTTGATTTGCTCTATGCGTGCTCATTTTTTATCTATGTTGTCGCTTGTGTCTTAGAAAACTTGGTGTGTTACTTGGTTGATGAAATCAAAAAGAAAAATTGATGAATCTGAATTTGTTCTCTGTTGAAAAAAAAACTCTAAACCCTAAACTAAAACCTAAACCCTAAACCTAAAACCTAAACCCTAAACCCTAACCCCTAAAAACCCTAAACTCTAAACCCTAAACCCTAAACCCTAAAACCCTAAACCCTAAATCCTAAACCAAAAAAACTCCCCCTCAAACACTAAAATCCCAAACACTACAAACCACAACCACAAACCCTAAATCCTAAACCAAAAACCTAACTCTAAACCCTAATCCCTAATCTAAACACTAAACTCTAAAACCATGACCAAACCCACTGAAACCCTACAAACCCTAGGCCTAGCCATAAATAGCTAAAGACTTAAAATAAAATAAAAAATAAAATAAATAAAAACAAAACTAAGATAAGATAAAATGAAACCTAAAGCTAAAACCTAAACCTAGGCCTAAATCTAAAGATAAAATAAAAGAAAACTAAACTAAAATAAAGATAAATAAAATGCTTAAACTAAACTAAAAAATAAAAAACCTAAATAAAATAAAAACTAAACCTAAAATAAAAATAAAATATACCTAAAATAAAACTAAATAAAAACTAAATAAACACCTAAACCTAAAAATAAAATCTAAAAATAAATAAAAAATAAAACCTAAACCCTAAACTAAAAAAACATAAACCAAAAATAAAAATTAAATAAACTAAAATTAACATAAAACTAAAGATAAATAAAACCTAAACCTAAACTTAAAATAAACTAAACTAAACCTAAATTAAATTAAATAAAATAAACTAAAATAATCTTAAACCTAAACTAAAAAATAAAACCAAAATAAACCTAAATTAAAAAAAACCTAAAACTAAAATAAAATAAAAAAAAACATAAAATAAAACCATAAATAACAAATAAAACCTAAACTTAAAAAAATAAAATAAAATAAAATAAAAAAAAATAAACCTAAACCTAAAATTAAAAACTAAAAGCCCAAACTAAAAAATATAATAAATAAATATAAATAAATAAATAAAAACCTAAACCAGCTTTATTAACTTAAAAATAATAAAAAATAGAAAAAAACCTTTTTAGAAAAACCCTATACCCTAAAACTAACCATAAATCATAAAACCCACAACCGTAAACCCTAAACCCTGAACCTCAAAACCTAAACCCTAAACCATAAAACTAAAAAATCTAAACCTAAACTAAATAAAACCTAAAATTCAAATAAATAAAAAAACCTAAACCTAAAATAAAATAAAAACCCAAGCAAAAAAATAAAAAATAAATATTAAAAACCTAAACATAAACCTAAAAAAATGTAATAAACACCTAAACATGAACTTAAAAATTAGAAATAAAACATAAACCTAAAAACTAAAATAAAAATAAAAAACCTAAATAAATATAAAAAAGAAAATAAACTAAAATAAATAAAAAATAAATGAAACAAACCTAAAACCTACTTTAATTAAAAAATTATAAAAAAAAATAAAAACCTTTTGGAAAACCACAAACCCTATAAAAACTAATCCTAAACCTAAAATAATCCAATCATAAACCCTAAACCACGGACCCCAAAACTAAACCCTAAACCAAAATCTAAAAATCTAAACTAAAACTAAGAAACCTAAAATTCAAATAAATAATAAAAACTAAAACTAAAATAAAATAAAAACCCAAACGAAAAAATAAAAATGTAAAATAAAGAACATAAACAAAAACCTAAAAAATTGTAATAAAAACCTAAACATGAACTTAAAAATTAAAAAGAAAACCTAAACCTAAAAAATCAAATAAAAATTAAACTAAAATAAAAAATAAACCTAAACTAAAACTTAAACCTAAAAATTAAATTAAAATACATAAACCTAAAATAAAATATAAACTAAGCTAAATAAAAATAAAATAAAAATAAATAAATTAAAATAAAGATAAAAAAAATAAATAAAAAAATAAAATAAAAGTAAACTAAATAAACTAAACCTATGGTTTACTTAATTTTAAAATAAAAAAAATTAAAAAAAATAACCCTAAAATTAACCCTAAACCCTAAACCTAAACCCCTAACACCCTATATACCCTAAACCCTAAACCCTAAAACCTATAACCCTAAACCCTAAACCCTAAACCCCAAACCCTAAACCCTAAACCCTAAACCTTAAACCCTAAAACCTAAACCTAAACTAAATAAAACCTAAAAATAAAGTAAATAAATAAAACCTAAACCTAGATAAAATAAATAAACAAAATAAAATAAAAACCTAAACTAAAACTTAAACTTAAACCTAAACCTAAATATAAAAAAGATAAAAAATAAAAACTAAACTAAAAGAAAATAAATAAAAACTTAAACAAAACTTAAAAATAAAATATAATTAAATAAAGTTAAAATAAAATAATAGAAAAACTAAATAAAAATATAACCCTAAAAAATAAAACTAAAAATAAAACCTAAAATAAATAAAAAATAAATCCTAAACCCTAAACTAAAAAAAAACCTAAAAATAAACCTAAAATATAAACCTAAACTTTGACCTAAAAAAATAAAATTAAAAACTAAGCCTAAATAAATAAATAAATAATTAAACCTAAACCTAGAAAATAAAATAAAATTTAAAACTAAATTAAAAAATAAACATAAACCTAAACCTAATAATAAATAAATAAAAGATAAAATAAATAAATAAACTAAACTAAATAAACATAAAAATAAACCTAAATAAAATAAAATATAATAATAAAATAAATAAAAAAAATAAACTAAATAAACTTACAGTTTACTTAATTTAAGAAAACCCATAAATAAAATAAAACCAAAACCCTAAATCTAAACACTAAACCATAAAAAATCCTAAACCTTCAATCGTAAACTCTAAAACACTAAACCGTAAACCCTAAACCCTAAATAATAAAATACCCTAAACTCTAAATCCTAAACTAACATAAACCCTAAACCCTAAACCATAAACTAACCCTAAACTTAAACCATAAACTAACCCTAAACCCAACAACCTCAAACCCTAAACCCTAAAATTTAAACCCTAAAACCCTAAACCCTAACCCTTCAAGGCCATAAACCCTAAAGCCTAAACACTAAACCCAAAACCCTAAACACTAAACCCTAACCCTAAACCCTAAATCCCACGCCCAAAATTGTAAATTTATTTTCACTTTTTTGAGCTGGCTGTTATTGACCTCACTTTTTGAGCCCTTGGTTGCTACAGTAGTTCTGTCTTTCCAGCCTGGCTTAGTTTTTTTGGCCTGGTGGCTACTGTCTTCTCTTCCTTATTACTCTGGGTGCTGGTGGATGAGATAGTTTCTGCTATGACTTTATTCTATTTTCTACACTAGTTTGTTTGTTGGCTCTCCTCTTGAGCTCAAATTACTTATTGTTGGTTTTTGATGGTTGGATGGGTGGCCTTCCTAGTGGGAACTACTATGGTTGTTGCCCTTTTAGGCCTTCTTTTGGAGAATTTAGACCTATTTTTTTAGGGTTGCCTCCTAGTTCCTTGTTCCTTGTTCTTTGTTGTTGGATACTTCTTTTGCCTTGGTTTTGTGTTTGTTTATTCTCCTAGGATTATCCTCTATTGGGTGTGTTGTTTGCAGCACATTTTATGTTGTTATTTTGCTTCCTATTAGGTTAGTCTTTATTGCTGGGGAATTTTTCTTTTTCAGTTGGTCCTGACTAGCTGCTATTGTTGCCTTTCTATGGTGGTTGTGCTTCTTTTGGACCATTAATGTGTGGTGCTTTGTTGGTTTTCTACTTTTCCTTGGTTGATGGGGATGCTTTGTTTGTTGGTTACTTATGATGGGTTGTTCTCTAGTGGTTGTCTTATGGTATTTTACTTAGCTAGTTTGGTTGGAAGGAGTTTTAGTTGTCCTTGGAATCTTGGTTGCTTGATTTTTTCCTTATTGGTCTTTTCCTTCTTCTTGGAAAATTTGTTGGAGCCGTTTGTTGTGCCTACCGAACCTTTGGTGATCCTTTTGTATTGAACTTTTGGTTTTGGTGGTTGGTGGCTATCTTTGGCCCCCTTTTGTGTGGTTGTTTTGTCTTTTGGTGATTTGCACTGGCTTCATCTTATGTTTCCTTCAGTTGATGGTTTCATTTTTGAGTTGTTTAGTCATTTGTGGTTGCTCACACTAGTTTTGCTTCATGACTCCTACTTATTAGGACATTGGCTTGAGGGCTCCTATCTTGGTTTTGTTGGCTATTTCTCTATTAATTGGCATTGGTCTGGTGCTTGTTGATGGCTAGTTCTGGTTTTCCCTGGTGCTTTGGTTGCAAGCTGGTTGTTGGTCGTTGCTCTTTATTTAATGTTGCAGATCTGGAACTCTACGGACTGTTGGCCTTGGAAGTTTGTATTCGGTATCTTTGGCTATGATGGCTTTGATGTTACAAACCTCTTCTCTTTGATTGGTAGCATTATTTATGATTGTAACCCCTCTTTATTAGGTTTGGATGCTCATATGTATTGTTGTCCCTTGAGATGACCCTAACTAAGCCTGAGCCTTCTTGTTCTCAGCTCTCTCTCCTTTTCCTCTCTTTATCCTTATCCTTTTTAACTGTGACTTTTGCATTTGTAGTGTTTTGTAGATTTTTTTTTACAGGTTGGAACTTTATAGAGGGAATGGTCATTACTCAGTCAAGCTAAGTGTTGTTGCTGTGGATCTTGCTTACCTTGCTTTCTCAATAGAATCATGAACTACTGCTGACTCATACTTTTACTATTTTCAGGATTTGTTTTAGTCTTACTCTATGTTTTTTTCTCTTATGCTTTTTAGTGGTTGTATTTGCTCTTTTATTTTATTTTCTTTTGTAATGGACTCAGATGGGGGTTTAGCTCTTTAGGCTTTTGTAGCTTTGAGAGCAGTAGAGTCTTAGAGCTTTACCCCTTTTAAGGACATTGTATTTTTTTCCTTTTATGGTAATAAAATTCTAACTTTCCCAGAAAATTACCCTAAACAACCTTAAACCATAAACCCTAAACTTTATTAAAATAAAAAACCTTAACCCTAAACCTTAAACCCTATACACTAAACCCTAAACCCTAATCTAAAACCTAAACCCTAAAACTAAAACCTAAACCTAAACCCTAAACACTAAAAACCGTAAACCCTAAACACTAAACCCTAAACCCTAAACTAGAAACCCTAAAACCCTAAACCATAAACCCTAAAACCTAAACCTAAATAAAAAATAAAATAAAATAAAATAAAATCCTAAACTAAACCCTAAACCTTAAAATAAAATAAAATAAAATATATAAAATAAAAAAATAAATAAGAACCTAAAATAAAATAAACCTAAAATAAATAACCTAAATAAAATAAAACTAAATAAAATAAAATAAAATAAAACTAAATAAAACTTAAAACTAAAAAATAAATAAAATAAAATTTACGTTAAACCCTAAAAAAAACCAAAACCAAACCTTAAAAAATAAACAAATATAATAAACCTAAAACTAAACTAAAAGAAATAAATAAATAAATAAAACTAAACCTAAACTAAATAAAAAAAATAAACTAAAAATAAACCTAAGTCTAAACTAAAAAACAAAACTTAAAAATAAACCTAAAATAAAAACTTAAAACCTAAACTTAAAAAAATAAAATAAAATCATAAACTTAAACCTAATAACAAAAAATAAAAACTAAACCTAAAAAGTAAAACAAAAATAAAACTATACTAAAAAATAAACCAAAACCTAAACTTAACTACTAAACTAAAGTAAAAAAATAAACTTTAACTAAAATAAATAAACTAAAATAAATAAACTAAACTAAATAAAAAGAAAAAGAAACCTAAATAAAAATAAATAAAATAAATAAACTAAAATAAATAAAAAATAATCTACATAAACATAAACGTACGAATTTAATTATTTTTTTTTAAAAAAAACCCTAAACCTTTAACCCTAAACCTTAAAAACCCTAAACCCTAAATCATAAACAATAAACCCTAAACTCTAATCCCTAAACCCTAAACCTGACCTCCAAGTAAAAAAACCTCCCCACCTCCTATAACTAAACCCTGCACACTAAATACCACAAATCTAAATCCTAAAATCAAACCCAAAATAAACCTAAACCTAAACTAAAACCACTACCCTAAACCTAAAAAACTAAACCTACAACCTAAACCCTAAACCTAAACAAACCTACTAAATAATAAAAACTAAACTCCCCACAAATCAAACCTAAACCTAAACCTAAACCTAAACCCTAAATCCTAAACCCTAAACCTAAACTTTAACTTAAACCTAAACACTAAACCCTAGCCTTAAACCCTAAACCCAAATTGCATAAAAGCTAAAACCCTAAACCCTCCCAACCTTAAACCTAAACCTAAAGTAACTAAATAAATTAAAAAATAAACCTAAACCCTAAAACTTAAATAAACCTAAACCTAACTCCTAAGAATGGATAGAACCTTGACGCTAGGAACATCACCATCAACTAAACTCAATCTAGATCTAGCGGTGGAGGCGAAGGTTATCACAGTGGTGGTGGGGGATCTGGAGGTGCTAGTGGATATGGAGGTGGCGTCGAAGCAGTCATGGTTATAGAGGTGGGAGGAGCGATGGAGGTTACAACTATGATGGTGATAGAGGGAGAGATCGAGGATATGATGGTGGATCCCACTACTTAAGAGGCCAGGGTGATTCTGATAGGAACTAAGGAAATTGAATAACGATCGATCTGATTTACTGCATATGGAACTGTGTCGATCTGATTTACCTGCTCAATTTTGATCTATGTTGTCACTTGTGTCTTAGAAAACTTGGTGTGTTACATGGTTGATGTAATAAAAAAAGAAATTTTGATTCTGAATTTGTTCTCTATTTAAAAAAAATCCAAAAACCCTAAACCCTAAACTAAAACTTGAACCCTAAACCTAAAATCTAAACCCTAAACCCTAAACCCTAAACTTTAAACCCTAAATCCTAAACCTTAAACCCTAAACCCTAAACTCTAAATGTCAAACCCTAAACCCTCAACCTGAAACCCTAAACTAACCTTAAACCCTAATAAGCTAAGACCAAAACCTAAACTAAATAGAACCTCAAAATAAAATAAATAAATAAACTAAATAAAAAATAATAATAAAATAAAATAAAATAAAAACCTAAACTAGAACCTAATCTTTAACCTAAAAAGAAAATAAAATAAAAAGTAAAAACTAAACTAAAATAAAATAAATAAAAACCTAAACTAAACTAAAAAATAAAAACATAAATAAAATTAAAAATAAACCGAAAATAAAATTAAAATAAACCTAAAATAAAAACTAAATAAAAATCTAAACCTAAAAAATAAACCTAAAATTAAATAAAAATAAAACTAAACTAAAAACCCTAAACCTAAAATAAAAATAAAATAAACCTAAACTTAAACTATGATAAACTAAACTAAAATAAATAAAACCTAAAATAAACTAAACCTGAACCTAAACTAACTAAATAAAATAAACTAATAATAAACCTCAACATAAATTAAAAAATAAACCCTAAAAATAAAAATTTAAACACTAAACCAAAAATAAAAAAAATAAAAACCTAAACCTAAACATAAAAAATAAAAATAAGACTAAATCATTAAAAATAAATTAAAAATAAACAAAACTAAAAATTAAACCTAAACATAAACCTAAAACTGTAAAATAAACTAAAATTAAAAACCTAAACTAAAATAAATAAACTTAACATAAATATACTAAACTAAATTAAAAAAAATAAACATAAATAAAAATAAAATATAAATAAACAAAAATAAATAAAAAACTAAATAAACCAAAACCTACTAGTTTATTTATTTATTAAAAATTAAAAATTAAAAAATTAAAATTAAAATTAAAAAGAAAACCCTAACATGAAACCATAAACCCTAAACCCTAAAACCCTAAACACTAAACTCTAAACACTAAACCTTAAACCCTAAACCCTAAAACCTACAACCCTAAACCCTAAACCCTAAACCCTAAACCCTAAAAACCTAAAACCATAACTTAAACTAAAGAAAACCTAAAAATAAAATAAATTAAAAAACTAAACCTTAATAAAATAAAAAAACAAAATAAAATAAAAATCTAAACTAAAACCTAAATCTAAGCCTAAAAATAAAATAAAATGAAAAATAAAAACTAAACTAGAATAAAATAAATAAAAACCTAAACTAAACTAAAAAAATAAAATAAATATAAAAATAAAAAATCTAAATGAAATAAAAACCTAAACCTAAAAAATGAACCTAAATATAAAACCTAAAAACAAATAAAAAATAAAACCTAAACCCTAAACTAAAAACAAAACCTAAACCTAAAATAAACAAAATAAAATAAACCTAAACCTAAACTAAAATAAAATAAACTAAAATAAATAAAATGTAAACATAAACCTAAAATAAACTAAACTTAAACATTAAACTAAATAAAAAATTAAAAATAAACCTAAACCTAAACTAAGAAATAAAAACTAAAAATAAACCTAAAATAAAAACCTAAAACCTAAATTTAAAAAATCAAATAAAAACCTAAACCAAAAAAAATTAAAATATAAGTAAGATAAAAATAAACCTAAACTGAAAACTAAAACTAGAAAATAAACTAAAATAAAAAACCAATACTAAAATAAATAAACCTAACACAGGTAAACTAAACTATATAAAAATAAAAAATAAACTTAAATAAAAATAAAATATAAAATAAACTAAAATAAATAAAAAATAAACTAAATAAACCTAAACCTATTAGTTTACTTAATTTAAAAAAATAAAAATAAATAAATAAAATTAAAATTAAAATTAAAAAAACCCTAACCCTAACCCTAAACCCTAAACCGTAAAATCATAAACCCTATGCTATAAACCCTGAACCTTAAACCGTAAACCCTAAACCCTAAAACCTATAACCCTAAACCCTAAAAACTTGAAAACCATAACCTAAACTAAATAAAAGCAACAAATAAAAAAGTTAAACCTTAATAAAAAAACAAAATAAAATAGAAACCTAAACTAAAACTTAAACCTAAACCTAAACCTGAAAATAAAATATAATGAGAAATGAAAACATAACAAAAATAAAATTAAATAAACCTAAACTAAACTAAAAAAATAAAATAATCCTAAAATTAAAAAAAACCTAAATAAAATAAAAACTAAAGGTATAATAAAAATAAAATAAACCTATAATAAAATAAAATAAAATAAAAACTAAATAAAAAGATAAACCTAAGAAATGAACCTAAAAATAAAACCTAAAAACAAATAAAAAATAAAACCTAAACCCTAAAATAAAAAAAATCTAAACCTAAAATAAACCAAATAAAATAAACCTAAACCTAAACTAAAATAAACTAAACTAAAATAAATAAAACCTAAAATAAACCTAAAATAAACTAAACCTAAACCCTAAACTAAATAAAATAAAATAAACTAAAAATATACCTAAACCTAAACTTAGGAATAAAACTTAAAAATAAACCTAAAATAAAAACCTAAAACCAAAACCTAAAAAAATAAAATAAAAACCTAAAATAAACCATAAACCTTAAACCCTAAAAAACCCTAAACCCTAAACCCTAAACCCTAAACTTTAAATCCTAAACCCTAAAAAAACATAAACCCTAAACCTTATACCATAAACTAACCCTAAACCCTAAACCCTAAACCCTAAACCCCCATACAAACCTAAACTATAAACCCTACTATCATAAACCCTAAACCCTAAACCCCCCTACATCCCTAAACCGTAAACCAGATAACCATAAATCCTAAACCCTAAATCCTAAACCCTCAAAACTGTAAACCCTAAAGCCTTAACACTAAACACTAAACCCTAAACCTTAAACCCTAACACTAAACCCTAAAACCTAAACTTATATTCACTTTTTAGCATGAGCTGGGTTATTTTTTTGACCTCTTGATTTTGGGTTGGCCTGGTGGTTGCTCCCTGGTGATTTCTGCCTTTCCAGCCTAGGTTGGCTTAGTTTTTTTTGGCCTATGGGTTGTTGTCTTCTCTTCCTTATTACTCTAATCACTGGTGGATGAGATGGTTTCTGCTCTAGCTTTATTCTATTTTTCTACACTTGTTGGTTTGTTGGCTCTCCTCTTGAACTTGAATTCCTTTTTACTAGTATTTCATGGTTGGATGGGTGGCCTTCCTTGTGGGAACTGTTGTTGGTTATTCCCTTTCTAGGCCTTCTTTTGTAGAATTTCCTGGCTACTTTTTTGGGGGTTTCCTCCCAGTTCCTTATTGTTTGTTGTTTGATCCTTCTTTTGCCTTGGTTTTGTGTTAATTTATTCTCTTAGGATTAGCTTCTGTTGGGTGCGTTGTTCGCAACACCTTTTATGTTGTTATAATGCTTCCTATTGGGTTAGACTTTCTTGTTGGGGAAGTTTAGTTTTTTGGCTGCTCCTGGCTAGATGCTACTATTGCCATTCTATGGTGGTTGTGCTTCTTTTGAACATCTGTTGTGTGGTGCTTTGTTGGTTTTTTGTTTTTCCTTGGCTGCTAGGGATGCATCCTTTGTTGGTTACTTATGATGGGACTAGTTGTTTCCTTATGGAAATTTTACTAAGTTGGTTTGGTTGGATGACTTTTAGTTGTCCTTGAATCTTGGTTGGTTAATTTTTTCTTTTGTTGATGTTTCTATTAATTGGCATGGTTCTACTGCATGTTGATGGCTGGTTCTAGTTTTCCCTAGTTTGGAGCTTGGATGGGTATTTGGATAATGGCTATTGTTGATGTTCTGACTTTATTCTAGCCTCTCTCTGGGTTATTGTAATTAGCCTGATGTGGTTTTTGTTTGGTGGTTTGTCTGCTAGCTAGTTGGTGTTCGGTTACTCTCTATTTAATGGCATGGGATCTATGGACTGCTAGCCTTGGATGTTTGCTTGAATCAAGTATGCTGGCTATGATGGCTTTGATGCTTCTCTCTAGTTGGTACCATTACATATGATTGTAAACCTTCTTTAAGAAGTTTGGACGCTCATATGTATTATTGCCCCTTGAGATGATCCTAACTAAGCTGAGCCTACTCTTTCTTACCTCTCCTTTTCTTCTCTTTATCCTTATCCTTTAGCTATGACTTTTGCCTTTGTAGTGTTTTGCAAATTTCTTTTGTTGAAACTTTACGAGGGAATCACTCAATCAACCCAAGTGTTGTTGTTATCGATCGCTTATCTTGCTTTCTCAAAGAAATCATGAACTGCTCCTCACTTTATCCTTTTTATTTTTAGGTTGTTTTAGTCTTACTTTTGTGTCTTTTTCTCTTATGCTTTCTAGATGTTGTATTTGCTCTTTTATTTTCTTTTCTTTTTCTAATGTACTTAGATGGGGGTTTAGCTCTTTAAATTTCTTATTGCTCTCAGAGTAGTAGAATTTTAGAGCTTTACCTCTTTTGAGGACATTGTATCTTTTCCTTTTATGATAATAAAATTCTAACTTTCCCAAAAAAAAAATCCTAAACCATAAATAGCCTAAACCCTAAAACCTAAACCCTAAACCCTAAAATTAAACCCTAAATCCAGGCCCTAAACCACAAAGCCTAAACTAAACCTAAAAACCCTAAACCTACACTAAACCATAAAGCCTAAAAAGCTAAAAGCCTAAACTGAGACTAAATAAAACCTAAAATAAAATAAATAAAAAAAACCAAAATAAAAATATAAAATAAAATAAAATTAAAACTAAACCTAAACTAAACCTAAATGAAGAAAATAAAATAAGAAATACACTAAAATAAAATAAATGAACCTAAACTAGGCTAAAAAAAATAAAAAACCAATAAAAACTAAGATAAAGATAAAAATAAAAGATAAATAAGATAAAATAAAATTGGACAGCAAAATAAAAGACCATAAATACACTGGGGTTTAAAGGTCAACCACCCTACATTAAGGCTGACCCTAGGCCCTGAGCACAGCCCTAGACCTTGACTGGGCCCTAAGACCAGATCCAGGCCATGATCTTAGGCCTAGACCTGGACCTTATGCTAGGCCCACTGGGCTCGTTGAGCAAGAGCTTAGGCCAGAGGCCCTGACCCTGGGCCCTAAGGCAGAGCCTGGGCCCTAGGCCTAAAACAGGCCTAGGCTGGGACTGGGCCAGAAGGCACTGAGCCATGGGCCATGGCCCTGAGCCCCACACCTGAGCCTAAATTAAGTTAAAATTAAGATTAATAGACTAAGAGCTTAAAACCTAAAATAATAAAATAAAAAATAAAAGATAAAATAAAATAAAATGATCTTAAAACTAAACAGATATTAAAAACCTAAAATAAAAAACTTAATTAAAATTAAAACTAAACCTAAAATAAAAAATAATAACCTGGATAAAATAAAATAAAAAATAAAAAACCTAAAAATAAACTAAAATAAATAAAAATAACACTGACCTAAACTAAAAAAAATAACCTAAACATAAAATAAAACTAAAATAAACAAAATAACATAAACTAAACCCTAAGATAATCTAAAATAAATGAATAAAACCTACAAAATAAACCTAAACTAAACTTAAACTAAATAAAATCAAACTAAAAATAAACATCTAAGCTAAAATAAAACCTAGACAGACCTAAAATGTATCCTGACCTAAACAATAATTAAAACTGATCTGAATAAGATATAAAATCTAAACTACCAAATAAAAATAAACTAAACTAAAATATGCTGACTAAAAAAAAACTAAAATAAAACCTGCACTAAATAAAAACTAAAATAAATATAAATTAAAATAATAAATAAATAAAATAAATAAATAAATAAATAAAGAAAATAAACTAAATAAACCTAGGCCTGTCGGGTTTGCTTGATTAAAGAACCCTGAGCCACATCTGTGCTAGCCCTGGGCTCTAGGCCCAAGCCCTGAGCCAGCCTGATCACTATGACCATGATCCTGAGCCCAGGCCCCTGACTGGGCCATGCAGGCCCACTGCCACTAGGCCATGGGCCCACAGGCCCTAGGCCCTGGGCACTGGGCCCTAGACCATGACCCTAGGCCACAGTCCCAGGCTTTGGCCAGACCCTAGGCCCACCCTAGGCCTGGGCCTGGGCCTGGGCCCTGGGCCCTGACCCCTGAGCCAGCCCTAGGCCACTCCCTAGGCCTGGCCCTAGGCACTGACCCCTGGCCATGACTGGAGCCCTACAACCTGAGCCATAACCCTAGCCCAGGCCCCCTGACCTGGGCCGACCACTGACCCTGATTATAATAAATCTAATCTTCCTAATTCACCTAAACAAACCCAATACCCTAAACTAAACTTGTAACTAAATAAATTAAAAAAACCTGCCTATAACCTACAAAACCTAATGCTAAGCCTAAAGAAGAATGGGGCGAACCTTGGAAGGAACATCACCATCAACCAAGATGGTCGGTCTGATGGTGGAAGCGGAGGTAGTAGTTATCAAACTGGTGGTGAGGGATCTAGAGGTGCTGGTGGATATGGAGGAGGTGGTCAAAGCAATGGTGGTTATGGAGGGAAGAAGCGGCGAAGGTTATAAGATGGTGGTGGGAGAGATCGGGGATATGATGGTGGATCTACTTGAGGAGGGGTTTATGGGAACTGGAGAAACTGAAGAATGATCGACCTATCTGCTTCTTATGGAATCGTGTCTTTATAGTAGAGATGATTTTAGTTATTTAGGGCTTTTAATTTGCTCTATGTATGCTCATTTTTTATCTGTGTTGTCACTTGTGCCTTAGAAAACTTGGTGCTTACTTGGTTGATGAAACCAAAAAGAAAAAATGTTTAATCTGAATTGTTCTCTGTTAAAAAAAATGAAAAGCACTAAACCCTAAACTAAAACCTGATCCCTAAATGTAAAACCTAAAACTTAAACCCTAAATCTTAATAACTAAACCCTAAATCCTAAGAACAAACCCAAACCCTACCCAACCCTAAAACCTAAAACTCCTAAACCCAAATAAACCTAAACCCTACCCCCCCAGACCCTAAACCCTAATCCCAAAACCCCAAACTAATCAAAATCCCAAACCCAAAATCAAAGCTAAAACATAGACTAAACTAAATAAAACATAAAATAAAATAAATAAAAAACCTAAACTAAAATAAAATAAAATCAAATAAAATCTTAAACTAAAGGACCTAAACCTACCTAAAGGAAAATAAAAAAAATTAAAACTAAACTAAAATAAAATAAAACTAAACCTAAAAATAAACAGCCAAAGACCAAAATAACTAGATAGAAACCTAAACTAAAATAAATTAAACTTAAAATAAATAAACTAAACTAAATAATAAATAAAATAAATTAAA
Organism: Cymbidium sinense; assembly: GCA_021442155.1. Classification (NCBI taxonomy): domain Eukaryota; kingdom Viridiplantae; phylum Streptophyta; class Magnoliopsida; order Asparagales; family Orchidaceae; genus Cymbidium; species Cymbidium sinense. Next base: position 150,070,942 of record CM038214.1, read on the forward strand.
GAAATTAAAATAAACTAAATAAACCTAAACCTACTTAGTTCATATTATTATAAAATAAAAATATAAAAGTAAAATAAAAGTAAAAAAAATCATAACCCTAAATGTGACCTTAAACTCCATAAACCTAAACCCTACCCTAACCTAAACACTAAACCACGGATCCTCTCTGACTAACCCTAAACCCTACCCAACCCAAACCCTAAACCCAAAACAAACCCTAAAGCCAGAAAACTTAAAATAAATAAAACCTAAAATAAAATAAATAAATAAAGCTCACAGAATAAAATAAAATAAAACATAAACTAAAACCTAAACCAAAACTGAAACCTATACTTAAACTTAAAAATAAAATAAAATAAAAAATAAAAACTAAATTAAGATAAAATAAATAAAAACTTAAACTAAATTAAAATATTCTAAAATAAAAAACTAAAATAAAATAAAAAATAAAATAAACTAAAATAAAATAAAATAAAACTAAATAAAAACCTAAACCTAAAAAATAAAACTAAAAATAAAATCTAAAAATAAGTAAATAAATAAAACCTAAACCATAAACTAAAAAAAACTAAACCAAAAAATAAACGAAATAAAATAAACCTAAACTAAAATAAACTAAACTAAAATAAATAAAACCTAAACCTAAACCTAAAATAAACTAAACCTAAACCTAAACATAAATAAAAATAAAATAAATAAATAAAATAAAATAAACTAAAAACCTAACTTTGAAATTAAATCAAAATAAACCTAAAACCTAAAACTTAAACCTAAAAAAATAAAAAAACCTAAACATAAAAAAATAAAACCTAAACCTAAAATAAAATAAAAAATAAAACTAAGCTAAAAATAAACATAAACATAAACCTAAACCTAAAATAAACTAAAATAAAAACTTAAATAGATAAATAAGCTAAACTAAATAATAAATAAAACCAAGATAAAATAAAATAAAATAAAATAAAATAAATAAAATAAACTAATAAACCTAAACCTACTGTTGCTTTTTTTTTTAAAAACTCCTAAACCTAAAACCTAAACCTAAAACCTAAACCCTAAACCTACTAAATCCTTCCACTACTAGGCTAGAGCCTGTCCTCTGACCTAAACCCACCCCTTTACCCACAACCCTGAAACCCCAACCCAAACCCTCCACAAAATCCTAAACCTAAAGCATAAACACCCTAAACCTAAACCATAAACCACCTGGCTATAAACCCTAAACCCTAAACCTTAAACTTATTTTTACTTTTTGTCCTAAGCTGGGTTATGTTTTGGACCTCTTGCTTTTGGGTTGGCCTTGGGGTTGCTACCTAGTGGTTGATGTCTTTTTAGCCTAGGTTTTCTTGGTTTTTTTTAGTGGTTTATCTTCTCTCTGCCTTATTACTCTAGTTCTTTGGTGGTTGAGATGGCCATGGCTTTATTATGTTATCTACACTACTTAATTTGTTGGCTCTCCTCTTGAATTCGAATTACTTTTGCTCATTTTTCATGGTTGGATGGGTGGCCTTCCTAGTCAAAATTGCTATTGGTTGTTACCTTTCTGGGCCTTACTTTGGAGAATTTCCTGGCTATTTTTTTAAGGGTTTCCTCCTGATTCCTTGTTGTTTATTGCTAGATCCTTCTTTTGCCTTGGTTTTGTGTTTATTTATTCTCCTGGGATTAGCCTCTACTAGGTGCATTATTTGTAGCACCTTTTATGTGTTATTATGCTTCTTGTCGGGTTAATCTTTATAGCTGGGGAAGTTTTGTTTTTTTGCTGGTCTTGGCTAGTTGCTGTTGTTGCCTTTCTATGGTGGCTATGCTTCTTTTGGACCTCTATTGTCTGGTGCTTTGTTGGTTTTCTACTTTTCTTTAGGGATGCTACCTTTGTTGGTTACTTATGATGGGCTATTCTCTAGTGGTTGCCTTATGGCTATTTTACATAGCTGGTTTGGTTGGAGGACTTTTAGTAGTCTCTGGAATCTTGGTTGGTTGATGTTTTCCTTGTTGGTCTGTTCCTTCTTCTTGGACAATTTGCTAGAGCCTTTTGCTGTGCTGGCTGAACCTTTATTGATCCTATTAGATTGGACTTTTTGGTTTTTGTTGGTTGGTGGCTACCTTTGGCCCCCTTCTCTGTGGCTATTTTAACATGTGGTGATTTGCACTAGCTGCAGCTTATGTTTCCATCAGTTGATGGTTTCATTTCTGAGTTGTTTAGTCATTTGTGGTTTCTCACCCTAGTTTGGCTTGGTGATTGCTACTTGTTGGGACTTTGGCTTGAAGGCTCCTATCTTGGTTTTGTTGGTTGTTTCTCTATTAATTGTCATGGGTCTATTTCTTGCTGATGGCTGGTTCTAGTTTCCCTAGTTTAGAGCTTGGATCAGTATTTGGATAATGGTTATTATTGGTGTTCTGACTTTGTTCTAGCCTCTCTCTAGGTTATTGTGTTTAGTCTATTGCAGTTTTTGTTTATTGGTTTGGTTGCTAGCTAGTTGCTCTTTGTTTAATGGTGTAGTATCTGGAACTCTGCGGACTGCTAGCCTTGGATGTTTGCTTGCATTAGGTATGCTGGCTATGATGGCTTTGATGTTACTCACCTGTTCTCTTTGGTTGGTAGCATTACATATGATTGTAACCCTTCTTTATGAAGTTTGGATGCTAACATGTATTATTGACCCTTGAGATGATCCTAATTGAGCCAGAGCCTTCTCTTTCTCAACTCTCTCCTTTTCCTCTCTTTATCCTTATCCTTTTTAGCTATGACTTTTGCTTTTGTAGTGTTTTGCAGATTTTATTTACAAGTTGGAACTTTATAGAGGGAATGGTTGCTATTCAGTCAACCTAAGTGTTGTTGTTGTGGATCTTCTTATCTTGTCAATCATGAATCATGACCCATCCTTTTACTATTTTTTTTTTTCTACTTGTGCTTTTTTATTATTCTATTTGATCTTTTGTTTGCTTTTCTTTTCCTAATGTACTTAGATGGGCATTTAGCTCTTTAGGTTTTTGTTGCTCTAAGAGCAGCAGAATTTTAGAGCTTTACACCTTTTAAGGACATTGTATCTTTTCCTTTATGGTAATAAAATTCTAACTTCCCCACCACCCCCCTGCCCCCACACAAAAAAAACCCTAAACCCTAAACCATAAAACCCAAACCCTAAACCCAAAACCCTAAAAAGCTAAAAACCTAAACCTAAACTAAATAAAACCTAAAAATAAAATAAATAAAAAATCTTAAATGAAAAAAAAAATTAAAATAAAAACTAAAACCTAAACCTAAACATAAGCCTAAAAAGATAATAAAATAAAAAATAAAAAACTAAACAAAAATAAAATAATTAAAACCTAAACTAAACTAAAAAAATAAAAAACCAAAAAAAAAACTAAACCTAAAATAAAAATAAAATAAATCAAAAATAAAATAAAATAAAATGAGTAACATCCTAAACTAAAACAAATCTTAAAATAAAACATAAACCCTAAACTTAAAAGAGCCAAAACCTAAAATAAAAATAAAATTAACCTAAACTAAAAGAAATCAAATAAAATAAATAAAACCTAAGCTAAACCTAATAAATAAACATAAACAAAACCTAAACCTAAATAACATAAAATAAAATAAACCTAAACCTAAACAAAAAATAAAACATAAAATAAATCTAAAATGAAACAACCTAAACCTAAAATAAAATAAAACCTAAACTAAACCTAAAATTAAACATTAACCTAAATTAAAATTCAAATAAAATTAAACTAAAAAATAAACCTAAACCTAAAGATAAACTAAAATAAAAAGCCTACTAACATAAATAAACCTAAAATAAATAAACTAAACTAAATAAAAATAAAATACTAAATAAAAGAAATAAAATATAATACTAAATTTAATAATGGAACTAAATAAACCTACTTATTGCATGATTTAAAAAAATAAAATAAAAGGCCTAATCTCTAAAGGCCTAAACTGGGCCCTAGGCCTAGAGCCCCACTAATCCTGATCACAGGCCACTGAGCCCAAAAGGTCTGACCCTGATCAGCCCTAAACCCACCACTGATTAGCCCTGGGCCCTGGGCCCCTGGGCCACCCAAGCCCTGACCACTGACCCAAGGCCCCCCTGGGCCAAGATCCCAAGGCCTAGATCTGACCATGAGTCTGATCCCTGAGCCCAGGCCCCAAACCCTTGCATGAGCCCTGACCTAGGCCTACTAAAGGCCTAAAAATTAAAATAAATAAAAGGTGACTAAAATAAAGATAAAATAAAATAAACCTAAGCATAAATGTTAAAGATAAGATAAAATAAACTAAAATAAAATATAAAACCTAAAACTAAACTAAAAAGATAAATAAACCTAAGAATAAAATTAAATATATTAAAACTAAACATAAATAATAATAAAATACCTAAAATAAAACAAAATTAAAACTAAATTAAAACCAAAAAAAAATAAACCAAGAATTAATCCACTAAATAGAAATAAAACCTAAACCTACTAAAAAAAACCTAAACCTATAATAAAAATAAAATAAACAAAATAAAATAAACCTAAACTAAACTAAAATAAACTAAACTAAACAAAATAAAACCTAAACTAAACCTAAATAAACTAAACCTAAACTGAGCATAAAAATAAAGATAATAAACTAAAAATAAACCTAAACCAAACCAAACATTAAAACCTAAAAAATAAACCTAAAATAAAACCTAAACCTAAACCAATAATAAATAAAACCTAAACCTAAAAAATAAAATAAAATAAACTCAAACTAAAATAAACTAAACTAAACCTAAAATAAACTAAAATAAAACCTAACTAATATAAATAAACATAAAATCAATACTAAACTAAAAAATAAAATAAACCTAAATAATAATAAAATAAAATAAACTAAATAAACCTAAACCTGGGTTTGGTTTATTTAAAAAAATCTATAAACACCCTAAAAACCCTAAACTCTAAACCCTAAACCTAAAGCATAAAATGTAAACCCTAAATCCAATACACATGCCCAACCTAAACCTAAACCCTAAACCCTAAACCCCAAACTTTAAACCCAAACCTAACTAAATAAATTAAAAAATAAACTTAAATTCTAAAACCAAATAAACTTATACATAAACTAAACCCTAAGAATGGAAAAATCCTTGATGGCAGGAACATCACCGCCAACCAGGCTCAGTTTGGATCTGGCTGTGGAGGCGAAGGTAGAGGCGACTGTTATAGCAGGGGTGGTGGGGGATCTAGAGGTGATGTTGGAAATGGAGGTGGTGGTCGGACTAGTGGTGGTTATGGAGGCGGGAGTAGCGATAGAGGTTAAAGCCGTGGTGGTGGTGGAGGGAGAGATTAGGGATATGATCGTGGATCCTACTACTCGAGAGGTCGTGGTGGTTCTAATGGGAACTAGAGAAATTGAACAATGATTGATCCTATCTGCTGCATATGGAACTGTATCTTTATAGTAGAGATGGTTCAAGTTATCTAGGGATCTTGATTTGCTCTATGCCTGCTCATTTTTAATCTATGTCGTCGCTTGTGTCTTAAAAAACTTAGTGTGTTACTTGGTCGATGAAATCCAAATGAAGTAATGCTAAATCTGAATTATTTTTCTGTTAATAAAAAAACCAAAACTCTAAACTAAAACCTAAACCCTAAACCAAAAACCTAAACCATCCAAACCTAAAAACCCACTATACCCAAACCCCCCACCCCCCAGACTATCCCACCCTAAACCTAACCCTGACCTCCCCTCCCTCCCTCCACCAAACCTGTCCTCACCCTGATCTAACCCACCCTCCACTAACCCTGGCCACAACCCATACCCAAATACCAAACCATACCCAGATCCTGACCCCTGGGCCCTGACCCTGGGCCCTGGGCCCCAAACCCTGCACTACCTCTGAGCTACTATAAACCTAAAAAATAAATAAATGATAATTATTTAAATAAAATAAAATAAAATAAAATAAAATAAAACTTAAACTAACCCAGAAAAAAAATAAACTAAGATAAAATATAAAACCTAAACTAAACTAAAATAAAAAAAATATACTGCAACCTGAACCTAAACTTAAACTAATAATAAATAAATTAAAATTAAAATAAACTAAATAAATAAACTAAAACCTAAACCAAAATAAAAATAAAATAAAATCTAAAAACCTAAACTCAAATAAACTAAACTAAAAATATAAAATAAAAATTAAAGTAAAATAAACCTAACCTAAAATTAAATAGAATAAAAAATAAAAATAAATTAACCTAAAATAAACTAAAAAACTAAAATAAACCTAAACTAAGCTAAAATAAATAAATAAAAATAAACTAAACCTAAAACCTAAATAAATAAACCTAAACATAAACTAAAATAAAACAAACATAAACTAAACTAAAAATAAACTAAACAAAATAAAATAAACTAAAATAAACTAAAATAAATAAACTAAAATAAATAAATAATAAATAAAAAATAAACAAAACAAAGCTAAACAAAACTAAATTAAACAAACTAAATAAACTAAACTAAAAAATAAACTAAATAAAACCTAAACCTAAACATAAACTAAAGTGAATCAACCTGAACCTGAACCCAAACCAAACCCACTAAACTTAAACCCAAAAACTAAACCCCTCCTCCCCCCGCCCCTAGGGCTCTCTTCTCTCTACCAATTTTTGTTTCCTCTTGGTGGTGCCCTCAACTAGGGATCTCTGCTATTTTGGCTTTGGTTCATCCGATTCCAAAGGTTGATCGACACTTGGCCGATTGCGTAATGCTTCATTCTTAATCTTGGCTAATCAGATGACTTCATTTCCTATGGCTCCACCTCAAATTTTGGATGCTTCAGCTAAGGCATCCGACATTTCAAAGGTTGGCGGCCCTAATGCTACAAACTAGAAAAAACCTTTTAATGATGCATTCTATGGTGAGGCTTCTTCATCTATTACATCGATTAATCTCATCTCGACTTCTTTTCATGGTTTGCCAGCCATAATGTGCTCTGATATGGATGTTGAAATGTTGGCGAAACCATTTGAATTCTCTCTCATTGGAAAATTTTCTTTGTATCGACTGAATTTGGATAAGATCAACACCTTTTTCATAATCTTAAGCTTGTGTGTTTTCTCGATTGGTCTTATTTCCCGACATATTCTGATTCAACTTTCTAATGATTTGGATTATTCTCAAGTTTTTATGCATCATTTTTAATTTTCAAATGTGCTTACTAAAGTGGTCACCCCTTTTTAACATTAAGGAGGAATCTCTCATTGACCATGTGTGGTTATCTCTTTCTAATATGCACATTCATGTTGTTACACATCATGTGCTTTTTGCTGTTGGGGCTCTTTTGGTTGGCCTTTGCAACTCGACCAAGCGACCGCTGAGAGATATCGCCCTTATGTGGCTCGGATCCTAGTGGAATTAGACATAACTAAGAAATACCCTAAGAAAGTTTGGATTGGCTCTAAAAAATATGAGTATTCATGAAAGGTTGAATTAGAGAATCTTCCATTTTTTATTCTCATTGTAAAATTCATGGTCATAATAACTCGTATTGCTTATTCTTCATCCTCATTTAAAAAATTGAAATCCTCCCAAGGAAAATATGGTTCCTAATAATAAGTTGATCCCCACATATGTTCAAATATCTGCCTCAGATCTTAAGAATGGTATGGAAGCTACTATTGAGGTTGATTCCTTGAATATTGGGATTATCCTTGTTGTACCTATTTTGGATTTTATGGTTGCTAGGGCTTCGACTGATTTTTAGAATGGGAAGGATGAACTACCTCTTACCTCTTCTTTAAAATTGAATATTTCTAATACAGAGAATAATAATTTTTTTGAGTTATTGGATGATGATTCTATCCCTGCTTCTATGTAGGCTTTGATCGATAAAAATGAAAATTCTAATGAGGATTTAAATGATGTCGATCAGGCTAAAAATGTTTTTGATCTAGATTTAACTAGTTGTGCTTTAAATGGTTCTAAGTCATCACCATCTCTCATTTTTAATCTTGATATTCATGTTAATCCTACTTTTCAACTTAATTTGGATTTGGAAGAGGGTGAAGTTCCCTCTAAACACTTAGATAACTCCCAAATTGACCAATGTTACTAAATCTTACTTGTATGATGATTCTAGGGAAAAAGGAAATCATTTTCAAACTTATCATGCTAAAAAGAAAAAAAGTGTAAAAAATTACCCTCCCAAACTATCCAAAAATACTAGATCTACTACTGGCTCTCACTCATCTATCAATTAACCTTTGCTTACTCCTTTTTTCATTATGTTTAATTTCTTTTTTGGAATGTTAGAGGGATTGGTACCCTCTCTATTCGTAATCGTATTAGAAATATTTGTCACATTCATAATATTTTATTACTCATTATTTTGGAACCTTTCATTCATTCTGATAAAATTAGCCATGTTACTAGAATGATCAGCTTTAATAAATTTTACCTTAATGTTAGTAATAAGATCTGGTGTTTTTGGAATAATTTCATTAATGTTTCTATTATTGATGATTATCAATAAGTTGTTAATGCTCTAATCTCCTATGGTGACTATTGTGTTTTAGGCTCCTTTGTTTATGCTTCCTGCTATAGATCTCGTCGTAATCTCTTTTGGGATAATTTGAGGAACTTTGCTACCTCAGTCAACAAACCTTGGTTTATGGGGAGTGATTTCAACACTATTTTATTTTCTTCTGAACAGAGTGATGGTTGCTCTCCCGATATTCATTCCATGGAAGAATTTTCCAATATGATCCTTAATTGTAGTTTGATTGATATTGGCTTTAAAGACTCTAACTACTCTTCATAAAACTCTAGATTTTGCAAAAGTTGGATAGGATTCTTTTTAATACTCATTGGATTACACAATGGCCTACTACTATTGATCACTTAAGAGAACTTTTTTTGATCATGCTCCTCTTCTTGTTTCTATTAAAATAATTCTAGATTAAAAAAGTCCTCTCCTTTTAGATTTAACATGTGGATTGAATATTAATTTTTTTTTGATGTTGTAGCTAAGAATTGGAAAACCCCTTTACATCATGATAATTCAATTACGGGGATTAATATACTATGGTTTAAACTTAAAAGACATAAACAAAATTTGGGTTGGTGGAACAAGCATTGTTTTAAAAACCTTTTTGCTAATATTAAAGACATGGAAAATTTTATCTATGACCTTTAAGTGTCTATTATGTCTGACCGATTCATCACATCAAGCAACTTAAGAATTTTTTAAATAAAATTGGTAGAGAAAGTGGCCTTTCGATCAATGATAAAAAAAACTATTTTATCACATCCTCTAGAATCTCAAATAATAAAATTAATAAAATACTTCATATCACAAATTTTAAACATCAACACTTACCTCTTAAGTACTAGGGTGCTCCGCTCTTTAAAAGCCCAAAATGTTCCCATCTCTTTGATGAGAAAATTAAAAAAATTTTAAAAAAAAATATATATTTGGGCTTCCATTTACTTTTCTTTGGTGGTAGGCTCAATATCCTTAAAAGCACTCACAACTCTATGCATCTTTATTTGATTCAAACCATTATTCCCAGTAATGCTACTCTTATCAGAATTGATTGTCTGCTTAACAAATTTTTTTGGGGATCTAATAATTCTATCAAAAGAATGAATTAGACATTTTGGCATAAATTTTGTGGTTCTTTGGGTGAAGGTGCTCTTGGTTGCAAACCTATCCGTGAAGCTATCACTGCTTTCTCTCATAAACTCCGGTGAAACTTTAGAAAGAATGATAGCTTTTGGGCTAATTTTATGATGAAAATTTTTTGTCAAGGTAAAAACCCTCTTAAACGTGCTTATAAAGTTAGTGACTCTCTAGTTTGGAAAAGGCTTTGTTCCATTAAATGGGTTGCTAAATCATTAATTTCTTTGGGTATCCAGTCGGGATCTTCTTTCTTTTAGCAAGATAATTAGATTGGCAATGGTTCAATTTACATCCAATTATGTACCCACTCTACTACTACTATCAAAATAATTCTATTTGACCTAATAATAATTGGAATAAAAAAAAAACTTGATAACTATATCCCAACTTCTCTTTTTGACAACTTTAAAAATATTCCTGTTACTTATAGCAAACCTGATCAAATTCTTTTTAAACTTTCTCATAATGGTGATTTTGTTCTTAAGAAGGTTTGGAACATTATTAGATGGAAACAACTTATTCAACTCTATTAAAGGGTTTTGTTTACATTCAAAGTGTTATTGTTGCTTTCATATTGAAAATGTAAATCATGTCTTTGTTAATGGTGTTAATGCTTCTAAATTATGGTTTTGGTATGATGATTTTTTTAATACCACTTATTTTCATGACTCTCTTTCTTTATCGGAACTTGTTGAAGCCTATTTCAAAAACACTATGAAAGGTCATATACAAGTTTTAATTGCTATTACCCTATTCATATCTAGATGGATAGAAATGATGCTAAATATTATGGTATTCCTATGAACCATAAAAGGATATTGGCTAGAACTGAAGAAAAAAATTCTTGCTCTTTTTAATGCCAATCTTATTAGTAACATTCATTTTAGGGGTTATAAATTTGCGTCTAAAAAATTGGGTATCATTCTGCATGATCTTGACCCTCATAAAGGTGCTAGAATTATCTATTGGATCAAACCTAAAGACAATGTGATTAAAGTTAATACTGATGGTTCTGTTAGTTCCAATAAATATGGCTATGGTGGTATCCTTAAGGATTATAAAGGTACTATCATTTGTGCTTTTGCCTACCCTCTCAAGGCCTATTATGTTCTCTTTGCTGAGCTTATGGTTGTTTATAAAGCAATTGATATTTATTTGAATAGAGGTTTCTCCAACATCTAGATTGAAGTTGATGCTCTCTTACTTTTTGATTTTCTTAATTCCAATCAAAATGGGAATGGTGAATTATTTTATCTTCTTAATCACACTAAAGTTTTTCTTTCTCAAGTTTCTTTTAAATTTTTCACATCCTTCATGAAGGTAATGCTTGTGCTAATTATTTAGCTAATTTAGGTGTCAACTTGACTGAGTTCACTTTATTTGACAACCAAAATTTTCCTAAATTATTAAGAGGTTTGGTTAATATGGATAATACTAGATTTTATCTCAAATTATAATTTCTTTGATTGGTTTTATCCTTTTTGATGATCTTTTGTTTTATTGTATTGTTAAAACCTCTTTTGGTTGTGGTCAACTTCTAATTTTTCTTCTTTGTGGTTTTTTTTTTCAATTTTGTTTTGTTCGAGCCTGCTTTTGCTCCCATATGATTTTGTCGCACGGGTGTTTTGGTTTTAGCTTGGTGGTTGGTAACTATCTGGCTGGGCTTTTATCAAAATTTTCCCTTGGCTATTTCCTATTTCCTTCTTCTGGCTTGCGGCTTTGGCTACTGCAGGAATTTCATTCTGTATGGGTTTAAGCCTCTTTTCTGGCCTCCCTACAAATCTACTATACCTGTTGTTGTGGTGGTGGATTATGTGGCTTGGTTGGCTACCTGGGTTGGCTGGCAATGTTTGCTGTTTGGGTTGGTTGGATGGTTTTTTTGGGTGGTTTATCTCTGGCTTATTTTTGGCATGGTGGAGGTGGTTGGTCAGCTGTTATTTGCTTTATTTTATTGATCGGGGTTTGGTGGTTGTTGGGACAATTTTTGGTTGGATTCTCTTGGTTATGGGATGGACCTCCTCTTGTAATACCGAGGCTTTAGGTTTGGGTATTGTTCCAAAATGGTAGGTTGATGGTCATGTGGCTATTATTGGGCTGGCCGCTAGTTTTTTGTTTGTGTGCCTTTCTTGAGCTATGTTTATTATTTGGGTTGTTATTTTATTTACTGGACTCTGTATCTTTCTATCTTTGGTTAGTTTTTCTACCCTTCTAGATTTGTTTTTCTTTTGCCTTGATTGGGTTTAGAGGCTATTGTTTTTCTCTTCCCCTTCTCGCTATTTTAGATGCTTCTGGCTTAATGAATGTTATTGGTCTTGATACTGATGTTTTTGGGTTTGATGACTTGGATCTTCTCCTGTTGAGGTGGTTGGCTAGGAGGATTAGATGGACAGCTGTTTGGACTGTTCGTTTTGGCTAGTTGGACTGGTTCGAGGAGTGCTTATCTTGCATATTTTTTCTTCTCCTGCACTAGAAACTTTTGTCTTTCTATGATTTTTTTCTTCTGGTTTCCTCTTTCTTGGTCTCATCTCTCTTGGTTGTATCTGAACACCATCTTTTTGTTGTGATGGAAGACTTGCTCCCCACCCATCTTACTAGTGAGTTTTCTATTTGGTGGTGGATCCGAGCACTTATGGTCTTCCTTTTGCTCTCTGTCTATTTTTAGTGTTGTTACCCATATAATGATGTTTTCTCCTCTTGAATTGATTATTCCCATTTGGTGGTGGCTCTGGTGGTGCTCCTTCTATTTTGCTACTATCCTTACGGGTTGCTTAACCACCTGTCTTTATAAGCTTGAATGTTCTCGGTAAATTGGTGGTTGACTGTTATATATGTTGTTTTGAGGATTTTGCAGGCTTGTTGGAGGACCATCTTTAGATTTTGTGTGATACAAGGTATCGCAATGATGGCCTTGATGTTTCTCTTTCTTCTTCTTTTATAAGCACTATATGCGGCTTTATATTTTACTCCTTTTATCTTCTCTTTCTCTTTATATTTGATTAATAGTGCTCATCCTTTCAAAAGTATGTTGCAAATTTCTTTTCCAGGCTGGAAGACTCTTTTAATGGATCTACTGGCATCAATAGGACGAGATGAACTTGGTTGTTGCTTACAAAAGTGTGACTTTCTTTTGTTATTTATTTGGCTATTTTTCTTTTGCTTTGTTTCCTTAATTAATGTAATAGTTAGGGACTTTATCTCTTTAGGACTTATTGTATCTTTTTGGGCATTAATTTAAAGATTTACTCCCTTTAAAGACTTTGTACCTTTTATTTATGGCAATAAAATTTCCCTGATTTTCCTATAAAAAATAAACAAAACCCTAAACCCTAAACCCTAAACCCTAACCCTAACCCTAAACCTAAAACCTTAAACTGTAAACCTTAAAACCCTAAATCGTAAACCCTAAAACTAACCCTAAATCATAAACTAACCCTTAACCCTATACCATAAACCTTAAAGTATAAATCATAAACCTTAAACCTTAAACTAACCCTAAACCATAAGCTAACCCTAAAACCTAAACCTTAAACTAACCTTAGACCCTAAACCCTAAACCCTAAACCCTAAACCATAACCTAATCATAAACCTTAAACATTAAACCCTAAACCCTAAACCCTAAACTAACCCTAAACCCTAAAAACCCTAAAGACTAAAGCATAAACTTAAACCTTAAACCTAAACCTAAACTAACCTAAAATAAACAACCTAAACCCTAAATCCTAAACCTAAAACCATAAACCCTAAAGATAAATAAACCTAAAACCCTAACCCTAAACTATAATAAACCTTAAAACCCTAAACCCTAAAACCCTAAACCCTAAACTATAAACCCTAAAAACCTAAAAGCCTAAACTAAATAAAACCAAAAATAAAATAAATAGAGAAACTTAAACCTAAATAAAATAAAAAAGAAAATAAATTAAAAACCTAAACTAAAACCTAAACCTAAACCTAAAAATAAAATAAAATATGCTAATAAAAATAAACCAAAATAAAATAAAATAAAACCTTAACTAAACTAAAAAAATTAAATTTACCTAAGAATATAAAAACTTGAATAAAATAAAAACAAAACGTAAAATAAAATAAATATACCTAAAATAAAATAAAATAAAAACTAAATAAAACCTAAACCTAAAAAATAAACCGAAAATAAATAAAATTAAAACCTAAACCCTAAACTCAAAAAAATGTAAACCGAAAGTAAAAAAATAAATAAAATAAACCTAAACCTAAACCTAAAATAAACTAAACCTAAACCCTAAACTAAATAAAATAAAATAAACTAAAATAAACCTAAACCTAAACTAAAAAGTAAACCTAAAATAAACCTAAAATAAAACCTAAAACATAAACCTAAAAAATTAAATAAAATCTAATCCTAATCCTAAAATAAAAATTAAAGCCTAAACCTAAAAATAAAATAAAATAAAACTAAACAAAAAAATAAACCTAAACCTACACCAAAAAAAAGAAAGTAAAATAAAAACCTAAACTAAAATAAATAAACCTAAAATAAATAAACTAAAAAATAAAAAAATAAAGATAAATTAAACTAAATAAACCTAAACCTACTAGTTTACTTAATTTATTTAAAAAAACCCTAAACCCCATACCCTAATCCCTAAACTAAAAACCCTAAACCCTAAACCCTAAAATTAAGCCAAATTAACCCCAAACCCTAAACCCAAAACCTATAACCCTAAAACCTAAACTTAAACCTAAAAATAAAACAAAAATAAAACTCAACTAAAAATAAACATAAATCAAACCTAAAACCTAAAAAATAAACTTAAATGAAACACATAAACTAAAATAAATAAACATAACCAATGCATCTATTCCTACCTCTTTGACACATTTAATTAAAGAAAAAGTGATTGATCATGAAGAAATGGCTGGTGTGTAATATTTAGAGATAGTTTCTACTCGACTTAGGTATTTGTGTTTTGCCCTCTAATCCTTCTTGTGCTTCTTCTTCTAACCTGGTTCTTAATCTGAATTTACAACATAACAATGAATTGGAAGAAGGTGAAATGGCCTGCAATGCTAACCTCAATGAGCCTCCTTTTTCCAAGAAATTTCTTGATCAATACTATCTGACGGTGATGCTGTGGATATGGCCAATAAATTTCAGACAGTTTTTAAAAAGAAAAACAAATCCTCTAAATCTAGATTTTTTAGCTTTGCTAAAGTTACTTGATCTGGCTCCTCTGCCCAAAAATAAATGGTTTCTTTCCTTATTTGGAATGCAAGAGGGATTGGTACCCTCTCTGTTAGGAACAGAATCAGTAATTTAGTTCGTTCTCATAATAGTTTTTTCTTGGCCATTTTGGAACCCTTTATTCTCCCTTCTAACATTACTTCTATTGCTAGAATGATTGATTTTGATAATTTCTTTGCTAACTGTAATAAAATTTGGATTTCTTTGGAAGAGTCCCTTTATTTTGCAAGTTATGCAGGATTTACCCCAGGTTGGAAATGTTAAAATTACTTATGATAATTGGTGTTTCTTTGGGCCTTTTGACTATGCCTCTTGTAATAGGAATGGTAGAAGGATTCTGTTGGAAGATCTTGTTAGTTTCTCTTCCTCTGTAAATTCTCCCTGGTTTGTGGGTGGGGACTTTAACATTATCTCTTCCTCTTCTAAAAAAGTTAGTGGTAATGCTCCAAACCTATTTTCCATGGAGGAATTCAATAACATGATCCTTGATTGTCATCTTACTGATATTGGATTTACTGGATCCCACTTCACTTAGAACAACCACAGACCGTGGCAAAGATTAGATAGGATCCTTTTTAATGATATATGGATCGACTTTCTTTATATTACCTCTGTTGAGCATCTCAGTAGAACCCTATCTGGCCATTCTCCTTTGCTCATCACTATTAAGGTTAGTGCGGATAAACCCTCCTCTCATATTCCATTCTGATATCAAAATATGTGGCTTATGGATGATAGATTTATAGAGGCGGTTGTTAGTAATTGGGGTGAACCTCTCCATCCTGATGAATCTATTGTCAGGATGATTACTATGGTTTAAATTGAAAAGGCTAAAATAATGCCTTAACTGGTGGAACAAACATTGCTTCAAAAATCTTTTTGCCAAAATCAAAAAATTAGAACATGAGGTCATAGTTTTAGAAGATGCCATCATTAATGATCCATCTAAAATTTCCTTATTAACTCAAGCCAAAGATAGGTTAACATGCTACCAAGACATAGAGGAGACCTATTGGCGGCAAAAGCATCTACAAAATGGATATTTGATGGAGATAGAAATACCAAATATTTCTATGCCATGGTTAAAAAGAAAAAGGCTCTAAATCGCATTAGAAAAATTAAAACTAATGATGATATCTAGTGTACGGATAATAACGAGCTTACTGATTCTGGCATTTCTTTTTTTAATGAGCTCCTTAATAAAAATGTGACTTATGTTGAGATTTCCTTGCCTGAAGTTATTCATAATCTCATTTCTGATGAAGATAACAATATGCTTACTTTGTTACCCTCTGAATCCAAAATTTCTAACATTTTGCATAAGATGAATCTGATTATTGTTTTAGATGGCTTTTCTACCTTATTTTCTCAAAAATACTGGCATATCATCAAAGAAGATTTGATTAAACCTATTATGGATTTTTTCAAGGGAATTATCCTCCCAAATATTTTCTAGCACTTCTATTATTTTAATCCCAAAATAGATACTCTTGAACTTTTTTTTTGGCCAATTAGCCATTGTTCATTTTTTAATAAGCTCATCTCTAAGATTTTGGCTAAAAGATTAAGTATTTTGCTTCCTAAAATTATTTCCCCCAACCAAACTAGTTTTGTTAAAGGTCGAGCTATTTTTGATAATATTCCGTTAGCCTAAGAGATCGTCCATAATTTAAACGCTAAGGTTCGTTGTGGTAACCTACTTTTTAAGCTGGACATTTCCAAAGCTTATGATAACATTGGTTGGGCTTTTCTTTATCAATTTTTGACTCTATTTTAATTCTCTAGTCAATTTATTACTTTAATTAAGAATGGTATTGAGAACTCTTGGTTTTCTTTACTTATTAATGGGAGGTCATTTTTTTTTCTCTTCCTCTCATGGGCTAAGGAGATCCCCTAGCCCTTTTCATTGTTGTGGAATATCTCTTTAGAAGTCTTGAGAATATGTTTTGTAAACTACCTTACATGTACTACAAAACTAGGGGTTATTTTCCCATTTCCCACCTCAGCTTTGGTGATGATTTTATTATATTCTGCAATGGTTCTACTCTCTACATTAAAAAGTTATATAAATTCCTTACTCTATTTGGTAGGGAAAGTGGTTTGAAGATTAACCCAGAAAAAAGTTGTTTTAGTTCTAGTTCATCAATTTTATAATCTAGGATTTATGTTATTAAGAATATTACTGGCTTTGCCCATCAAACCCTGCCTATCAAGTATTTGGGTACTCCTTTATATCGAGGAATGAAAAGATCTTCCTTATTTGATAAAGTTATTCAGAATATTTATAAGAAAACTTCCTCTTGGGAGTTCCATTTACTTTCCTTTGGTGCTAGACTTATCTTGATCAAAAGTATTATTTTCTCTTTGCCTTTCTATCTTCTGTCCACTATTTTGCCTACCAGTTCTATTATTAAAAGGATTAATAGACTTATTAACAAATTTTTTTAGGGTTCTACCTCTTCTTCTGGAAAAGCTCATTAGGCTAGTTGGCATAACTGTTGTGGGCCTTTGAATGAAAGTGGTTTAGGTTGGGAAACTTTAGAAGACTCCATTAAATGTTTTTCATACAAAATGTGGTGGAATCTTAGAAACAACCATAGCTACGAGTCACAATTTATGCTTGCCAAATACTATAAGGGTACCCACTCACTTGCCCTTACAATCTTAGGGACTCTCTAGTGTGGAGAAGACTTTGTAATATCAAGTGGACTGCTGAGAATCTGATCTCTTGGGGTGTGAATTCAGGATCATCCTTTTTTGGCAAGATAATTGGCTGGGCAAAGGTTCTATTGATTCTTTGCTTAATACTCATTCCACTGACAGGCTTAAGGTTAATCATTTCATTTTGTATAATACTTGGGATGTAGCTCAATTACATTCCAATGTCCCTAATGTGATAGTTAACAAAATACTTAAGATTTATCCATTACCTAATAAATTTGACCAAATCCACTTTAAAAGTTCCTCCTCTAGAGATTTTGTTTTTAAGGATGTTTGGCATTCTTTCAGACTTAGAACTCAGGAGTCATTAGTTTTCACTAAAATCTGGAGTCTTTCTATCTCTACCTCCTCAATTTTAACTTGGCATATTCTAAAGCACTACATTCCTATTGATGCCACCCTCCTTAGAATAGGCTTCGAACTCCCTTCTAAATGCCAATGTTGTTTTCACATTGAAACTGTGGATCATGTCTTCTTGAACAACCCTATTATTGCTAAGGTTTTAAGCTAGTATGATAGTATGTTAAATACTCTCTATTTTGATGGATCACTCTCTATCATGTAACTTCTTGAAACTTGTTTCTCCTATACCCCTAAAGGCCATGTCAAAGTTGTTCTATCCACTACTCTTTTATGGTATATTTGGTTGGAAAGAAATGATGCTAAGCATCGTGATATCCATATGAACTACCATCATACTATTGCTAGAGCCAAATGTAAAATTATGTCTCTTTATAAAGCTGATCTCCTTACTTCCTCTAGTTTCAAAAGGTATAAATATATTGCCCCTAACTTCGAGATTATTCTCCCTTCATCTAAATTTAAGCCTACTCATAAAATTATATATTGGATAAAGCTGAATTTTCATGTCATTAAGGTTAACACTGATGGTTCAGTTTCTAATGCCTTTTATGGTTGTGGGGGGATTTTAAGATATTATAGTGGACAGGTGATCTCTAGTTTTGCTGCTACTCTACAACCTTGTTCTATATTATTTGCTGAGCTTAATGGTCTGCACTATGGGATTTCTGTTTGCCTTTAGAAAAGATTCTAGAAAATTTGGTTTGAAGTTGATGCTCTACTTCTTCTTGAATTATTAAATTCAGGGGCTCATGGGAATGCTAAAGTTTTTTATTTACTTAACCATACGAGGAGACTTCTTGCCAACTTAGATTATCATATTTCTCATATCTATCGGGAAGGTAATTCCTGTGCTAATTTTCTTTCTAATTGGGGAGCAAAGTACTCCACTTTGAATCTATTCTCCAATGATGATATTCCTTCCCTCTTATGGGGGCTTGTGAATCTTGATAAAATTAGTTTTCCTTATGTTAGAAGTCCTTAGAAATTTTTGCTTTCTTTTTTCAGGAGGAGATTAGGGAACCATAATTTATTTTAT
Source organism: Cymbidium sinense (assembly GCA_021442155.1). Classification (NCBI taxonomy): domain Eukaryota; kingdom Viridiplantae; phylum Streptophyta; class Magnoliopsida; order Asparagales; family Orchidaceae; genus Cymbidium; species Cymbidium sinense. Next base: position 150,089,952 of record CM038214.1, read on the forward strand.
TACCTGGATGCTTCACCCTTTTTGGTTGGGATGAGGCTAGTCTTCCTTTTTAGGCTTGTTTGTTGTTTTTCCCCATTTCCTTTTTTAGTTGAAGCTGGCTTGCTTATGTCTCGGCTATTTGGGTTATCTCTTTTCTTTTTTTTCCTTTTATGTTCTTCTTGGTTTTCTAATGTTTCTCCCTGCAAGATTTTTTTTTGTTATCATGCAATGGTGGATCCTGCTTCTATAGGCCCAGCTGCTAGATAGCTGGTAGTTGTCCAGCTATATGAGTTTGATTATTTACTTTGCTTGCCATTAGTGCCACTTCCTTGAACATTTAGGATTTTCTCTTGCCTCCCTTCCCTACTGTCATCACTGGTGATGTTTTCTTAACTATTATTAACCTTCCCTTCTCTTTGTGGTTTGTTTATGTAATGGTATTACCTACATTACTCTTTGTTGGGCTCAGTATTTGGTTTGTGGTTTTGGCTTTTGGCTGAATGACCTATCAGATTTTTTAGTTCAGCTGGGAATCTATTGTGGCTGGTTTTTTTTTGTTCGGTTGACTGCTGGGTGGTTAACCGTGTTATTGGAGCCTTTATGGCTCCCTATTGTAGATGGTTTAATGCCTGGACTTATGGTCTATTTTTTTCCGGTTTTAACTGTATTAACTATGCCTTTGTTGTATGGAATTATCCACTAATTCAGTTATGCTTAGTTCTTTTTGAACTGTACATATATGGTTGTAATCATGCATTAATATGGTGGATGTTATCATTTATACTGCTAACCCTGTTTGGTTTCTCTCTCTATGGGGTGACCTCTGGGTAGGGTTGTTGTGGGATGTGCATTCTGATATTATGTTGGCATTGTTTGGGTTTTCTCTTCATAAAAGAAAATGGTGTCTTCCCTTAATCATTCCCTTTATCATTCTGATCTGTATTGCCTTCTCTACTATGTGTATGTGGTTGTGCCTTGGTAAGCATGTAACTCTAATTGACTTTCCTCATTATGGGGTGTCTTGATTGGGGTGTTGTTATTATGATTTAGTTATGTTGGCATTGTATGGTGTTTATTATTTTAGTAAGGGATTGGTGTCACCTTACCATTCGATTTGTGTTGACTTCTCTTCCATAGTATGTAGCTATGCTTTGGTATGTGTCTTAATGTTCACACTACTTTCATCCAATGGTTGTTGTTTTCCCCCAGGTTTCTAGGCTATGATGGCTGGGATGATTTCACCCATTCTTTCGATGGTAGTAGCACGTCTAATGTAACCCTTCCTTTGAAGTTTGGATGCTCATGTTTGCGGCTGTCCGAATTTGGTGTGATTGAGCCTAAGCCTTTCTCCACACAATTCTCTTTATCTCTCTCAAGTTATTCTATTTCTACTTTCAATTTAGCTTGTATCACTTTAACTATGCTAATTCTTTCTTCTAGATGTTTGCAGATTCTACGTTGTTCTCTTGCATGTTCCTTCTTTATTGGAGGCATAGACTTCTCTCATCCTCAAGAACCTCAAGAACCTCTACTCATTTGTACCTTTTGCTTTCTTTTACTTTTTCATATGTTTTGGTTGTAATTAGTTAGGAGATTTACTATCTAGGCTGAATGTAGCTCTTTGAGCAGTAGTTTTTGAGTTTATCCCCTTTTAATGACCTTATAACCCTTTTATTGTGGCAATAAAATTCTCCTATATGGGGTTCCCACAAAAAAACATAAACTAAATAAAAAATAAACATAAATAAAAATAAAAAATAAAATAAACTAAAATAAAAAATAAATCTAATAAATTTAATAAACAAAAGAAGAGATGTTGAATCTGAATTTGTTCTCTGTTACAAAAAACTAAAAACCCTAAACTTTAAACTAAAACCTGAACCATAAACCTAAAACCTAAACCCTAAACACTAAACCCTAAAACCCTAAACCCTAAACACTAAACCCTAAACCCTAAACTAAACCCTAAACCCTAAAACTCAAACCCTAAACCAAAACCTAAACCTAAACCTAAACCCTAAACCCTAAACCCTAAAACCTACAACCCTAAACCATAAACCCTAAACCCTAAACCCTAAATCCCAAACCCTAAATCTAAACCCTAAACCCTAAACCTTAAACCTTAAAAACCTAAAAACCTAAACCTAAACTAAATAATACCTAAAAATAAAACCTATAAATAAAATAAATAAAAAAACCTAAACCAAAATAAAAAAAATAAAATAAAATAAAACATAACTAATAAGAAATAAAAACTAAACTAAAATTAATTAAATAAAAACCTAAACTAAACTAAAAAAAATGAAAAACCTAAATAAAATAAAAACTAAACCTAAAATAGAAAAATAAAAATAAAATAAACCTAAAATAAATTTAAATAAAAACTAAATAAAAATATAAACATAATAATAGACCTAAAAATGATACCTAAAAATAAATAAAAAATAAAACCTAAACCCTAAACTAAAAAAACCTTAACCAAAAAAAATAAATAAATAAACTTAAACCTAAACTAAAATAAACTAAACTAAAATAAATAAAACTTAAACCTAAACCTAAACCTAAACTAATTAAAATAAAACAAACTAAAACTAAACTTAAACTTAAACAAAAAATAATACCTAAACGTAAACCTAAAACAAAAACCTAAAGCCTAAACTTAAGAAAATAAAATAAAAACCTAAACCAAAACTTAAAAATAAAAAATAAAACCTAAACCTAAATAATAAAGTAAAAAATAAAACTAATCTATTAAATAAACCTAAACTTAAACATAAACCTAAAAAATAACTAAAATAAAAAAACCTAAAATAAATAAACAAAACTAGATAAAAATAAAAATAAACCAAAATAAAAATAAAAAATAAAATAAACTAAAATAAATAAAAATTAACTAAAATAAATAAAAAATAAACTAAAATAAATAAATAATAAACTAAATAAACCTAAACTTATTTGCTTACTTAATTTGAAAAAAATAAAAATAAATAAAATCAAATAAAAAAACCTAAACCTTAAACCTATAACCCTAAACCCTAAACCCAAAACCCTAAACCCTAAACCCTAAATCTTAAAACACTAAACCCTAAACCCTAAAACCTAAAACCCTAAACCCTAAACCCTAAGACATACAACTGTTCCCCAAACCCTAAACCCTAAACCCTAAACCCTAAAACTGAAACCCTAAAAACCTAAAAACCTAAACCTAAACTAAATAAAACTTAAAATAAAATAAACAAAAAAACCTAAACCTAAATAAAATGAAATAAAAAAAAAACCTAAACTAAAACCTAAACCTAAAACTAAACCTAAACCTAAAAAAAAAAAATAAAAAAATAAAAACTAAACTAAAATAAAATAAATAATAACATAAACTAAACTAAAAAAACCTAAATAAAATAAAAAATAAACCTAAAATAATAATAAAATAAACTTAAAATAAAATAATAACTAAATAAAAACCTAAACATAAAAAATAAACCTAAAAGTAAAACCTAAACCCTAAACTAAAAAAAAAACATAAATGTAAAATTAAAATAAAATAAACCTAAACCTAAACTAAAATAAATAAAACCTAAACCAAAACTTGAACCCTAAATAAAATAAAATATACTAAAGTAAACCTAAACCGAAACAAAAAAATAAAACGAAAAAATAAACCTAAAATAAAAAACCTAAAACCTAAACCTAAAATAATTAAAATAAAAACCAAAACCTAAACCTAAAAATAAAAAAATAAAATATAAACCTAAAAAATAAAATAAAAATAAACCTAAACTAAAAAATAAACTTAAACCTAAACCTAAACCTAAACCAAACATAAAAAATAAACTAAAATAAAAAACTTAAAATAAAATAAATAAACCTAAAATATAAAAACTAAACTAAATAAAAATAAAAATAAATCAAAATAAAAATAAAAATAAAATAAACTAAAATAAATAAAAAATAAACTAAATAAACCAAAACTTACCAGTTTACTTAATTTAACAAAAATTAAAATAATAAAAAAAATTAAAAACCCTTAACTCAAAATCCTAAACCCTAAACCACGAACCCTAAACCCTAAACCTTAAACCTTAATCCCTAAACCTTAAAATAACCCTAAACCCTAAGCTAACCCTAAACCGCAAAATTCCTAAACCCTAAAGCCTGAACACTAAACCATAAACCCTAAATACTACAAACCCTAAACCTTAAAACCCTAAGCCCTAAAACCCTAAACCCTAAAACCCTAAACATTAAACCCTAAACCCTAAACCCTAAAAACCTAAAAACTTAAACCTAAACTAAGAAAAACCTAAAAATAGCTTAGACCTAAATAAAAAAAATAAAATAAAATAAAAACCAAAACTAAAAACTAAACCTAAACCTAAAAATAAAATACAATAAAAATAAAAAAACTAAAATAAAATAAAGGAAAACCTAAGATAAATTAAAAAAATGAAATAAATCTAAGTATAGAAATCCTTAATAAAATAAAACTAAATGTAAAATAAAAATAAAATAAACCTAAAATAAAATAAATTAAAAACTAAATAAAAACCTAAACTTAAAAAATAAACCTAGAAATAAAACCTAAAAATAAATAAAAAAATAAAACCTAAACCCTAAACTAAAAAAGATAACTAAACCTAAAATAAAAATAAAATAAAATAATAAAATAAACCTAAACCTAAAATAAAATAAATAAAACATAAACCTAAACCAAAAATAAACTAAACCTAAATTAAATAAAATAAATTAAATTAAAAATAAATGTAAACCTAAACTAAAAAATTAAACTTGAAAATAAACCTAAAATAAATACCTAAAACCTAAACTTAACTAAATAAAATAAAAACCTAAACCTAAAAAACCAAATAAAAATAAAATTCAACTGAAAAATAAGCATAAACTTAAGCCTAAACCTAAAAAGTTAACTAAAATAGAAAACCTAGACTAAAATAAATAAACTAATTGAATTAAAAATAAAGAAAAACCAAAATAAAAATAAAAAATAAAATAAATAAAAATATAAACTAAACTTACTAGCTTACCTTATTTTTTTATTTTAAAAAACTCTCCTAAACTTTAAACCCTAAAACTAACCGTAAACCCTAAACCCTAATCCTACAACACTAAACCTACAACCATAAAAACCCCTAAACCCTAAACCCTAAACCCAAACCCTAAACCCTAAAAGCATAATCCTTAAAAGCATAAAACAATAAACCCTAAACCATGAACCCTAAACCCTAACACTAAACCTTAAACCCTAAAGCCAAACCCTAAACACTAAACCTAAACCTAAAGTCTAATCCTAAAGCCTAATAAACCTAAACCCTAAATCTAAACTAAAACCCTAAGAATGGGTAGAACCTTAACGGTAGGAACATCACCGTCAACCAAGCTCTATCTAGGTATGGTGGTGGAGGCGAAGGCGGAGGCGGTGATTATCATAATGGTGGTGGTGGATCTGTAGGTGCTGGTGGATGTGGAGGTGGTGGTTAGAGTAATGGTGGTTATGGAGGCGGGAGGAGTGGTGGAGATTATAGCCACAGTGGTGGTGGAGGGAGAGATCTGGGATATGATGGTGGATCCCCACTGAGAGGCGGGTGGTTCTAATGGGAACTAAGAAACTAAAGAACTGATCCATCATCGCTATGGAATTGTATCTTTGGTTTTTCTATGCATGCTCATTATTATCTATGTTGTCGCCATTAAAAAAACTTGTGTTACTTGGTTGATGAAATAAAAAAAGAAATATTGAATCTAATTTTGTTCTCTGTGAAAATAAAAAAAATAAAAATCCTAAACCCTAAACTAAAACTTGAACCCTAGACCTAAAACCTAAACCTCAACCCTAAACCCTAAACCCTAAACACTAAACCCTAAAAACCCTAAACCCTAAACCCTAAACCCTAACCCTAAACCTTAAACCCTAAACCCTAAAACTAACATCCTAAACCCTAAACCTCAAACCCTAAACCCTAAACCATAAACCTTAAACCCCAAACCCTAAACCCTAAACCCTAATCCATAAACCCTAAACCCTTAAAGCCTAAAAACCTAAACTTAAACTAAATAAAAACTAAAAAGCAAAATAAATAAAAAAGCCTAAACCTAAATAAAATAATAAAATCAAATCAAATAAAACCTAAATTAAATCCTAAACCAAAACCTATACCTAAAAAGAAAATAAAATAAAAAATTAAAATTAAAAAATATAAAATTAAAACTAAATAAAAACCTAAACATAAAAAGTACCTAAAAAATAAATAAATAAAACCTAAACCCTAAACTAAAAAACACCTAAACCTAAAATAAAAATAAAATAAACCTAAACCTAAACTAGAATTAACTAAACTAAAATAAATAAAACCAAAACCTAAACCTGAAATAAACTAAACCTAAACCTAAACATGGACCAAATAAAAGAAACCTAAACCAAAACTAAAAAAATAATACATAAAAATGAACCTAAAATAAAGACATAAAAGCTAAACCTAGAAAAATAAAATAAAAATAAAATTAAAGAAAAAAATAAACCTAAACCTAAACTTTCTCTTAAAAAAATAAATAAAATAAATGAACCTAAAATAACTAAACGAAACTAAATAAAAATAAAAATAAATCTAAATAAAAATAAATAATAAAGTAAACTAAAATAAAAAATAAGGTAAACTAAAATAAATAAAAAATAAACTAAGTAAACTAAATAAACGTAAACCTACCAGTTTACTTAATTTAAAAAAATAAAAAATAAAAAATAAAAATAAACCCTAAACCTAAAACCCTAAACCATAAACCTTAAAACCCTAAACCCTAAACCCTCAACCCTAAAACCTAAAATTCTAACCCGTAAACCCTATACCCTAAACCATAAACCTTAAGCCCTAAACCCTAAACCCTAAACCCTAAATCCTAAATGCAAAACCCAAATCCCTATACCCTAAACCCTAAAACCTAAAACCCAAACCTAAACTAAATAATACATAAAAATAACATAAATAAATTAATATATACTTAAATAAAATAAAATAAAATAAAATCTAAACTAAAACCTAAACCTAAACCTAAACTAAAAAATAAAATGAAATAAAAAATAAATTTTAAAATAAAATAAAATATATAAAAACCTAAACCAAACTAAAAATTAAAATAAACTTAAAAAATAAAAAACCTAAATAAAATAAAAACTAAACGTAAAGTAAAAATAAAATAAACCTAAAATAAAATAGAATAAAAACTAAATAAAAACCTAAAGCTAAAAAAGTAAACCTAAGAAAAAGCTAAACCCTAGACTAAAAAAAAACTTAAACCTAAGATAAACAGAATCAAATAAACCTAAACATAAACTAAAATAAAATAAACTAAAATAAATAAAACTTAAACCTAAGCCTTAAATAAACTAAACCTAAACCCTAAACTAAATAAAATAAAATAAATTAAAAATAAACCTAAACCTAAACTAAAAAATAAATCCTAAAAATAAACCTAAAATAAAAACTTAAAACCTAAACCTAAAAAAATAAAATAAAAGCCTAAACCTAAACATAAAAATAAAAAAAATAAAACTGAAACCTAAAAAATAAAAAAATAAAAAAACTAAACTAAAAAATAAACATAAACCTAAACCTAAACCTACAAAATAAACTAAAATAAAAAACCTAAACTAAAATAAATAAACCTAAAATACACAAACCAAACTAAATAAAATAAAAATAAAACCTAAATAAAAATAAAAAATAAAATAAATTAAAATAAATTAAAAAATAAACTAAATAATCTTAGACCTACCCATTTACTTAGTTGTTTTCTTTTAAAAAACCCTAAACGTATAACACTAAACCTACAAGCCTAAACCATAAACCCTTAAAAACCTTGAACCATAAACCTTAAACCCTATACCCTAAAACCTAACCCTAAACCCTAAACCCTAAAAGCATAAACCCTAAAGCCCTAAACCTTAAACCTTAAACCCTAAACTAAACCCTAAACCCAAAACCTTAAACCTTAAGCCCTGGACATAAACTTAAAGTAACTAAGTAAATTAAAAAATAAACCTAAACACTAAAACTTATTAAAGATAAACCTAAACCTAAACCTAAACCCTCAGAATGGGTAGAACCTTGACAGTAGGAAAACCACCATCAATTAGGCTCAATCTAGATCTTGCGGTGGAGGTGAAGGCTGGCTGTTGGAAAAGTGGTGGTCAAGTGGTGGTTATCAGAGGAGCAAGAGGTTACAATCATGGTGTTGGCGAGGAGAGATCGTATGATGGTGGATCATGCTACTCGAGAGGTCGTTGTTTTGATGGGAACTGAAAACTAAAAAGCCATATATACTACTCATGGAACTATGTCTTTAAGTAGAGACAATTCTAGTTATCTAGGGTTTTTGATTTTCTCTATGCGTGCTAATTTTTGATATAAGTCGTCACTTGTATCATAAAAAGCTTAGTGTGTTACTTGGTTGATGAAATCAAAAGGAAGAAATGTTGAATCTGAATTTGTTCTCTGTTAAAAAAAAACCAAAAACCCTAAACCCTAAACTAAAACCTGAACCTTAGACCTAAAACATAAATCCTAAACACAAAACCCTAAACCATAAACCCTAAATACTAAAAACCTTAAACCCTATACCCTAAACCCTAAACCCTAAACCCTAAAACCCTAAACCTTAAACCCTAAACCCTAAACCCTAAAACCTAAACTCTAAACCCTCAGCCCTAAACCATAAACCCCAAACCCAAAACCCTAAACCTTAAACCCTAAAAAGCTAAAAACCTAAACCGAAACCACAAAATAAAATAAATAAATAAATTTAAACCAAAATAAAATAATTAAAGAAAATAAAATAAAAACTTAAACTAAAACCTGAAGCAAAACCAAAACCTAAAACTAAACCTACAAAGATATCAAAATAATAATTAAAAACTAAACTAAAAAGTAAAAAAATATACATAAAATAAAAACTAAACCTAAAATAAAAATAAAATAAACCTAAACTAAAAATAAAGTAAAAACTAAATGAAAACCTAAACCTAAAAAAATAAACCTCAAACTAACTCTTAAACATAAATAAATAATAAAACCTAAACCATAAACTAAAAAAAAATCTAAAACCTAAAATAAAAATAAAATAAACATAAACCTAAGAAAAAATAATATAAACAAAAATAAATAAAACCTAAACCAAAATCTAACCCTAAATAAAATATAATAAACTAAAATAAACCAAAACTTAAACTAAAAAATAAAACGTAAAAATAAACCTAAAACCTAAACCTAAAAAAATTAAAAGAAAAACCTAAACATAACCCAAAAAAAATAATAATAAATAAAACCTAAACCCAAAAAATAAAATAAAAAAAAAACTAAACAAAAAATAAACCGATACCTAAACCTAAGCCTAAAAAATAAACAAAGCTAAAATAAATAAAGTAAAGTTGATAAAATTTAAAATAAACCTAATAAGAATAAAAAATAAAATAAACTAAAATAAATAAAAATAAATTAACTAAACCTAAACCTACTTGTTTACTTAATTTAAAAATAAATAAATTAATTAAATAAAATTAAAATTAAAAAAATTCTTACCCTAAACCCGAAACCCTAAAACTAACCCTAAACCCTAAACCCTGAATGTTAAACCTAAGCCTAAAAAGAAAAAAAATATAATAAAATAAAAAATAAAAGCTAAACTAAAATAAAATAAATAAAAACCTAAACTAAACTAAAAAAAATAAAAAACCTAAATAAAATAAAACTAAACCTAAAATAAAAATAAAATAAATCTAAAATAAAATAAAAAATAACTAAATAAAAACCTAATCCTAAAAAATAAACCAAAAAATAAATCCTAAAAATAAATAAACTATTAAACCTAAACCCTAAACTAAAAAAAACTTAATCCTAAACCTAAAATAAAAATAAAATAAACCTAAACCTAGACAAAAATAAACAAAACTAAAATAAATAAAACCTGAACCTAAATCTAAATCTAAACCCTAAATAAACTAAAATACACAAAAAATAAACCTAAACCTAAACTAAAAAATAATTCCTAAAAATAAACCTAAAATAAAAACCTAAATCCTAAACTTAAAAGAAATAAAATAAAAACCTAAACAAAAACCTAAAAATAAAAAAAATAAAACGTAAACATAAAAAATAAAATAAAAATGAAAGTAAACCAAAAAATAAATCGAAAAAAAAACCTAAACCTAAAAAATAAACAAAATAAGAAACCTAAACTAAAATAAATAAACCTAAAATAATTTAACTAAACTAAGTAAAAATAAAACCAAAACTAAATAAAAATATAAATTAAAATTAACTAAAATAAATAAAAATAAAGTAATTGAACCTAAACCTACAAGTTTACTTAATTTAAAAAATAAAAAAAAAATAAAATAAAATAACCATAACCCGAAGCCCTAAACCGTAAAACTAACCCTAAACCCTAAACATAAAAACCTAAACCCTAATAACACAACCTTGAAACCATAAATCCTAAACCCTCAACCCTAAACCCTAAAAGCCTAAACCCTAAAACCTAAACTCTAAACCTTAAACCCTAAAACCTACAACCCTAATCCCTGAAACCTAAACCTTAAACCCCAAACCCTAAAAACCTAAAAACCTAAACATAAATTTAATAAAACCTAAAAATAAAATAAATTATAAAACCTAAACCTAATTAAAATAAATAAAAAAAATAAATAAAATAAATAAACCTAAACCTAAACTAAATGTAAAAAATAATAAAAATAAAAAATAAAAAATAAATAAAATAAAATAAATAAACCTAAACCTAAAATAAATAAATAAATAAAACACTAAATAAAAATAAAAACTAAAATAAATAAAAAAATTAAAATAAAAATTAAAACCTAAACATAAAGCTAAAAATTAAAAATAAAACTTAAACCTAAAAATTAAAATAAACATAAAATTGAACTAAAAAATAAACATAAACCTAAACCTAAAAAATAAACTAAAATAAAAAACCTAAGCTAAAATAAATAAACTTAAAATAAATAAAGCTAAAATAAATAAGCTAAACTAAATAAAAAAGAATAAACCTAAATAAAAAAACTAAATAAATTAAATTAAATAAATAAAAAACTAAATAAACTAAATAAACCTAAACCTATCGATTTACTTAATTAAAAAATAAAAAAAGTCTTAAACCCTAAACCCTAAACCCTAAATCCTAAATCCTAAACCCTAAATCCTAAACCATAAACCTATAACCAAAAACCTACAACCCTAAACCCTAAACCTTAAACCCTAAAATCTAAAAAACTAAAACTAACCTAAACCCTAAACCTAAAACTCTAAACTAAACCCTAAACTATAAACCTAAACTAAACCTAAACCTAAACCCTAAACTTAAAACCCTAAACTATCCTAAACCTAAAACCCTAAATAAACCCTAAACCATAAACATTCAAAACCCTAAACTCTAAAGCCTAAACACTAAACACTAAATCCTAAACCCTAAACCCTAACCCTAACCCTAAACCCCAAACACTAAAACCTAAATCCTAAATCCTAAAACCCTAAACACTTAACCCTAAACCCTAAACTCTAAACCCTAAATATTTAAAAACCTAAACTTAAACTAACTAAAACCTAAAAATAAAATAAATCAAAAAAACCTAAACCTAAATAAAATTAAAACTTAAACAAAACCTAAACCTAAACCTCAAAATAAAATAAAATAAAAATAAAAATAAATGAAAACCTAAACTAAACTAAAAAAATAAAATAAACATAAGAATAAAAAACTAAATAAAATAAAAATTGAAAATAAAGTAAACCTAAAATAAAATAAATTAAAAACTAAATAAAAACCTAAACCAAAAAATAAACCTAAAAATAAATACCTAAAAAAATAAAAAATAAAACCTAAACCCTAAATTTAAAAAAAACTAAACCTAAAATAAAAACAAATTAAACAAAATAAAATAAACCTTAACCTAAAATAAAATAAAATAAACCTTAACCTAAACTAAAATAAACTAAACTAAAATAAATAAAACCTAAGTTTAAACCTAAACCTAAACCTAAACCTAAACCTAAACTAAGAAAATAAAACCTAAAAATAAACCAAAAATAAAAAGCTAAAACCTAAACCTAAAAAAAAAACTTAAACCTGAACCTAAAAATAGAAAATAAAACCTAAACCTAAAAAATAAAATAAAAATAAAGCTCAACTAAAAATAAACCTAATCCTAAAAAATAAACTATAATAAAACACCTAAACTAAAATAAATAAACCTAAAATAAATAAATTAAATTAAAGAAAAATAAAAAGTAAACCTAAATATAATTAAAAAATAAAAGAAACTCAGATAAATAAAAAATAAACTAAATAAACTAAATAAACCTAAACCTATCGATTTACCTAATTTCTTTTTAAAAAGCCCTAAACCCTAAACCCTAAACCCTAAATCCTAAAACTAACCCTAAACCCTAAACCTACATCCCTAAACTTACAACCGTATCCTAAACCCTAAACCCTAAAACCCCAAAACTCTAAAACCTAAACCATAAAACCTAAACCCCTAACCCTAAACCTCAAACCCTAAACCCTAAAACCCTAAACCTTAAACCATAAACCTTAAACCCTAAAACCTATAACCCTAAACCCTAAACCCTAAACTAATCCTATACCCTAAGAATGAGCAGAACCATGATAGCTGCAACATCACCTTCAACTAGGCTCAGTCTAGATCTAGAGATGGAGGAGAATGTAGAGTCAGAGGTTATCACAGTGGTGGGGGGTGATCTAGAGGTGTTGCTGGATATGGAGGTCATGGTCAGAGCAGTGGTTGTTTTGGATGCGAGAGGAGAAATGGAGGTTATAGTCGTGGTGGTGGTAGAGGGAGACATCGGTGATATGATGGCGGATCCCGCTACTCGAGAGGCGGGGGTGGTTTTGATGGGAACTGGAGAAATTGAAGAATGGTTGATCCGATCTACCACTTATGGAATTGTATCTTTACAGTAGAGACGGTTCTACTTATCTATGGTTTTTAATTTGATGTATGGGTGTTCATTTTTGGTCTATGTCATTGCTAGTCTCTTAGTAAACTTAGGGTGCTACTTGGTTGATGAAATCAAAAAGAAGAAATGTTGAATGTGAATGTGTTCTCTATTAAAAAAACCCTAAACCCTAATCCCTAAACCCTAAACTAAAGCATAAACCCTAAACCCTAAACTAAACCCTAAAAACCATAAACCCTAAACACTAAAACTTAAACCCTAATCCCTAAACCCTAAACCCTAAAACCCTAAAACCTTAAACCCTAAACCCAAAACAATAAATTGTAAAACTTTAAACCATAAACCCTAAAACCTATGAACCCTAAACCCTAAACCCTAAACCCCAAACACTAAACCTAAACCTAAACCCTAAACCATAAACTAACCTTAAAACCTAAACTAATCTTAAACTCCAACCCTAAACCATAAACCTTAAACCTTGAATAAAGATGTCATTAGGAGTAGATCTAAAGAATGACATATTCCTAACATAGTTATGGTAGCTAAAGAAAACATCTTCAAGAGACTTTCCTTTAACTATTAGAGATTTTAATACCCTAAACCCTAACCTTTAATCATATTATAGTACCATATATTATAGTATAATGTAGCATCATATATTTGAGCATGTAGTGATGTGTTTTTGGATGTTATAAGATGTTTTGAAATGTTTTAGTATATTATGGCATTGTGCCCTATAGTCTATATTAATATAAATCATAAAAATATTGATTTAATTAATTAGATGATGAAATTTGTTAAATTTGAAGTGGGAATTAGGTTGTAGTATGAAAGGTGTGCTACGCCACTTGTAGTCTAAAATGTAAGATTTTATGTTCAAAATAAATATTATATATTGTAACATAGTATAACATCATATATCATAAAATATTGTTCTATGATTTTAAATTATTTTAGTATTTTACAATCATGCAGGCAAGCCTACGCTAGCATTATTTATAAAAATATTGATTTAGACTTTAAAATGTTAGAATTTGGCCAAATTTATAATAGGTAGAGCATGGCATCATAATATATTGTTTTAATTTAAAATATGTAAGTGATACGATAAAAATATATAGTTTTTTATTATTTAGACTAATTTTATGATTTTTTATCTTAAGCAATCCCTTATGATGTTATATGAAATATAATATAATATAAAATGTTATAGTGTATTATTATATAGGATGCCATAACATAATGTAGCACAATGCATTATAACATACTATTATGTATTACTACTTATTATTTAGCATATTTTAGTTTGTTATAGTTTGATGTAGTAGAGTTTGTACTAGCATAATTCATAAAAATACAAATTTATAGGCTGAGATGATGGGATTTGATCGAATTTAAGGTAAGCCATAGGGAACATCATTAGGGATGTGTTATGGTCTGTCATTTAATCAAAAGAATGGAATTTTGCATCTAAAATAAATGTTCATTTTTCAACCAAATTTTATAAATTTCTTGTTAAAGTGATTCATTTTAAGGTGTAATGTAAGATAATATATTATTTGAGAGCATATTAAAATATAGTGTACATAACAATATAACTTCACATATATATGACTGTGGTGGTGTGTTACAAGATGTTACTGTACATTTTAGTATGTTTTACTTTTGTTATAATACATTGGGTCAAAAGTCACAAAAATGTTAATTTGAAGATTAAGATGGAAGAATTTGGCCAAATTCATGGCACACACCAAGATTATGCTATTATGTACTATTTCTAGTAGAAAATAAACAATTTTACATCCAAAATGAATATTATTCATATTATGAGAAAATTTTGTTATTTGTTAATTTTAAGTGATTCTAATGAGGTGTAATGTTAGACAATATATTATATTATAACAAATTATAATATAACATCATATATTATAATATAATATAGTGTGTTAATTCACACTATAATATGTTTAGCATGATATTGTATAGTTAGTTTGAGCTTGCAACATCATAAATCATAAAATGTTGATTACAATGTTAAGATGATGTAATTTGAACGAATACTTTATTAGGCTTTTGGTTGAACTATTAAAGGTGTGAATAAGAGAAGAAATATGATTTGATGAGAATTCCATGTCAAGGACATGGAGGGAGATACGGTAAGGGATCACACATGCATTGGAGATGACATGTTAGGGGTCTATGTTGAGGGCAATGAAGAAGAAAATCTACTGGGGATAAAGTTTGAAATGAATTTAATTTGTTCTATTTTAATTGATGTGGAGGCACATCTGCTAGAGATATGGGCTCGAGTCTACTGGGGATCGATAATATGAACCTTCCAGTAGGGAAGTAGGTTCAGGCTATCCTCTAAGGATTTGGATTTGAGTTTAATTTCATAGATTTGTTTGGTGATGTACACACTGGGGATAAGAGTTTGGTTGGATTTCTTTGCTTTAGACTCTACTGGGAGAGTTGGTTTAATTTGGCTCCATTGGAGAGGTTGGTTTTTAATTTGATTTGTTTGCTTGACTTATTTTTATATGATTTGCGGCTCCACTAGGGAGAAGGGTGTGATTTAACTCCATTGGGAAAAATTAGATTGAGTTTAATTTTGTCTGAGTTAATGTATGGACCCTATTGGTGTGCATGGACCCACTAAGAAGGGGCTATATCAGCTTTGACCTACCTCAGGTTTGTAAATCTAAAGGGATAGTCTACCAGCTGCGGTGTAGAGCTAGCCAACCTAAGGGGTTTCCTTTCAGTGCACAACGACTATGCTAGGAAGAAGGCATTGTAGTCTTACATCATCCAAAGTGAGGAACAACTGCTAGGGTGACCTATTAGATGCATAATAAATCGAACCTGACCTAGGGTGCCTACAGAGTGAATTCCGTCGAGGATTTATGTCAACTCAAAAATAGTTAGGATTAATTTTATCTTAATTTCATGTGATTTTATAATGTTTGTTTGGTTTAGTTTGATTTTGAATTGAGGGCATATCTGTTGGGGATGTGAGCTCAATAAAATTTTATAGATTTAATTTATGGACCATGTTAGTGTGTGATGGACCCACTGAGAAGCGGCTATATCGGACGTGTCCTATCTCAGATTTACAAATCCAAAGGGATAGTCTACTGGTCGTGTGGTAGAGCTAGCCAACCTAAGGGGGTTGCCTTTCAGTTTACAATGGTTGTGCTAAGAAGAAGGCATAGTAGACTTACATCTCCTAAAGCAGGGAATAACCATTGAGGTGACCTATTTGTACCACAATAAATAGAAGCCTACTTAGATGAGACTACTGAGTGAATTTCACAGGAGACTTATATCAACTCAAGAGTAATCAGGTGATTCCTATAGGGAGTTTTGTTGACATTGCCTTAAAGATAGGATGCCTTCTTGGGAAAAGGTACCGCTAGGGGTGTCCTCCTAATCCACAATTGCATATATATTTTGTTTATATGCTTGCATAAACCCTGTTGGTGTGTGAGGGACCACACTAAGAAAGGGGCTATGTCATCCTTGACCTATCTCAAATTTATTGGACCAAGGAAGAATCTGCACATCCATAGGATGGATTCTCCAACCACAGGGGTGGTTACAAGGAAAGGGGAAATGTCCATTCGATAGTAACCCGGGTAGTGTTTAAATGGGTTCACAAAGGATGTGATCCAAATATAGTGCCCACAGGGGAGGTGCTTCTAGGGGCATTATCCTAAGCCCTAAAAATAAAAGCCTATAGGTGTATGGTGGCCAACTCAAGGAGAAAGCATATCAGACTTACATCTACCATGAGTGGTGTATCTTATGACTACCAATCAACCTAAGGTGTACCCATCAGCAAGAGTGGTGTATCCGTCAGCATAGTGAGAACTAACCAACCTATGGTGTCTGTCAGTGTGCAATGATCAATCTAGAAAGAAAGCATGCAGGCTTACAACTTTCCAAGTGGAACTCAACATCAGGATAGTCTATCATCGACAGGAAAGATGTTATCTGACCTAGAGAGACTACTAAGTGAGCTCCGAGGAAGGACTAGACATAGACTTGAAGCAGTCAGGAGGGAAGGAACTGATAGATGACTTATCCTAAACCTCAAATATACTTGACCCAGTGTATGCACAAAGGCTAATCCAAGAAGAAAGTGTAGCAAACTCATATCCTCTTAAACAAAGCCAACATGAGGTAGCTTACCGGCCATGCAGTAAGGCATACCAAACTAATATGGCACTCCAAGTGAGTCAAAAAGGAAAGCATAACAGACTTACATCCTCCAAAGTAAGAAGAACACACACTATCAGGGTAACATGTCAGCACAACCTAAAGAAGCTATCGAGTGAGTGTCATTGGGGGTGTTGTCTCTATTCAGAGTAGCTCAAGACAAAAGATATGTATTTATTTTATATGTTTGTGTGTAGTCTATCTTTGTGATGTGTTGATGAAAGATAGGATGTCGCTCAAGTTCATTACACCGACCCTAAACTCATCGTGGCAGATTCACAAATAAGAATACTTTCAACATGAAAGAGATTGAATTTGAAGTGGAATTTTCATTGATGATAATTAAATACAAACATGATTTATAATATTTCCTTAAGTATAGCCTGTTGATTGGAAGAATTGGGCACTCTCCCTTGTGATTAATATGCTGATAAGATGCTCTTTGGTAGGCCTTCTTTATGGAAAAAAGGGTCTTCTCAAGGGGGGTTCAAACTTGCCTTCCATCTTATGATAGGAAATAATCAGTCTTCGTAGAACTAAAATAAGCTTTCCTTCTTGAAAAGATTTAGAACAGACCAACTTATTGTGAATCATTTTAGCTTTGTACAACTCGAGATTTTGGCATGCCCGCAGTATCTCCTTTAATCCTTGATCTCTTCTAACCGCATCTGCTCTACTCTATTATGATCTTTAATTATCCATCCTTAGTGATGGGAGTTCAACTTCTAATGGTAGAACAGCTTCATACACATACACTAAGGAGAAGGGAGTAGAAGGAGTTGGAGTTCTATATATGGTGCGGTAGGCTCATACGGGTTCAACTAACTGCTCATGCCACTATTGCTTGTACTTGTTGAGTTTCTTCTTTAGCATTTGGATGAAAATTTTATTGAAGGTCAAGCCTTCGTAGTTGATGGTAGAATATCTACAATCTATGCTATGACTCTGGGCAAAGTTGTTGATCTCAGTGCTCTTGAATGCAGGACCATTATCAAATATAATTTATTAAGGCACTCTATACCTATATATGATATGGTTCCTAAAAAATTATAGTACATGCTGTGCTATGACCTCTTTGAGCAGAATCATCTTTGCCCATTTGGAAAAATAGTCAGTAGAAGCTCAGATGAATCAATGACCCTTGGAAGAAGGAGGATCAATTGGACCCACTATGTCGATACCCTAACACTCGAACGACCATAAGGGCAATGTAGGATGTAGAATGTTGGGTGGTTGGTGTAGGACCATAATGTGTCTTTGACATTGGTGGCATCGCCTAACTATATCCATGCAATCTTTGGTCATTGATGACCAGTAGTATCCTAGTCTTTCGATCTTGGCTTTCATCTTTAGACTGGATTGGCTGGCTCCGCATAATCTTAAGTGTACCTCGATCATAATCTTACTGACTTCATGCATGTATAAACAACGTAACCACATATGATTGAAAGATCACCGGTATAAGTCACCATCCACAAGAGCAAAGGAAAGTGCTCTCTACTTCATCTGATGAGCTTGGAACTTCTCTTGAGGTAGTTTTCCTTTATTTCGATAATCCATGAATGGTTTCCTCTAATCTAACTCCTCATCTTTATTGGCAATGGTAACTTCCCCTTCAAGAGAGTGCTTTTTGATGAGTTTAATATCAATAATTGATAAGACTTGTCTATTTTGGATCTTTATTGATATGGACTCATCCTTCAGACATGCCAACTCCTTGGCAAGCTTGGGTAAAGCATACTCTATGTCATTCTGTCCTCGAGAAATCCTATAAATGGTAATCTCTAGGATTTGGGCCAACAAATCAATGGTGTACTTGTGGTAGTGATGGAGCTTAGGCTTTATAACCTTATAGGACCCAATAATTTGATTGATAATTTGTTGAGAATCCCCAAAGATGTTGATGTTTTGGATTCTTAAAGTAATGGCTAACTCAAGATTGACAATCAAAGCTTCATATTTGGCTTCGTTGTTGGTGCAAGGATTGAACATATGATATGAGAATCTTATCACATCACGGTCTGGAGTTAAGAGAACTATTCTTACCCATGCCTTTCCTAGAATAGTAGACTGTGGTTCTTCTCCTCTTTGAGAGAAAGCTGCACCATCAAAGTACATCCCCTAGTGGTGAATGCTAGTATCCCCTATGTTCATGATTTGTTCATCAGGGAGATCATCACTAAGCAAAGAGTCAGCAGGAATTAGGTGTGCTACTAAGAAATTTGCTAGTGCTTATCCTTTTGCTGCACGAAGGGATATAAAGAAAATGTCAAACTGTAAGAGGATCATGGAACATCATGCCAATCATTCGGATAGCATCGATCGTGCCATGAGATAATGTAGTGATTGATCCTAGAGATTAGGTTCACCTTATGAGGAAGCATGTTGTGTTGTAGCTTTGGGATGCAAAGATTAAAGCTAGGAAATGCTCCTTAATGTGTGGATAATTAGCCTAAGCAATGATTAGATGATGGCTGAGGTAGTAGAATGTGTTTTCCATCCCTTCATCATTGGCTTGGGTCAAAAAAGCATTAATGGAGTCATCAAATGCAGTAATGTAAAGTATGAGCTTCTTGCCTAGGATAGGGGAAACTAGAACTGGCAGTGTCATCAGGTAATGCTTGATTTCTTCGAAGGCATGCACACACTTGTCATCCCGCTTAAATTTGGCATCCTTTTAGACAAGTGCTGAGAATAACTAACATATTTCCAATAGATTGGATATAAAGCATCTTAGATAAGCCAACTGCCCTTGGAATGATCTGAGTTGAGTTAAATTTTTAGCGGGTGGCATTTCTAATATCACTTTGATCTTCTCCACATTAATTAAGATTCTTTAGTGTCGTATAATAAACCCAAGGAATTTCCTTGAAGTTACTCTGAATGCACACTTCAGGGGGCTCATTTTGAGGTTAAATTATCTTAATTATTCAAAAACTACTCTCAAGTCAAAGATATGGTCTTTCTTTTCTCTACTTTTGATGATCGACATGATGATGAATGAATGAGTTAGTCGAAGATTTGAGTCATAGCCAACTGGTATGTAGCACCAACATTTTTAAGGCTGAAAGGCATGACCTTATAGCAATAAATTTTGATCATGGTTCTAAAAGTAGTGTTTCTTTCATCTTCAAGAACCATCTTTATTTAGTTATATCCAGATGAGCCATCCATGAAAGAGAAGGCTGCATGAGATGAGGCAATGTCCACCATCAGCTCCAGGATTGGTAGTGGAAATTCATCTTTTAGACATGCCTTATTTAAATCCCTAAAATTGATCCATATGTGAATTTGGCCATTCTTTTTCTTAATTGGGATGATGTTGGCTAACCAAGTAAGGTATTTTTCTTTTCAGATGAAGCCAGCATTGATTAGTTTCTTGACTTCAGAAATGACCTATTTTTCTATGTATAATCGCATGCATCTAACAGCTTACTTGAGTAAGCTATTTCTAGTTTATGGACCGCTACATCAGGAGCCAATCTAGTCATCTCTTCATTACTCCATTCAAAGTGATCCTTAAACTCAGTCAATAGCCTAACTAAGTCATTAGTTTCAATTTCATTCAACAAAGAATTGATGTATGTCGAGCGTGGATCTTCTTCAATTCCTAAGTTGATTTCTTTGAGCTTGTTGATGGTTGACTTAATCTCTTCTTCGAACTCTAGTAGTGCAT
The DNA here is from genome assembly GCA_021442155.1 of Cymbidium sinense. Classification (NCBI taxonomy): domain Eukaryota; kingdom Viridiplantae; phylum Streptophyta; class Magnoliopsida; order Asparagales; family Orchidaceae; genus Cymbidium; species Cymbidium sinense. The sequence goes on from CM038214.1 coordinate 150,110,826, forward strand.
CTTTGACTTTAAAATCATCTAGATCTCCAAAAGTTTCTAAGTTGATTTCTTTTTTTCTCTTCCTTTTTCTTTTTCTTTTTCTTTTATTTCTAAACTTTGTCCAATTTTATGAGAACAGACTTGTTAATTCTGAGGTAGGTAGTAAGCCGCATCATCATATATGCCGACCTCATGAACTGTAAATGGCTTGAGATCTCCTTTGACATAATAGATGATCCCACCTCTAAAAAACTTCTTACACTGATGTAGAGAGAATGGAACTATGATGTTCTCATGTATCCATGTTCTCCTAAATAAAGCGTTGAAAGATGTATCCCAATCTATAATGTGAAACTTGGTTTTGTCTTGCAATCATCTATCTCCAAGGGCAACACTATGGAGCCTAAGGCCTATTGACCTCACTTTTGGAGTGTGGATTCAATCTTCCCATCTTAGACTTAGAAGTCTTCTAGACACTAAGACTTCCCTAGTCATAAGACACTTCTAACAATTATGTAAACACTTAACCTAAGCCTAAAGACTTAGAAGCGTTAACCATAGAATTAGGTTATGCCTTAGGGATTAAGTTAATCCACCTACCCTACAACCAAAATCCAATCCATGTTCACCTTCTCAAACCAAACCTCAAGTTCAATTCAAACATCAAATTCAAATCCAAATCTAAACCCAAATTCCAAAACAAAATGGTTGAAGCCCATGATCAAATTCAAATTTGAAACCATTCTTAAGCCATATGACCTATCCCACGGACTTAGCCAAATATTAATCCAAATCAATCCAAAATTAACAAATCATCTCATAATCAGATTATATCTTCAATCATCTTCCTAAATATAAATCAAATCTACATTCAAATGATCAAAACTAAATCAACTAAATCAAATTAAATCAAAACCCTTCCTAAGCCATATGACCTATCCATGGACTTAGACAAATCTTAATCCAAATCAGGTTAAACTCAATTGATTTTCTTTCAAATCAATCATATTTTCAATCATCTTCACAAATTTAAATAAAATATACATTTAAATGATCAAAACTAAATCAAACTAAATCAAAATCCAAACTTAAGCCACATGACCTAACTCCATGGACTTAGCCAATTTCCTTCATTCCAAAATCCAAATTCAATTTATTTTCTCATGAATCAATAATACCGTCAATCATATTGACAAATATAAAGAAAAAATCTAAAATGATCAAGCCAAACCAAAATCAACCATAGTCAAACCCAAATTAACCCTTTTGACTTGAAATGTTCAAATGAATCAAAACCCATTTGAACCCAAGCTAATTGCAATTGAATTTATATATCAGTCCAAAATCCATATATAAACTCAACTAAATCAAACTCAACCCAAAATCAAGCCAACTAAACCCAATTGGTCCACTTGACCCAAAGTGGCCAATTTGACTTATTTGAGCCAACTTCTAATCCTTCCCAAATTAGATTGAACCAAGCCAATGAAAACCTTCCATCATGGTTGTTGATCACCCTAGGTTGATCAATTGTCATAAATTGGGTCAAACCAAGTCAACTTGGTCATTTTACCAGTTCAACCACTTAACCCATATGAAACTAAACTAGCCAAATTGCAACCTAAGCTAAATCCCTTGAAACAAATGATTCATACCAAATTAAAATCAATATTTGAATATGACTTGACCTTCAATGGAGTCAAACCAAACCCAATTGGCCCTCTTGATCCATGTTGACCCAATTTGACCTAAAAGACCAAATTGGGTCAAATCAAAATATAAACCAAATTGATTGCAGCCAATGACTCAAGTTCATTTCAAATTGATTGTTGAACTTGACCAAAGCAATGATTGTACCTAATTGACCTGACTACTTTGACCAAAAGGTCCAAGTTGGCCTAAATAAAAAAAATCCAAATTAATTGAAACCAAAGCCTACAATCATCTTCGATTGGTCAACTAAACCCAAACCAACACCCAACCCAAGCCAATTTATCGAATTTGATTAAATTGGTCAACTTAATCTATTTGACCGAAATGAATTCAAATGAGCCAAAATAAAATCTAAGCCAAGCTAAACCAAACCAATGAACCAAAACATCCTAAATGATCATATGAACTTGACCCAACCCTTGGTTTGACCCAATTTGACCAATTGGTCAACTTGACCCAACCTAACCTAATTTGACCTAAATGAGTCAAATTGAGCCAAACCTAACCAAATCTACTCTAAGTGACTTGAAATTTGGGCTCACCAACTTTTTTCTCATTTCAAATATGCCCAAATCAAATCCAATTCCAAATGATCATTCTACCCTTGGGTCAAGGGAATCACATCTGACAAATCACCCATGTAAGTGGTCATTTCCATTCCTTGGCCACTTGGTAATCTCCCAATGGTCCACCTAGGCACCTAGGACACTGCTCAACTTGATCCAAGGGGTGGTTGGGTCGGCCATGATCCATGGAAGGTGAAATCACCTTACCCTCCCCATTGGAGCATGTCAAACACATAGAAAGAAGCCAAACCTGATCCCACCATTTGATCAAGATGAAGGGGGGTATACACCCCCTCATTTTGACTCAACACACATAAAAATCATTCCTCACAGCCTTAGCTACCCAAGAAGAGCCACTAGAGCCATTCTCTAAGTTCCCAAGCTCATTCCTCTATCAAAAAATTCCATTCCTGTTCGTCTCGAAATAGGACACTCCCATTTTGGACCTAACTTCCCCATTTCTCCATCAAACTTAAAATTACTATGCATGCACCATCCCTAGGCCTCGTAGAGCAAGAACAAATCATCTCCTAAGCTTCCCAAGCACCGAAGGTGGGACTTCGATCAAAGTTGAGCTCTAAATCATTGGTTAGTTGCCTTCCGAGCGAATGTTAAGGATTTGATCTAATTACAGCTCAATAGAGCTTCATCTCCACTAGATGAAGCTTCTTCAATCATTTGAGCCCCAGTCTTGAGCTCTGGCGAGGTATGCTTCCCAAATAGATACTTAGCTAAAATTGTTGGAGATTTTTGAAGAAAACTTGTATCTCGTGTGATCTTGACTGTTGGATCCCCTCCGATCGATGTCATGAAGGTGTGGGATCCTTCCGGAGTTGATGCAAGCTCGGATAAGCTCGCATCACTTGAGAAATGGTAGATGGACTCCATTCTCCCTCACTTGCATAAAGTTAGATCAGGCACTGTCTATTCTGCATGATCAAAATAGACGATTGTAATTAGATCTACTAGATCGATTTGATTTAATGTAATTAAGCTTTAGGATTAATCGTAGTCATATGATCTCAGATTAGATGGCATACAAGAAAGCGCGTCTACCGCCGCCATGTAGGCACTGAGATGGATAATTTTTATGTAGCCAATCTTGAGGCGCCACGTGGGAAGCACGCCACATGGAGGCAATAAGATTAGGCTTAATTAATCATTTTTAATGGTTGAAACTTCTAAAAATCATAAAAAATCATAGAGAAATAAAAAATTCAAATAAATACTCATTTTAAAGGTGTTTCAGAATGGAATTAATTTAAAAAGATCTTAACTAATTTTGAATAGTACTTAAAGTTTTATTCCAAAATTAATTAGCTTAATTACTTTTTAATTACTTGAGCAATTAATCCCAAATTTTGTGGGTTAATTTAATGGGATGACCTCCTCCCCATGATTTTCTTGGGATTTATTGCTCACTTAATTTAAAAAATGTCTAATTAAACCCTACTACTTTTAAGTTAATTAATGATTAATTAATCTAATGAAGAGTAATAAATTAGTTAATTAAGTTTATTAATCATTGTTCGACAATAAGTGAACTAAAGAATAGGGTTAGGACCCCTTTCCCAAAGTTTATTTCATTTTTAAATGAAATTAATTAATATTTAACTAATTAATTAAATCACTTAATCAAATTAAAATAATAATCACATCTGACCTTAATTAATTAAATCATGGGGTAGATCTTTAGGTGTTTAATAATCTAAATTAGTTTAATGGAATTATTGTTAGTCCACATGTGTGGGAAAACCATAAGAGTAATTAATTATGTCTCTTAATCTAATTAATTATTAATCATGAGCCAATTTCATTAGGCCCCTTTTATTTTCTAGGATCATTGCAAGTTTATGTTCTATCCATATCATGTTGGCTCATAATTATTTAGTTAACTACTTTAAGGTGACATTAGTAAGGGTAATTAATTCATCTAATTAAGGGTTTAACTTAATTAACCCATAAAATCAACTTAATTACATTTCCTTAAATTAAATCAAATCACTAATGTAGGAATGGGTTTAAAATAGCAAGTGATTTTTTCTCTTCTCCTCTTTAAATCAAATCAAATCCAAAACTTAATTAATAAAGAAGCTTTGGTTTGTTTTAAATAATCTTATTTGATTTAATTGTCCTAAAAAACTAGTTTAGTTGAATGAATCACTTGCTTATATTTGATTGTCCTCTTTCCAATCTTGTTAAATTTGGTATGTCATTTGAATTCATGGATCCATCTTTTCAAGATCAAGAAAGATAAAATGGATTACCTTTATGTAAGCTTGCATGTGTTGATTTAATTTAATATATGTGTGGCTATTATCACTATTAAGTCTAAATGTATTTTTCAAAAGTTTAAAAAGGAATAATAATATGTGCTATGATGCTAGTTATAAATACATAAGAAATGCATGTGCTTATAGCTTAAGTGTATGAATGTAAAGTTCTCTTTCCTCTATTCATGTATTGATTTATATAAGATTGAATGGTAATGAGTATATAGTCTGGACATCCCGGGAACACAAGGCTTTAGGTAACCCCAAGGAGGTCAATTGATTATCTCACTTCCCTGGTTTGTTACTTGGTTAATGAAATCGAAAAGAAGAAATGTTGAATCTGAATTTGTTCTTTGTTAAAATTAAGAAAAAAACCAAAAACCCTAAACTCTAAACTAAAACCTGAACCCTAAACCTAAACCCTAAAAACCCTAAATCCTAAACACAAAACCATAGACCTTAAACCCTAAACCCTAAAAGCATAAACCCTAAAACCCTAAACCCTAAACCCTAAACCCTAAACCCTAACCCAAAACCCTAAACCCTAAATCTTAAGCTAACCCTAAACCCTAAATCCTAAAAACCCTAAACCTTAAAGCCTAAAGTGTCAACCCAAAACCCTAAATTGAAAGCTAACCTAAACCCTAACCTAACCCTAAAACCTAAACCCTACTAACCTTAAATCCTAAATTAACCCTAAACCCTAAAAACCCTAAATTAACCCTAAACCCTAAAAACCTTAAACCCTGAAGCCTAAACACTAAATCCTAAAAAAACCTAAACACCTATACCTAAACTAAATAAAACTTAAAAATTAAAGAAATAAAAAAACTAAACCTAAATAAAATAAAAAAATAAAATAAAATAAAAACCTAAACTAAAACCTAAACTTAAACCTAAACCTAAAAATAAAATAAAACCTAAAATAAAATAAAATAAATAAAGAACAAAACTAAACCAAAAGATAAAATAAACCTAAAAATAAAAAAGCTAAACAAACTAAAAACTAAACGTATAATAAAAATAAAATAAATTTAAAATAATATAAAATAATAACTAAATAAAAACATAAACCTAACAAATAAACCTAAAAATAAATAAAAAATAAAACCTAAACCCTAAACTAAAAAAAAGAAAACCTAAACCTAATATAAATAAAATAAAATAAACCTAAACCTAAACTAAAATAAGCTAAACTAAAATAAATAAAACCTAAACTTAAACTTAAAATAAACAAAAAATAAACCCTAAACTAAATAAAATAAAATATACTAAAAATAAACCTAAACCTAAAGGTAAACCTAAAAAAAAAAAACTTAAACTTAAACCTAAAAAGAATTAAATAATAAAACTAAACTAAAAAATAAACATAAACCTAAACATAAACCTAAAAAATAAATTAAAATAAAAAAACCTATACTAAAATAAATAAACAAAAAATAATAAACCAAACTAGATATAAATAATGAATAAAATAGACTAAAATAAATAAAAAAGAAACTAAATAAACCTCAATGTGGGTTTACTTATTATTATTATTTTTAAAAGAACCCTAAATCATAAACCTTAAACCCTAAACCCTAAATCCTAAACCCTAAACCCTAAACCCTAAACACTAAAACTAACCCTAAACCCTAAACCTACAACCCTAAATCCTAAAACCTAAACCCTAAACCTAGCCCTAAACCCTAAACCTTAAACACTAAACACTAAACCCTAAACCCTAAACCCTAAACCTTAAAGCCTAAACCCTAAACACTAAACTCTTAACCCTATACCATAAGCTAACCCTAAACTTTAAGAGAACCATAAACCCTAAAGACCCTAAAGCCCAAAGCCTAAACTCTAAACCCTAAACTCTAACCCTAAACCTTAAACCCTAAAACCTTAAACTTTAAAATCCTTAACATTGAACCTAAACCTTAAAAACCTAAAAACCTAAACTAAATAAAACCTAAAAATAAAATAAATAAATAAACCTAAACCTAAATAAAATTAAATTAAAATAAAAAATAAAACTAAATTAAAATAAAATAAAGAAAAACTAAACTATACTAAAAAATAAAATAAACTTAAGAATGAAAAACCTAAATAAAATAAAAAATAAATGTAAAATAAAAATAAAATAAACATGAAATAAAATAAAATAAAAACTAAATGAAAACTTAATCCTAAAATAAAACTTAAAATAAATAAAAATAAAACCCAAACTATAAACTAAAAAAAACCTAAACATAAAATAAAATTCAAATAAACAAAACAAAATAAACCTAAACCTAAACTAAAATAAATAAAATCTTAACCTAAACCTAAAATAAACTAAACCTTAATCTAAACCTAAGCTAAATAAAATAAAATAAATTAAAAAAGAACATAGACCTAAATTAAAAAATAAAACCTAAAAATAAATTGAATAGAAAAATTTAAAATTTAAACCTAAAAATAAAAAATAAAACCTAAAACTAAAAAAAAGAAACTCAACTAAAAAATAAACCTAAAACTAAACCTAAACCTAAAAAATAAACTAAAATAAAAACCTAAACTAAAATAAATAAACCTAAAATAAGTAAACTAAGCTAAATAAAAATAAAAATAAACCTAAATAAAATTTAAAAAGAAAATATACTTAAATAAATAGAAAATAAACTAAATAAATTAAATAAATCTAAACCTACTAGTTTACTTAATTTTTTTTAAAAAAACCCTAAACCCTAAACCAAAACCATAAACCCTAATCCTAAAACCTAAACCCTAAAACCCTAAACCCTAAACCCTAAACCCTAAACCATACACAATAAACCCTAAACCCTAATCCTAAACCTTAAACCCTAAACTCGAAACCCTAAACCCAAACCTAAAGTAACTAAATAAATTAACTAGGAATGGGCAGAACCTAAACCTAAACCCTAAAACAAAATAAACCTAAACCTAAACCTAAACACTAAGAATGGGCAGAACCTTGACGATAGGAACATCATAATTAACTAAGCTTAGTCTAGATTTGGCGGTGGAGGTGGAGGAGGAGGTGGCAATTATCGCAGCGGTGGTTAGGGATCTAGAGGTACTCATGGGTATGAAGATGGTGGTTATAGTGGATGGAAGAGTGATAGAGATTATAGTGGTGGCGGTTGAGGGCGAGATCAGGGATATGATGGTGGATCCCACTTCTCGAGAGGTCGGGATGGTTTTGATGGGAACTAGAGAAATTGAAGAATGATTGATCCGATCAGCTGCTTATGGAACTATGTCTTTACACTACAGATGGTTCTAGTTAACAAGGGTTTCTGATTTGCTCTATCATGCAAACTTTTCATCTGTGTGGTCGCTTGTGTCTTAGAAAACTTTGTGTGTTAGTTGGCTGATGAAATCGTAAAAAAGAATTATTAAATTTTACTTTGTTCTCTATTAAAAAAAATAAATATCCTAAACCTTAAACTAAAACTTGAACCCTAAACTTAAAACCTCAACCATAAACCCTAAACCCTAAACGCTAAAACCCCCTAAACCCTAAACCCTAAACCCTAAACCCTAAAACTATAAACCCTAATCCTAAACCCTAAAACCTAAACCCTAAACCCTAGACCCTAAACCCCAAACCCTAAACCCTAAACCCTTAACTAACCCTAAATCCTAAAAATCTAAAAACCTAAACCTAAACTAAATAAAACCTAAAAAAAAATTGAAAAAAACTTAAACCAAAATATAATAAAAAATAAAATAAAATAAAAACCTAGACTATAACCTAAACCAAAATCTAAAAAGAAAATAAAATAAAAATTAAAAGCAAAATTAAAATAAAATAAATAAAAACCTACACTAAATTAAAAAAATTAAAAACCTAAATAAAATAAAAACTAAACTTAAAATAAAAATAAAATAAACCTAAAATAAAAAAAAACTAAAACTAAATAAAAACATAAACCTAAAAAAATAAATAAAATCTAAACCTTAAACTAAAAAAAAAACCTAAACCTAAAATAAAAATAAAATAAACCTAAACCTAAACTAAAATAAACTAAACTAAAATAAATAAAACCTAAACCTAAACCTAAAATAAATTAAACCTAAACCTAAACCTAAACTAAATAAAATAAAATAAATTAAAAATAAACCTAAACCTAAAATTAAACCAAAAATAAAAACTTAAAACCTAAACCTAAAGAAATAAAATAAAAACCTAAAACTAAACCTAAAAATAAAAAATAAAACCTAAACCTAAAAAATAAAATAAAACATAAAATAAAAAAAATAAACCTAAAGCAAAACCTAAACATAAAAATAAACTAAAACAAAAAACCTAAACTAAAATAAATAAACTAAACTAAATAAAATTAAAAATAAACCTAATTAAAAGAAAAAATAAAATAAACTAAATAAATTAAATAAACCTAAACCTACCAGTTTACTTAATTTTTAAAAACAAAGTTAAAAAACCCTAAACCCTTAAACAAACCCTAAACCCTAAACCCTTAAACTAACCCTAAACCCTAAACCCTGAACCCTAAACCTACAACCCTAAACTCTAAACTCTATACCTTAAAACCCTAAACCCTAAACCTTAAACCATTAAACCCTAAAATCCTAAACCATAAACCCTAAATTTTAATCCTTTAAACATACAACCCTCAACCCTAAAACCTAAACCCCAACCCTAAACACCAAACCCTAAACTATAAAAATCTAAAAACCTCAACCTAAACTAAATCATACCTAAAAATAAAATAAATAAAAAACCTAAAGCTAAATAAAATAAAAAACTAAAATAAAATAAAAATCTAAACTAAAATTGAAACCTAAAACTAAACATAAACCTAAACTTAAACCTAAAGATAAAAAAAAATAAAAAAAAAATTAAACTAAAATAAAATAAATAAAAACTTAACCAAAACTCAAAAATAAAATAAACCTAAATAACCTAAATAAAATAAAAACTAAATGCAAAATAAAAATAAAATAAGCCAAAAATAAAATAAAATAAAAACTAAATAAAAACCTAAACTTAATAAATAACCTTAAAAAAACCTAAAAATAAATAAAAAATAAAATCTAAACCCAAAACTTAAAAAAAACCTAAAAATAAACAAACAAAATAAAATAAACCTAAACTAAAATAAACTAAACAAAAATAAATAAAACTGAAAACTAAAACTAAAAAAACTAAACCTAAACCCTAAACTAAATAAAATAAAATAAACTAATAATAAACCTAAACCTAAACTAAAAACTAAAATATAAAAAAAAAACTTAAAACCTAAACCTAAAATAATAAAATAAAAACCCAAAGCTAAACCTAAAAATAAAAAATAAAAGCTAAACCTAAAAAATAAAATAAAAATAAAACTAAACTAAAAAATAAACATAAACTTAAACCTAAACCTAAAATAAAAAACCTATACTAAAATAAATAAACCAAAAATAAATAAACTAAACTAAACAAAAATAAAAAATAAACCAAAATAAAAATAAAAAATAAAATAAACTGAAATAAATAAAAAATAAAATAAATAAATCAAAACCTACTAGTTTACTTAATTTAAAAAAAAAATCCTAACCTTAAACCTTAACCCTATACCCTAAATCTTAAACCCTAAACCCTAAACCCTTAACCTACAGCCCTAAACCCTAAACCCTACACCCTAAACCTAAACTAACCCTAAACCCTAAACCCTAAACTAACCCTAAACCCTAAACCCTTAACTAACCCTAATCCCTAACCCCTAAACCTAAGCCTGCAAAACCATAAACCTTAAAGCCTAAACCCTAAACCCTTACCATAAACCCCAAACCCTAAACCCTAAAACCCTAAACCCTAAAACCTTAAACCTTGTACCCTAAACCCTAAATATTATAGCCTACACCTTAAAAACCTAAAAACCTAAACCTAAACTAAGTAAAACCTAAATAAAAAATAAATAAAAAAATAAACCTAAATAAAATAAAATATATAAAATAAAAAAATAAAACCTAAATAAAATAAAATAAAAATAAACGTAGAATAAAATAGAATAAAAACTAAATCAAACCTAAATATAAAACTTAAAAAAAACCTAAACCCTAAACTAAAAAAAACCTATACCTAAAATATAAATAAAATAAACCTAACCCTAAACTAAAATAAACTAAATCTTAACCTAAACCTAAACTAAATAAAATTAAATAAACTAAAAATAAACCTAAATAAAACTAAAAAAAGATCTAAAATAAAACCTAAACCTAAACATAAAAAAATAAAATAAAAACCTAAACCTAAACCTAAAAATAAAATATAAAATAAAAATTAAACTCAACTAAAAAATAAACAAGAATAAAAAACCTAAACTAAAATAAAAAAAACTAAAAATAAATAAACTAAACTAAATAAAAATATAAAATAAACCTAAATAAAAATAAAAAAAGAAAATAAACTCAAATAAATAAAAAATAAACTAAATGAACTAAAAAAAACTAAAGCTACTCATTTACTTAATTTTTTTTAAAAAAAACCCTACACCCTAAATCCTAAACCCTAAACCCTAAATGAAACCTAAACTAACTAAACTAAACTACTTGAACCTAAAACTTACACCCTAAACCTAAACCCTAAACCTAACTAACCTTAAACCCTAAACTCCTAAACCCTAACCTAAACCTAAACCTAAACCCTAAACTAAACCCCCTAAAACTAAAACTAAAACCTAAACCCAATAAACCTAAACTAAAATCTATCCTAAAGCTAAAGCCCAAACCTAAAAACTCCCAAGCCCTAAACTAAACCTAAACACTAAACCTAAACCCTCAAAACCCTAAACCCTAAAGCCTAAACACTAAACCTAAACCCTAAACCCTAAATCCTAAACCTTAACCATTAGCCCTAAACCATAAAACCCTAAACCCTAAAACTCTAAACCTAAACCCTACTCCCTACACCATAAAAACCTAAACTTAAATTGAACCAAACCTAAAAAATAAAATAAATGAAAAAGCATAAACCTAAATAAAATAAAATAAAAACTAAACTAAAACTTAAACCTAAACATAAAAAAATAAAATAAAAAATGAAAATAAACTAAAATAAAATAAATAAAATAAACTAAATTAAAAAAAATAAAAATCTTAAATATATTAAAAATTTAAAATAAAATAAACCTATAATAAAATAAAATAAAAACTAAATAAAAACCTAAACCTAAATTATAAACATAAAAATAAATAAAAAATAATACATAAACCCTAAACTTAAAAAAAATAAACATAAAATAAAAATAAAATAAAGAAAACAAAATAACTTAAACCTAAACTAAAATAAACTAAACTAAAATAGTTAAAACCTAAACATAAATCTAAAATAAACTAAACCTAAACTAAATAACTAAAAATAAATCTAAACTTAAACTAAAAAATAAATCCTAAAAATAAACCTAAAATAAAAACCTATGCTTAAAAAAATAAAATAAAAACCTAAAAATAAAAATAAAACCTAAACATAAAAAATAAAAAAAAATAAAACTTAACTAAAAAATAAACCAAAACCTAAACCTAAACCGAAACTAAATAAAATAAAATAAGCTAAAAATAAACCTAATATAAAAAACAAAACCTTAAACTAAACCTAAAAAAAACCTAAAACCTAAACCTAAAAAATGAAATAAAAACCAAAACCTAAATGTAAAAATAAAAAATAAAACCTAAATAAAAAATAAAATAAAAATAAAATGGAAATAAAAAATAAACTAAACCTAAAAAACTAACCCAATTTTTTTTAAACCCTAATGCGTAACCTGATCAGTAGAACATCAACATCAACTGCGCCTGGCCTAGTTCATTGGCGGAGACAAAAAGGTGGTGGTGGTGGTTATCGCTTTGGTGGTGGGGGATCTGGAGGTGCTGGTGGATTTAGAGGTGGTGGTTGGAGTAGTGGTGGTTATGGAGGTTGGAGGAGATGGAGGTTACAGCCATAGTGGTGGTGAAAGGAGAGATCGAGGATATGATGGCAGAACTTGCTACTCAAGAGGCGGGGGTGGTTCAGATGGGAACTAGAGAAACTGAAGAACGACCTATCTAATTTTCTACTTATGGAATTATGTCTTTATAGTAGAGACTATTCTACTTATCTTGGGCTTTTGATTTGCTCTATGGGTGCTCATTTTTTATTTATGTCATTGCTTGTGTCTTAGAAAACTTGAGGTGCTACTTGGTTGATGAAATTAAAAAGAAGAAATGTTGAATCTAAATTTATTTTCTGTTAAAAAAAACTTTAAACCCTAAACCTTAAACTAAAATATAAACCTTAAACCTAAAACCTAAACCATAAACCTTAATCCCTAAACCCTAAACCCTAAACCTTAAAAACTCTAAACCTTAAATACAAAACCCTAAACCCTAAGCCCTAAACCCTAAACCCTAAACCCTAAAACCTTAAACCCTAAACCCTAAACCTTAAACCCTAAACCCTAAACCTAAAACCTACAACCCTAAACCCTAAACCCTAAACTAACCCTAAACCCTAAACCCTAAACTAACTCTAAACCCTAAACCCTAAACTAACCCTAAACCCTAAACCCTAAACCTTGAATTAAGATTTCATTAAGAGTAGATCTAAAGAATGATGTAATCTTAACATAGTTATGGTAGCTAAAGAAAATGTCTTCAAGAGACTTTCCCTTGAATATTAAAGATTTGAATACCCTAAACCCTAACCATAAATCATATTATAATACCATATATTATAATAAAATGTAGCATCATATATTTGAGCATGTAGTGATGTCTTTTTAGTTATTATAAGATGTTTTAAAATGGTTTAGTATATTATGGTATTGTGCCCTATAGTCTATATTAATATAAATCATAAAAATACTAATTTAATAAATTAGATGATGAAATTTGTTAAATTTGAAGTGGGAATTAGGTTGTAGTACCAAAGGTGTGTTATGCCACTTGTAGTCTAAAAAGTAAGATTTTATGTTCAAAATAAATATTATATGTTGTAGCATAGTATAGCATCATATATCATAATATATTGTTCTGCACATTTTAAATTCTTTTAGTATTTTACAATCATGTAATCTAGCCTACACTATCAGTACTTATGAAAATGTTGATTTAGACTTTAAAATGGTGGAATTTGGCCAAATTCATGATAGGTAGAGCATGTCATCATAATATATTATTTCAATTTAAAATATGTAAGTGATACGACTAAAATATATAGTTTTATTTTTAGACTAATTTTATGATTTTTTATCTTAAGCAATCCCTTGTGATGTGATATGAAATATAATATAATATAATAATATAGGATGCCATAACATAGTGTAGCATCATGAATTATAGCATATTATTGTGTATTACTACTTGTTGTTTAGCATATTTTAGTTTGCTATAGTATGATGTAGTAGACTTTGTACTGGTATAATTCATAAAAATACTGATTTTATAGGTTGAGATGATGGGATTTGGCCAAATTTAAGGTAAGCTTTAGGGAACATCATTGGGGGTGTGCTATGGTGTGTCATTTAATCAAAAGAATGGAATTTTGCATCCAAAATAAATGTTCATTTTCAACCAAATTTTATAATTTTTTTGCTTAAAGTGATTCATTTTAAGGTGCAATGTAAGATAATATCTTATATGAAAGCATATTAAAATATAATGTACATAACAATAAAACTTCATATATATATATATATATGAATGTGGTCGTGTGTTACTAAATGTTATTGTACATTTTAGTATGTTTTACTTTTGTTATAATACATTTGGTCAAAACTCACAAAAATGTTAATTTGAAGGTAGAGATGGAAGAATTTGGCCAAATTCATGGCACACCCCAAGAAGAAACACCAAAATTATGCTATTTTGTACCATTTCTAATAGAAAAAATAACAATTTTACATCCAAAATGAATATTATTCATATTTTGAGAAAATTTTGTTATTTGTTCCTTTTAAGTGATTCTAATGAGGTGTAATGTTAGACAATATATTATATTATAGCAAATTATAATATAACATCATATATTATAATATAATATAGTGTGTTAATTCACATTATAATATGTTTAGCATGATAATGTATAGTTAGTTTGAGCTTGCACCATCGCAAATCATAAAATGTTAATTACAATATTAATATGATGTAATTTGAATGAATACATTGTTAGGATTTTGGTATTAATGGTGTGCATAAGAGAAAAAATAAGATTTGATGAGAATTCCATGTCAAGGACATAGAAAAATCGCTAGGATAAAACATGCATTGGACATGACATGTGAGGGTCTATGTCGAGGGGCATAAAAGAGGAAAATCTGGGGATAAGGTTTGAATTTGATTTGATTATATGATTTGTAGAAAGAAGATCATTGGGGATAAAAAATCTATAATCCACTAGGATTAAATTCGAATCTTTAATTTATTTTATTTTAATTGATTTAGAAGCATATCTTGTATGGGGCTCAGAGTGGATCGGGTATGTGTGAACCTTCCACTGGGAATGAGCTATCCAGGATTGGGATTTGAGTTTGATTTCATAGATTTGTTTGAAATGTATCTACGGGATAAGAGTTTGGTTGGATTTCTTTGATTTAGATACCGGGGAGTTGTAATTTGGCTCCATTGGGATGGTTGGTTTTAAATTGATTTGTTTGTTTGACTAATTTATATATTATTTGAGGCTCCACTAGGAAGAAGGGTGTGATTTAACTCCACTTGGGAAAATCATATTGGGTTTTATTTAATCTAAGTTAATGTTTGGACCCTATCATTGTGTGATGGACCCATTGAGAAGGGGCTATATTAACCTTGACCTACCCTAGGTTTACAAATGGAAAAGGATATTCTACGGGGTAGGGCTACCCAACTTAAGGGGTTGCCTTTTATTGTGCAATGGTTGTGCTAGGAAGAAGGTGTAGTAGACTTACATCTTCCAAAGCAAGGAACAACCACTGGGGTGACCTATTGGATGCAAAATAAATTAAACAACTAGGCTAATGAGTGAATGTCGTTTGGGGACTTATGTCAACTCAAAAGTAGGATTAATTTTATCTTAATTTCATGTAATTTGATATGGTTTGTTTGGTTTAGTTTGATTATGAATTGAGGGCATATATGCTGGGGATGTGAGCTCGATCAAATTTGATAGATTTAATTTATGGACCATGTTAGTGTGCGATGGACCCACTAAGAAGGGGCTATATCAGACTTATCCTACCTCAGATTTACAAATCCAAAGGGATAGTCTACTGGCCATGGGGTAGAGCTAGCCAACCTAAGGGGTTGCCATTCGGTGTGCAATGGTTGTGCTAGGAAGAAGATGTAATAGACTTACATCTTCTAAAGCAAGGAACAACTGCTAGGATGACCTATTGGTAGCACAAAAAATCAAACTCGACTTAGAGGTGACTATTGAGTGAATGCCGCTGGGGACTTATATCAACTCAAGAGTAGTTAGGCGATTCCTATAGGGAGTTTTGTTGACACTGCCCTAAAGATAGGATGCCTTATTGGAAAAAGGTTCATCTAAGGGTGTCCTCCTAATCCACAAGTGAATATATATTTTTTTTATATATTTATGTGGACCATGTTGGTGTGTGAGGCACCACACTAATAAGGGCTATGTCGGCCTAGACCTATCTCAGATTTACTGGACTGAGGGAGAATCTGCACATCCACAAGATGGATTCTCCAACCATAGGGGTGGTTACTAGGAAAGGGGAACTGTCCAATTCGATGGTAACCCATTTAGTGTCTAAATGGGGTCACAAATGATGTGATCCAAATATAGTGCCCACAGGGGAGGTGCTACTAGGGCCATTATCCTGAGCCCTTGAAAAAAAAAAAAGCCTATAGGTGTACAGTGGCCAACTCAAGGAGAAAGCGTAGAAGACTTACATCTACCATAAGTGGTGTATCCTAAGGTGCGATAACCAACCAATCTAAGGTGTATTCATTAGCATGAGTGGTGTATTCATCGAAATAGAGATAACCAACCAACCTAAGGTGCCCATCAGTGTACAACGATCAATCTAAAAAGAAAGCATATAGGCTTACAACTCTTTGAGTGAAACTGATCATCTAGATAGTCTATCATTGGTGTGGGTAGATGTTATATGACCTTGAGTGACTACTAAGCGGGGAGCCTAGAGGAAGGACTGAACCCAGACTTGAAGCAGTCAGGAGGGAAGGTGCCACTAGGGGACTTATCCTAAACCTCAAATATACTCGACCCAGTCAATGCACAAAGGCTAATCCAAGAAGAAAGCATAGCAGACTCACATCCTCTTAAATGATGCCAAGATTAGGTATCTTACTGGCCATGCAATAAGGCCTACCAAACTAACAAGGTGCTTGACAGTGTAAAGTGTCCAAGTAAAGAAGGAAAGCGTAGCAGACTAACATCCTCCAAAGTAAGAAAACCACTAGGGTGACACACTAGTAGGGTAGCATGTTAGCCTGACTCAGAGCAAGTACTAAGTGAGTGCCACTAGGGGCATTATCTCAACTCAGAGTAGCCCAAGATAAAAGATATGTGTTTGTGTTGTGTCGATGAAAGATTGGACGATGCTCAAGATCATTACGCCTACTCTAAACACATCACTACAGATTCACAAACAAGATTTCTTTCAACATGGAAGAGATTGAATTCAAAATTGATTTTTCATTGATGATAATCATTTTAAAACATGATTTATAATATTTATTTAAGTAGAGGCCATTGATTGGAAGCATTGGGTGCTCTCCCTTAAGATTAATAAGCTGATAAGATCCTCCTTGGTAGGCCTTCTCCATGGAAAAAAGGCCTTCCCATGTGGGTTCAAACATGTCTCCCATCTTAAGACAGGCAACAATTGGTCTCCTTAAAACTAAAATAAGCTCTCCTACTCAAAAAGTTCTAGGATAGACCAACTTGTTGTGAATTTAAGTCATCTTATCTTTGTATAATTAGAGGCTTTGGCAAACCCGCAGGCGTTTCTCCACTAAACCTTATAACTCTTCTAACTACAACTTGGCATTCTAATTTGATGTGATCTTGCTACCCACAAATATCCTTACTGATGGGAATTGGATAGACTTCTAATGGTAGAATGGCTTTGGACCCACACACTAAGGAGAAAGGAGTAAATTGAGTTGGAGTTCTATATGTGGTGCGGTAGGCCCACAAGGCTTCAACTAAATGCTCATGCCACTATCGCTTGTTATTGTCGAGTGTCTTCTTTAGTATTTGGATGAGAGTTTTGTTGAAGGCTTCTGCTAAGTAGTTTGCACTCAGATAGTTGATGGTAGAATATCTCCAATCTACGTTATGTCTCTGGGCAAAGTTATTCATCTCAATGTTGTTGAATGCAGTACCATTACCAGATATAATATATCGAGACACTTTGAACCTATATACGATATGGTTCCTAAAAAATTGGAGCACATGCTGAGCTGTGACCTCTCTGAGTAGAATTGCCTTCATGCATTTGAAAAAGTAGTCAGTAGCAGCTAAGATGAATCGATGACCCTTGGGAAAAAGAGGATCAATCGAACCCACTATGTCGATACCCCAACACTCAAATGGCCATGAGGCCAATGTAGGATGAAGAATGTTGAGCAATTTGTGTAGGATGACACCATGAATTTGACATTGGTGGAATCGCCTAGCCATATCCATGCAATCTTTGATCATCAACGGCCAGTAGTATCCAAGTCTCTTGATCTTGGCTTTCATCTTTGAACCGGAATGGTTGGCTCCACATAATCCCGAGTGTCTCCTGAAATCTTATGGGCTTCGTGCTTATCTAAACAATGTAACCACAATTGATTGAAATACCATAGGTACAAGAAACAATCCACATAGAAAGTGCTCTCTTCATCTAATAGGCTTGGGACTTCTTGAGGCAATTTGCCTTTATTTAGGTAATCCATGAATGGTTGCCTCCAATCTAACTCATCCTTCTTGGAAATAGCATCCTCCTCTTCAAGAGAGTACTTTTTGATGAGTTCAATATCAATAAGGGATAAGACTTTTCTATTTTGGACCTTTATTGATATGGATTCATCCTCTGAGTATGCCAACTCCTTGGAAAGATTGGCTAAAGCATACACCACAACATTTTCTCCTCAAGGAATCTTATAAATGGTAACCTCTAGGATTTGGGCCAATAACACCATGGTGTACTTATGGTAGTGATGGAGCATGGGCTTTATAACCTTATAAGACACAGCAATTTGGTTGATAACTAGATGATAATCCCCAAAGATGTTGATGTTTTGGATGCTTAGAGTAATAACTAACTCGAGACTGGAAATCATAGCCTCTTATTCAGCTTCATTGTTGGGGCAAGGATTGGATAGATGATATGATAATCTCATCACATCACAGTCAGGAGTTAAGAGAACAATTCCTACCCCTACCATTCTTGGAATAATAGATTATGGTTCTTCTCCTCTTTGAGAGGAAGCCACACCATCAAAGTACATCTCCCAGTGGCGAATGCTAGTATCTCCTAAGTTTATGATTTGTTCATCGGGGAGATCATCACTAAATGAGAGTCAGTAGGAAGTGGGTGTTCTGCTAAGAAATCTACTAGCGCTTGTCCTTTCACCACATGGAGGGGTATGAAGGTAATGTCAAATTGCGAGAGGATCATGGACAGTCATGCCAACCATCCAGATAGCATCTACCATGTCATGAGATACTATAGTGGATTGATCTTAAAGATTAAGTTGACCTTATGAGGAAGCATGTAATGTTGTAGCTTTTAGGATGTAAAGATTAAAGCTATGCAATGCTTCTCAATGAGTGGATAATTAGCCTCAGCAAGGATTAGATGATAGCTGAGGTAGTAGTATGTGTTTTCCATCCCTTCATCATTAGCTTGGGCCAATAAAACACCAAGAGAGTCATCTAATGTAGTAGTGTAAAGTATGAGCGGCTTGCCTGAGATAGGGGTAGCTAGAACAGATGTTTGTCAAAGATGAATGAGTTTGTTGATGATTCGAGTAATAACCTTCTAGTATGTAGCACTGGCATTTTTAAGGCTGAATGGCATGACCTTATAGCAATAGATTCTGATTGGGGTTCTAAAAATAATGTTTCTTTCATTTTCATGGGCCATATTTATTTGGTTATATCCAGATGAGCCATCCATGAAAGAGAAGACTGCATGAGATGAGGCAATGTTCATCATTAGCTTCGAGATTGGTAGTGGAAATTCATCTTTTAGAAATGCCTTATTTAACTCCCTAAAATCGACGTATATGTGAATTTGGGCATTCTTTTTATTAACTAGGATGATGCTGGCTAACCAGGTAGTGTAATTTTTTTCCCGGATGAAGCCAACATCAATCAATTTCTTCACTTCAGAAATGACCTATTGTTCTATGTCTAATTGCATGCATCTAAGAACTTGCTTGATAGAGTTAGCAGTAGGCTTTATTGCTAGTTTATGGACCTCCATGTTAGGAGACAATCCAGGCATCTCTTGATAACTCCATATGAAGCAGTCCTTAAACTCAGTTAATAGTCTAACTAAGTTATTATTTTTAATTTCATTCAACAAAGAATTGATGTATGTCAGATGTAGATCTTCTTCAGTTCTTAAGTTGATTTCCTTGAGCTCATCGATGGTTGACTTGATCTCTTCTTAGAACTCTCGTGGTGCATCTTTGACTTCAAAATCATCTGGATCATCTAAAGTTTCTAAGCACAGCTCCTCATATGATTTAATGTGATTTCAAAAGAACCTATCAGATTCCAAATGATTAGTGATGACTAAGTTGTAATCATCATCACCGACTGGACCCACTATACCGAATCATAATCCTGGTCTTGATTGACAGCTTTTGCATTTGTTCTTCTATATTCTTTCGAAGTAGTCTGACTAGTGCTTTGACCAAGTATGTGGGATTAACAATTTCTTTGCTAAATTATGAGCATAAGGAAAGTACCAATCAAATGGTAATTCTATTAAATCTTTATATGAATCATCCTCAAGTTTTACAACAACTTCTTGACTTGAGGATGATGCTCCCAAAAAGAACCTTTGAGTCTTCACACCTGTGGTTGACTTAAGGGATTCCTTAACTACCAAACCCTCAACTTTTTGAGAGGAAAGTGGGGTTAGAGCTAAGGTTCCCAACTGATGCCAAACTGTTTCACATATAGACTTGGATACACTTATACTTTGCTTTGGATCCCACTCTTCATCGCTATCTGACTCAAGTGTCACCTCCAAGGGAATCTACTACTGCGAAGAGCTAGCTGGTGTGCTAACTATATAAGACTCATCATATGAACTTGATTCTATATCTATATGGATAGTAGGTGTACTCTTGGTAGCTGTGACATATCTTCTTTTGGGTGGCTAATAAAGAGGTTTTCCACCCATGGGATTGCTTCTACCTTGTGGAGGTCAGGTCATCCTACTCATATGTTTGAATGGAGTAATGAACTATAGGAGGAATCTAATGTCAGGCTCCTCTTCCTCCTCCATGTCTACTTTCACTCCCTTTTATTTTCTTTTTTTTATTTTCTCTTTCCTTTACATTTTTTTTTCTCTTTAATTTTCTTTTTCTTTTTCTTTAACTTTTATTTTCTATTTTCTTTTTCTTTCTCTCTTTCATTTTCTTTTTCTTTTTCTTTTATTTTTAAACTTTGGCCAAGTTCAAGAGAATAGACTTGTTGATTTTGAGGGAGGTAGTAAGCTGCATCCTCATATATGTCAACCTCATGAACTATAAATGTCTTGAGATCTCCTTTGACACAATAGACAACCCCACCTCTCACAAACTTCATATATTGATGTAGAGAGGATGGAACTATGCTTGTCTCATGTATCCATGGTCACCCAAGCAAAGCATTAAAAGATGTATCTATGTCTAAAGTATGAAACTTGGCATCAACCTTCCAATCATCTATCTCTAAGGGAAACATTATGGAGCCTAAGTCCCCTGACTGAGTGCTAATTCAATCTTCCCATTTCACTAGAGTCTTCTAGACACTAAGACTTACCATAAGACACTTATAACAATTAGGTAAACACTTAACCTAAGCCTAAAGACTTAAAAGGGTTAACCATAAGATTAGGTTATGGCTTAGGGATTAGGATATTCCACCTACCCTACAATCCAAATCCAATCCATGTTCACCTTCTCAAACTGAACCTATGGCTTAGTGCGAATTCAATATTCCTAAGCCATATGACCTATCCCATGGACTTAGCCTCAATTGATTTTCTCATAAATCAATCATATTTTCAATCATCTTCATAAATTGAAATGAATTATACATTTAAATCATCAAAACTTAATCAAACCAAACAAAAATCCAAACCTAAACCACATTACCCAACTCTATGGACTTAGCCAAATTCCTTCATTCCAGAACCCAAATTCAAATGATTTTTTCATGAATCAATCATACCTTCAATCATATTCACAAATATAAATGAAATATATAATCATCAAGCCAAACCAAAGTCAACCCAAGTTAAACCCAACTTAACACTTTTGACTTGAAATGTTCAAATGAACCAAAACCCATTTTAACCTAAGCCAATTGCAATTGAATTTATATATCAATCCCAAATCCATATATAAACTCAACTAAATCAAACTCAACCAAAAATCAAGCCAACTAAACCCAATTGGTCCACTTGATCCAAAGTGGCCAATTTGACCTATTCGAGCCAATTTCTAATCCTACCCAAATTAGATTGAACCAAGCCCATCAAAACCTCTCATCATGATTGTTGATCACATTAAGTTGATCTATTGTCACAAATTGGGTCAATCTAAGTCAACTTGGTCATTTGACCAAGTCAATCCTTAACCCATATGAACCCAAACTAGCCAAATTACAATCTATGCCAAATTCCTTGAAACCAATGATTCATACCAAATCAAAATCAATTTTTGAATATGACTTAACCTTCAATTGAGTCAAACCAAACCTAATTGGCCCTCTTGACCCAAGTTGACCCAAATTGACCTGAAAGACCAAATTAGATCAAATCAAAATATAAACCAAATTTATTGCAAGCAATGGCTCAAGTTCTTCCAAATTGATTGTTGAACTTGACCAATGCTATGACTGGACCCAATTGAACCTACTCAGCCCAAATTGACCCAAAGGTTCAAGTTGGCATAAATCAAAACCAAGTCCAAATTAATTGAAACCAAAGCCTATAATCATGTTTAATAGGTCAACTAAACCTAAACCAACAACCAACCCTAGCCAATTTGTCCAATTTAGTCAAATTGGTCAACTTAACCAATTTGACCCAAATGAATTCAAATAAGCCAAAAATCAAATCTAAGCCAAACTAAACTAAACCAATTGAATCAAAACATCCCAAATGATCATATGAACTTGACCCAACCCTTGGTTTGACCTAATTTGACCAATTGGTCAACTTGACCCAACCTAACCTAATTTGACCTAAATAAGTCAAATTGAGCCAAACCTAACCAAATCAACTCCAATTAACTTGAAATTTGGGCTAGCCCACTTTTGGCTCATTTTAAATCAGCCCAAATAAAATCTAATGCTAAATGATCATTTCCATTCCTTGGTCACTTGGTACTCTCCCAATGAGACAAATCACCCATGCAAGTGGTCATTTCCATTCCTTGGACACTTGGTACTCTCCCAATGGTCCACCTAGGCACCTAAGACATTGCCCAACCTAACCCAAGGGGTGGTTGGGTTGGCTATGACCCATGGGTGGTGAATTCAGCTCACCCTCCCCATTAGAGCATTTGAAACCCATAGGACAGCCATGATTCCTCTTTGGTAGCCACATCCACACCTTCAACCAACCAAGCCGAGCCAACTCACCTCCTCCCTACCATCCATGATTCCTTGAGATGGTTGGACAGCCACTAGAAGCCAAACATGATCCCCCATCTAACCAAGATGAAGGGGGGTCTACACTTGCTCGTTTCCACTCAACCACACACAAAAATCATTCGTCAAAGCCCTAGCTACCCAAGTTGAGTAGCTAGAGTCATTCCCTAAGCTCCAAAGCTCGTTCCTCGATTAGAAAATGGCATCCCCGTCTATCCAGAAATAAGACACTCCAATTTCTGACCCAACTTCTACATTTCTCTATCAAACTCAAATTAACTTTGATAACACCTTCTTTAGGCATCATCGAGCAAGAACAAATCATCTCTCAAGCTTCCCGAGCACCGAAGGTGGGACTTCGATCAAAGCTAAGCTCGAATCATCAGTTCATGTCCTTCTGAGCGAACATCAAGGAATTGATCCAATTGCTGCTCAACAAGGATTTATGTCTACTAGATGAAGCTTCCTCAATCATTCGAGCTGCCGATCTTGAGCTTCGGTGAGGTATGCTTCCAAAACCGATCCTTAGACAAAAATGGGTTAGAGCATTTTAAAGAAAACTTGCATCTCGTGTGATCTTGACCGTTTGATCCCCTTCGATCGATGTCATGAAGGTGTGGGATCATTTTGGAGTTGATCCGAGCTCGGGTAAGCTCAAATCAAGTGAGCAATGACAGACGGACTACATTCTCCCTCACTTGAGCGACGTTAGATCATGCACCGTTCGTTCTTTGTGATCAAAATGGATGATCATGATTAGATCTACTACATCGATCTGTGGTGCCACGTGGAAAGCATGTCAGGTCAATGCGTCACATGGCGCCAATAGGATTAGGCTTTAATTAGGCTTAATTAATCATTTTTAATGACTAAAACTTCTAAAAATCACAGAGAAATAAAAAATGCAAATAAATACTCATTTTAAAGGTATTCATAGGAGAATTAATTTAAAATGATCTTAACTAATTTTGAATAGTAATTAAGTTTAATTAAGGTTTAATTACAAAATTAGTTAGCTTAATTACTTGAGCAATTATTACCAAATTTTGTGAGTTAATTTAATGGGATGACCTCTGCCTCCTATGATTTTCTTGAGATTTATTGCTCACTTAATTAGGAAATTGATTAATTAAACCTTAACTGCTCTTTTAATTTAATTAATGATTAATTAATCTCATGAATAGTAATAAATGTCAATAAAGTATATTAATGATTGTTCAATAGTAAGTGAACTAAGGAATAAGGTTGGGACCCCTTTCTCTAAGTTCATTGGACCTTATTTTTAAAAATGCAATTAATTAAATCACTTAATTAAATTGAAAT
The DNA here is from genome assembly GCA_021442155.1 of Cymbidium sinense. Taxonomy (NCBI): domain Eukaryota; kingdom Viridiplantae; phylum Streptophyta; class Magnoliopsida; order Asparagales; family Orchidaceae; genus Cymbidium; species Cymbidium sinense. Next base: position 150,135,488 of record CM038214.1, read on the forward strand.
TATAATCACATCAAACCTTAATTAAATAAGTCATGGGGTAGATATTTAGGTGTTTAATAACCTAAAGGCATTTAATGAAAATACAGTTAGTCCACATGTGTGGAAAAACCATAAAAGTAATTAATTAAGTCTCTTAATCTAATTAACTATTAATCATGATCCAATTGCATTAGGCCCCTTTTATTTCCTAGGATCATTGCAAGTTTATTTTCCTTGCATATCATGTTGGCTCATAATTATTTAGTTAATTGCTTTAAGGTGACAGATAAGAGTAATTAATTCATCTAATTAGGGGTTCAACTTAATTAGCCCATAAAATCAACTTAATTACATTTCTTTAAATTAAATCAAATCACTAATGTTGGAATGGGTTTAAAATAGCAAGTGATGATTTCTCTTCTCCTCTTTAAATAAAATCAAATCCAAAACTTAATTAATAAAGGAGCTTTAGTTTGCTTTAAATAATCTTTTTTGATTTGATTGTCCTAAAGAACTAGTTTTGTTGAATGAATTACATGCTTATATTTGATTGTCCTCTTTCCAATCATGTTAAATTTGGTATGTCATTTCAATTCATGCATCCATCTTTTCAAAATCAAGTAAAATAAAATGGATTTACTTTATGTAAGCTTGCATGTGTTAATTTAATTTAATATATGCGTGGCTATTATCACTATTAAATCAAAATGTATTTTTCAAAAGCTTATAAATGACTAATAATATGTGTTATGATGTTAGTTATAAATACATAACAAATGCATGTGCTTATCGCTTAAGTGTATAAATGTTGAGTTCTCTTTCTTCTATTCATGTGTTGATTTATATAAGATTGAATGGTAATGGGTATATAGTCTAGATATCTCGGGAACACGAGGCTTTAGCTTGCCCCAAGGAGGTCATTTGATTACCTCACTTCCCTAGTTTGTTACTTGGTTGATGAAATCGAAAAGAAGAAATGTTGAATCTCAATTTGTTCCCGAGATATCCTGACTATATACCCATTACCATAAAACTAGAACCCTAAACATAAAAACCTAAACCCTAAGCCCTAAACCCTAAACCCTAAACCCTAAACCCTAAAAACCCTAAACCCTAAACCCTAAAACCTAAAACCTAAAACCTACAACCCTAAACCGCAAACCCTAAACCTTAAACCCTAAACACTAAAAACCTGAACATATTCTAAATAAAACCTAAAAATAAAATAAATAAGAAAACCTAAATAAAATAAAATAATAAAATAAAATAGAAACCTAAATTTTAACCTAAACCTAAACCTCAAATAAAATAAAATAAAATAAATTAAAATATAAACATAACTAAAAAATAAAATAAACTTAAAAATAAAAACCTAAATAAAATATAAACTAAAAATAAAATAAAAATAAAGTAAACATAAACCTAAAAATAAAATAAAAAATAAAACCTAAACCCTAAACTGAGAAAAACCAAAACCAAAAATAAACAAAATTAAAAAAACATAAACCTAAACTAAAATAAATAAAACCTTAACCTAAAATAAACTAAACCTAAACCCTAAACTAAATAAAATAAATTAAACTAAAAATAAACCTAAAATAGAAACCTAAAAAAATAATATAAAAACCTAAACCTAAACCTAAAAATTAAAACTAAAACTTAATCCTAAAAAAATAATAATAAAACTAAACTAAAAAATAAATATAAACCAAAACCTAAACCTAAAAAATAAAATAAAATAAAAACTTAAACTAAAATAAATAAAACAAACTAAATAAAAATAAAAAATAAACTTAAATAAAAATAAAAAATTAAATAAACTAAAATAAAAATAAAAAATAAAATAAACTGATATAAATAAAATATAAACTAAATAAATTAAACAAACCTAAACCTACCAGTTTACTTTATTTTTTTAAAAATACCCTAAACATTGAATCCTAAACCCTAAACCCTAAACCCTAAACCCTAAACCCTAAAACCCTAAACCCTAAAACCTAAACTAACCTTAAACCCTAAATCGTAAACCCTAAACCCTAAATCCTAAGCCCTAAACCCTAAACTAATCCAAAACCCTAAATTATAAACCTTGAAATCCTTAAACCTGAAAGCCTAAACACTAAACCCTAAACACTAAAACCTAAACGCTAAACCAAAATCCTAAACCCTAAAACCCTAAACCCTAAACCCCAATCCATAATCCCTAAACTAACACTAAACCTTAAGCTAACCCTAAACCCTAAAAACTATAAACCCTAAAGCCTAAACTCTAAACCCTAAACCCTAAACCCTAAACCCTAAACCCTAAACCCTAACCCTAAACCTTAAACCCTAAAACCCTAAACTATAAAACCTAAATGCTAAAGTCTAAACCCTAAACCCTAAACCATAAAAATCTAAAAACCTAAACCTAAACTAAATAAAACCTAAAATAAAATAAATGAAAAACTTAAACCTAAATGAAATAAAAATAAAAAGATAAACTAAAACTGAAACCTAAACCTAAAAATAAAATAAAATAAACTTATAATAATAATTTTAAATAAAATAAATAAAAACCTAAACTAAACTAAAAAATAATATAAACCTAAGAATAAAAGACCTAAATAAAATAAAAACTAAATGTAAAATAAAAATAATATAAACTTAAAATAAAATAAAATAAAAACTAAATTAAAAACAAAACCTAAAAAATAAACATTAAAAATAAAAGATAAAAATAAATAAAAAATTACACATAAATCCTAAACTAAATAAAAATAAAATAAACCTAAACCTAAACTAAAATAAACTATACTAAAATAAATAAAACCTAAACCTAAACTTGTAAATTAAATAAAATAAAATAAACTAAAAATAAACCTAAACTAAATAAAATAAACTAAAAATAAACCTAAACCTAAATGAAAAAATAAAACCTAATAATAAACATAAAATAAAAACATTACACCTAAACCTAAAAAATAAAATAAAAACCTAAACCTAAACCTAAAAATTTAAAATAAAACCTGAACCTACAAAATAAAAAAAATAAAAAAAACTAAACAAAAACATAAACCAAAACCTAAAAAATAAACTAAAATAAAAAATGAAACTAAAATAAATAAACCTAAATAAAGAAACTAAACTAAATAAGAAAAAAACCTAAATAAAAATAAAAAATAAAATAAACTAAAATAAATAAATATTAAACCAAATAAACTAAATAAACCTAAACATACCGGTTTACTTAAATTTTTTTAAAAAAACATAAACCCTAAATCCTAAATCCTAAACCCTAAACCTACAACCATAAACCCTAAACCCTAAACACTAAATCTTAAACCCTAACCCTAAACCCTAAACCCTAAAAGCATAAACCCTAAAACCCTAAACCCTAAACCTTAAGCCCTAAACCCTAAACCCTAAACCCTAACCCTAACCCCTAAATCCTAAACCTAAAGTAACTAAAAAATATAAAAATAAACCTAAACCCTAAAAGCTAATAAACCTAAACCTAAACCCTAAGAATGGTAGAACTGAGTAGCCCAGATCCATGGTAGGTGAAGGCGAGGTAGTTATCGTAGTGGTGGTGGGGGATCTGGAGGTGCTGGTGGATATGGAGATAGTGGTTGGAGTAGTGGTGGATGTTGAGCCCGAAGGAGCAATAAAGGTTACCATCGTGGTGGTGGTGTAGCGAGAGATCGGGGATATGATGGTGGATCCCGCTACTCGAGAGGCCGAGGTGATTTTGATGGAAACTGGAGAAACTAAAGAACTACCCATTCGATCTACTGCTTATGGAACTGTGTCTCTATAATAGAGATAGTTCTAGTTATCTAGGGTTTTGATTTGTCTATGTGTGCTTATTTTTTATCTATGTCATTGCATCTGTCATAGAAAACTTGGTGTGTTACTTACTTGATGAAATCAAAATGCAGAAATGTTGAATCTGAATTTGTTCTCTATTAAAAAAAATCATAAACCATAAACCTTAAACTAAAACTTAAACCCTAAACCTAAAACCTATACCCTAAACCCTAAATCCTAAACTCTAAAAACCCTAAACCCTAAACCTTAAACCCTAAACCCTAAACCCTAAATCCTAAAACCCTAAACCCTAAACCCTAAATCATAAACCTAAACCTAAAAAAAAACTAAACCTTAAAATTAAACTAAACCCTAAACCTAAAACTAAACTTAAAACCTAAACCTTAAATACTAAAACTTAAACTATAAACCCTAATCGAAAAACTAAAAACTATAAATAAACTATAAACCCTAAACCCTAAACTCAACCTAAACTAAACCTTAAACCTAAAACCTAAAACTAACCTCTAAAACCTAAACCTTAAACTAACCCACCTAAACTTTAAACTAAACACCTAAACGAAATTAAACTATAACTAACCAAACTAAACCCTAAATCCTAAATCTAAACCCTAAACCTTAAACCTAAAACCTAAACCTAAACCTAAAACCCTAAACCTAAAGTTTAAATAAACCCTAAACTAAACCTAACCTAAACCTTAAAACTCTAAACCCTAAAATCTTAAACCCTAAACCCTAAACCCTAAATACCTAAACTCAAACTAATTAAAACCAAGAAAAAAACTAAGATAACCTAACCTAGCCTAACCTAGATAAAAACTCTCTCCCCTATGGTGCTCTGGCGATTTCATTTTCCCCTTCATTGGCACATTCTGGTCTTGCATTTTTGTTGGATCCTTCATCATTCAAGACCAATTTCTCTAGTTTCTAATTTTTGGCTATTTGCATGATGTGTATCTTCTGAATATGGATGCGGTGATCTCACATGACTTACATCCCCAATTTTAGATGATCTATTAGGGCATCCAATTTTGTGGTGATTAATGAACCCAATGCCATTCCTACTATTAAATCTTTTAAGGATGTAGTTTCTGGTAAGAGCTTTACCTTTCCTGACTAGGTGAATCTAATTTTGACTTCATTTCAAGTTATGTCTAAGATAATGTGTTCAAATCTTGATGTCAAAATCTTGCAAAACCTTTTGAATTTACTGATTGACAAATTTACTCTACGACGGTCAAATTTGGATATGAACCAAGCTTTTTTTTTCATAACCTTAAACTTTTGGGTGCTTTCTCTATTGTCTTGATCAATCCAAGACATATTTTGATTCAACTTACAAATAGTTTGGATTATTCACGAGTTTTCTCACGTCGATCTTATTCTGTCTTTAATTGTCAAATGCATTTGTTGAAGTGGTCTCCCCTTTTTGATATAAATGAGGAATCACCTATTATTCCTGTGTGGTTAGCTCTTCTAAATATGAGAACCCATTACGTTACCCACCATGACGAGCTCTTTTTTTGGCCGCCACTCCAAATCAATCGTGATGAGTTCCCATCACTGTCTCTTATATTGGTTGAACTTGACATATCTAAAAACATCCTAAGGATGTCCGGATTGGATAAAAGTTTGGATACTTACAAAAGGTCAAATTTGAAAATTTTTTGGTATTCCCATTGCAAATACATGGTCATGATAATTTAAAGTGTTTTGTTCTTCACCCACATCTTAAAAAGAAAATTTAGAATGATCCTAACTCTAAAGTTGGTTCTGATAAAGTTAATAAAACTATTTTTGTGCCTAAAAATAACTTAAATGTTAATATTAGGTCAGATTCATTGAAATCTTTTGATGTTCCTAATATTGATGATTCTACTTCTCATTCCGATCATAACAAAGGTACTAATAATGTTGAAAAAGATGGTTGGCCCAACAACCTTTCTTTACTTGATAACATGCCTATTTTGGCTAATTCCAAATTCAAAGAGGCTAAAAAAAATGATGATTCACTCTTTAATGAGTCAATTCCTACTTCTCTATCGACATTAATTGATGAGAAAGAGGATTTAAATGATAACTTGAATGATAACTTGAATGTGGCTGAAATTCTTGAGCAAAACACTGATTTTAACATTGGTAATTGTTCTTTGAATGGTATAACTTCTTCTCCTTCCCCTAATTCCAAGATTGATCTTCATTCTATTCCCACTTTTCAATAAAATGCTGACTTGGAATAAGGGGAAGTTGTGATTAGAGATGTTCTTTCTGGTTCATATCCTATTAATAATATTCCTAATCAATCTTTATCTGAAAGTGACACTTTGGATAAAAATAGAAATTTCCAAACTATCTTTAGAAAGAAATCTAAAAACTCTAAGATGCAACCTCCTAATCTTGCCAGATCTACTAGATATGGATCCTCTTCACATAAATAATGTATTATTTCAATTTTTCGCTTAGGAGATGATTTTTATTCTTTCTCTCTCTCTCTTTATTATTATCCTTTAATTTCTTTTTATAATTTTCTTTATGTTTAGTTCTCTTATTTAGAATGTTAGAGGGATTGGTAACCTCACTGTTCGTAACCATATTAGAAATCTTTATAGAATTAATAATATCTCTTTATTTATTATTATTGAACTTCTTATTCATGTTGATAAAATAAATCATGTTACTAGAATGCTTGGTTTCTATAATTTTTTCTCTAACATCAGTAATAAAATTTGGTGCTTTTGGAATAGCTTCCTAAATATTTTAATTTTAGATGATCTATAACAAGTTGTTAATGTTCACTTTTATTTTGGTGATTCTTGTGTGCTGGGCTCTTTTGTGTATGCTTCTTACAGAAATGGTCGATGTTCTTTAGGAGAATTTGAGAAGTTTTTCTCTTTTTGTTAAGAAACCTTGGCTGGTTGGGGGTGATTTCAACACTATTCTGTATTCTTAATAAAGAAGGGGTGGTTGCTCTCCTAATATTCATTCTATGGAAGAATTTTCTAATATAATTCTTTATTGATATCTTATTGACATTGATTTTGAAGGATTTAATTATACTTGGTAAAACTCAAAGCTCTAGCAACATCTTGATAGAATTCTTTTCAACTCTCATTAGATTAATCAATGGCCTCTTACCTATGTTGAACATTTGAGTAGAACTTTATCTAATCATGCCCCTCTTTTGATTTTTGTTAAAGATAACTCTAAAATATTAAATACCTCACCTTCTTTTAGATTTCAAAATATGTGGCTTTAGCAATTAGATTTTCTTAAAGTTGTGGCTATTAATTGGATTGCCCCTTTACACCCTGATAATCCGATTAGGGGTATGCATAGATTATGGGTTAAGTTTTAAAAAGGCTCAAACAAAATCTAGTTTGGTGGAACAAACATTATTTTAAAAATCTATTTGCTACATAAAAAACATGAAACTTTTGGTTTATGATCTAGAAAATACTGTTTTGACTGATTCTTCTAAGCTTAAGGATTTGAATGAAGTAAAAGTTAATCTTGTTAATTATCAGAATATGCAAGAGACCTATTGATGGCAAAAAGCTGCTAGTAAACATATTGCTAATGGGGACAGAAATACCAGGTCTTTTCGGGCTTTATGTAATAAAAATAGAGCTTTAAATTCTATCCAAAAAAGTAAAAATGATAATGGAGATTAGATTACTAATACTAATGTTATTAAAGATTCTATTATTAACCACTTTAGAAATATGCTTAACAAAAGCCACTCTTTTGAAGCTTTTTCTAATTCACATTTGATTCCTTCTATTATTACCAATGATGATAACCATTGGCTTACTAGGTTGCCTATTGAAGATGAGATTGGTGAAGTTCTTAATAGCATGAACGTTGATTCCATTGCTGGTCTGAAGGGTTACACAACTTAATTTTTCAAAATTATTGGCCTATTATTAAGCATGACTTAATTGATCTTATTGTTGATTTCTTTATTGGTAATCCTCTCCCTAAATATTTTTCAAGCACTTGCATTGTTCTAATATCTAAAAAAGATAACCCGAATTCTTGGAGTGATTTCAAACCTATTAGTCTTTGTACTTTCTTTAATAAATTGATTTCTAAAATTTTACTAATAGACTTAGTCCTTTGCTTCAAAAAATTATCTCCCTCAACCAAACTAGTTTTGCTAGAGGGAGATCTAAATTTGATTACATTCTTCTTGCTCAATAGCTTATCTATGATTTGGATGTTCCTACTAGAGGTGGTAACATCCTTATTAAATTAAATATTTCTAAAGCCTTCGATAATATTTATTGGGATTTTCTTTTAAATATCTTGCATTTATTTGGTTTCTCTGATAATTTCATTAACCTTATTAAAATTTGTATTAATAATGCCTAGTTTTTTATTCCTCTTAATGGTGACGCTTTAGGCTTTCTTCCTTCTTCTCATGGTTTGAGATAAGGAGATCTTTTGTCCCCTTATTTGTTTATTATTGCTATGGAATACCTTTTTAGGAGTTGAAATGATTTATTCAATAATAATCCTAGCATGTACTTTAGAACTCTTGGTGATATCCCTATTTCTCATCTTAGCTTTGCTGATGATTTCATTATCCTTTGTAATGCTTCCCTTCATCATATAAAAAGACTTAAGAAATTTTAAATATTTTTGGTAGAGAAAGTGGTCTTTCTATTAATGAAAGCAAGAGTTGCTTGATTACCTCCTCAAAAAATTCTAATAATAAAATCAATCAGATCTTGAGAATCACTAACTTTAAACACCAACAACTCCCTATTAAATATCTAGGTGCTCTTCTTTTTAAAATTAAAAAAAGATCTCATCTTTTTTATGAGCTTATCCAAAAAATTTCTAATAAAATTTCAGTGTGGGAATTTCACTTACTTTCTTTTGGTGGTAGGTTTACTTTTCTTAAGAGTACTCTTAATTTGATGCCTTTATATCTTATTCAAACCATTATCCCTACTAATTCTATCTTAAATAAAATTGATTGTCTCCTTAATAATTTTTTTTGGGGCTCTAATAATTCAATTAAAAAGATGCATTGGACTTCTTGGCATAAATGTTGTGGTCCCCTGAGTGAAGGTGGGCTTGGATGCAAATCTATTTGTGAAGCTATTACTACCTTCTCACATAAACTCTAGTGGAATTTTAGAAAAAAAAAAGATAGCCTTTGGGATAATTTTATGACTTCTGAATATTACCAGGGCAAACACCCTCTTATCTGATCTTATAAAGTGGGTGACTCCCCGGTTTGGAAAAGGCTTTGCTCCATTAAATGGGAGGCTGAATCCTTGATACTTGGGGTATAAATTTGGGATCTTCTTTCTTTTGACATGATAACTGGATTGGTGGTGGTTCTATTGATGCTTTTAAATCTACCCATTCTATTGTTGCTATAAAAGTTAACTCATTTTGGCTTAACAACAAATAGAATGATAGTAAACTTACTAAATTTATTCCTATCTCTCTTTGGATAAATTTAGTGATATTCCTATCCTTCCCAACAAGCCGGATCAAATTCTTTTTAAGCTATCTTATAATGGAGATTTTATTCTTAAAGATGCTTGGAATTATATTAAAGATGCTCATACTTCTTTTATTGTATTTATTAAACTTTAGAATAATATCATCCCTATCTCTTATTCTATCCTTACTTGGAGAATTCTAAAAAACTTCATTCTTATTGATTCCTTGCTCTAAGATATAGGTTTTCATTAACCATCCAAATGTTATTGTCATTTTCATATCAAAAATGTTAATCACGTTTTTGTCAATGGTGTTATTGCCTCCAAATTATGGTTTTGGTATGATGATCTTTTTAATACTAACCATTTGAATGGCTTTCTTTCTTTATATCAACTTTTTGAAGCCTATTTCCAAAAATTTGTGAAAGGTCATATCAAAGTTTTTATTTCCATTACCCTTATTTGGTTCATATGGATGGATAGAAATGATGCTAAATATCATGGTATTCCTATGAATCATAAAAAGATTATTGATAGAACCAAACAAAAAATTGATGCATTATTTAATGCTAGTTTAATTAGTAACACACATTTTAGAGGTTGCAAATTTATGGCCATAAAATTGGGTATTTACCTACCTGAGATCTCCTTCTATAAAAAAGATAGGATTGTATATTGGATAAAACCTCATAACAATATTATTAAAATTAATATAGATGGCTCTGTCACTCATAATGCATTTTGTTGTGGTGGTATTTTTAGGAATTTTAAAGATAATGTCATTTGTTCTTTTGCTTATCCTCTTAATGCTTGTTCTGTTATCTATGCTGAATTAATGGTTGTAAACAAAGCTATTGACATTTGTTTGCAAAAAGGTTTCTTCAATATTTGGATTGAAGTTGATCTTGGTTCTTTCTCTGGTTTTTGGCGGCTATTTTCTTACTAAAGAAGGTTTTTTGACTGCTATTTTTGGGCCCAGTGGGTTCTATTATTTGCTACTACACTCTACCTAGATGTCTTGGTTGGCTATTATCTGATGGCTGATGTTGATCTTTTCACTCTTGAGTTTGTGCTGAACCTTTTGGTGGTTTTTGTGCCTGGTTGGGGTTTTTGTCTATTTTCCCTGCCCCTCTAGTTAGCTGTTGGTGATTAGGGCGGTCTTCCCCGGTTGCAACTTTTTGTCTAATTGGGTGATTACCATTTATTTCTTGGTTATTTTTGGTGGCTTCATGTTGGTTGTCACTATTCCTGTCTTTCTCTATGTTGGGATTCGTCCCTTTCGGACTGGTTGTTTCCTTATCGAGTTGCCTCATCTATTGCTTTGTTAATTAGCTGGGTGGACTTGTTGGTTGGCTGGTTTGGTTAGTTGTGTTGGCTAGTTTGGTTGGTTTTATTTTTGGTTTTCTTTCTAAACAATAGTTAGCTGGTAGGGTTTCCCTTTTGGTGGTTTTTCCTTGTTTTGTTTTTGGCCTTATGGTGGCCGGGTGTTGCAGTTTTCCTGTGGTTGTCATATTATCTCTTATGGAGGTTTGGCGACAGCCTTTTATTTCTTACCTCTGTTGTTTAGGTTGGACTGGTGGCTACTGTTAGTATTGGCATTGTGCTGTTATCTAGGTTGGAATTGCTAGTTTCTTGGTGCTAGTTGTAGGTTGCTATTTTGGTTTTGGGATGTTACTTGTGGTTGTCTGGTGACTCTGGTGAGTTTGTATCCTATCCATGGTGGATTTGCTTTCTGAGTGAATACTTGGCAGCTACTCTTTCATTTCTACTGTGGTGGTTTTGTTGAAGCTACTTCCTTTCAGGCTTGGTGGCTTTTAGTCGGCTAGGTGATTTGTGGGACAGGTTTTTCTATTGCTTGGGCTGTAGGTAATAGAAAACTGTTGATTGCCACTCTTTGGAGGATTGCCTTCATCCAAGTAAGTGGGCTATGATGGCTGGGATGATTTCCCTGCTATCTTTTGGCTAGTAGCAGCATATATGATTGTAACCCTTCTTTTCAAGTCTGGATGCTCACATTTGTGGTTGCCCCTAAAGATGCAAGTGATGAGTCGAGCCTTATTAGAAATTTTCTCTTATATTGCTCTTTATTATGTGCTAAAGCTTGATTTTCTAGCTAATTACAATTTCTAGTTGCTTGCAGGTTTCTTTTACAGGTTCCTTGCAGGTTTCAAATTCTGGATGTGGATTGTGCAACTCTTTAAAGACCTCTGACTCTCGTAGTAGGCTTCGGTTGTTTGTCATGTTTCCTTTGTTGTTTCTTATTTATTTTTTTGGTCTTTTACTTCTTTCATTTAGTTTCCTTGCTTTTGTTGTATTAGATAGGGGATTTTTCTCTAGTCGAATGTAGCTGATTAAGAAAATTATCCCCTTGGGACCTTATACTCCTTTCTTTGTGGCAATAAAATTCTTCCCTCTAGGTTTCCTTAAAAAAAACTAAATAAAACCTAGAAATAAAATAAATAAAAAAACCTAAACCTAAATAAAATAAACTAATAAAATAAAATAAAAACCTAAACTAAAACCTAAACCTAAACTTAAAAATAAAATAAAATAAACTAATAAAAATAAACAAAAATAAAATAAATAGAAACCTTAACTAAAGTAAAAAAATAAAGTAAACCTAAGAATAAAAACCCTAAATAAAATAAAACTAAACGTAAAATAAAAATAAAATAATCCTAAAATAAAATAAAATAAAAACTAAATAAAAACTTAAAACTAAAAAATAAAACTAATAAAGAAATTTTAAAATAAATAAAAAATAAAATCTAAACCCTCAACTAAAAAAAAATCTAAACTTAAAATAAAAATAAAATAAACAATATAAAATAAACTAAATAAAATAAACCTAAACTAAAATAAACTAAACAAAAATAAATAAAACCTAAACAAAAATAAACTAAACCTAAAACCTAAACTAAATAAAATAAACAAAAAATAAACTTAAACCTAAGCTAAAAAATAAAACCTAATAATAAACCTAAAATAAAACTTAAAACCTAAACCTACAAAAATAAAATAAAACCTAAACCTAAACCTAAAAAAAACCTAAACCTAAAAAATAAAATAAAAATAAAACTAAACTAAAAAATAAATAAAAACCTAAACCTAAACCTAGAAAATAGACTAAAATAAAAACCTAAAGCAAAACCCTAAACCCTAAACCAAAAACCCTAAACCCTAAACTAAAACCTGAGCCCTAAACCTAAAACCTAAACCCTAAACCCTAAACACTAAACCATTAAAACCCTAAACCCTAAACTCTAAAACCCAAAATCGTAAAACCTAAACACTAAATCTTAAACCCACCAAAAAATCCTAAACCCTAAACCCTAAAAAGCTAAAAACCTAAATGTAAACTAAATAAAACCTAAAATAAAATAAATAAATAAAACCTTAACTAAAAAATAAAATAAAATAAAAACATAAATGAATACCTAAACCTAAACCTAAACCTAAAAAGAAATTAAAATAAAAAATAAAATAAATAAAAACCTAAACAAAAAAAAACATAAATTAAATAAAAACTAAACCTAAAATAAAATTAAAATAAACCTAAAATTAAAACAAAATAAAAACGTAAACCTAAACAATAAACTTAAAAATAAAACCTAAAACCTAAACTAATAAAAAAACCTAAACCTAAAATATATATAAAATAAACCTAAACCTACACTATAAATAAAATAAACCAAAACCTACACAAAAATAAACTAAACTAAAATAAATAAAACCTAAACCTAAACCTAAAATAAACTAAACCTAAGCTTAAACGTAAGCTAAATAATATAAAATGAAATAAGAAAAGTCCTAAACCAAAACTAAAAATTAAAACATATAAATAAACCAAAAATAAAAAATAATACCTAAACTTAAAAAATAAACTAAAAATAAAACTAAACTATAAAATAATCCTAAACGAAGACCTAAACCTAAAAAAATAAACTAAAATAAAAAACCTAAAGTAAAATAAATAAACCTAGAATAGAAAAATTATCTAAATAAAAATAAAAGTAAACCTAAGTCAAAATAGAAAATAAAATAAAATAAAATAAATAAAAATAAACTAAATAAAGCTAAACCTACCAGTTTAGTTCATTTAAAAAAATTTAAAAAAAAACCTAACCCTAAACCCTAAACTCTAAGCCCTAAACCTACTACCCTAAACCATAAACCCTAAATCCTAAAACCTAAACTTAAACTAAAAAAGCTAAATCAAACCATAAACCTAAACACTAAAACTAACCCTATACCTATACTTAAACCCTAAACCTACTACCCTAAACCCTAAAACCTAAACCCTAAAACCCTAAACCCCAAACCCTAAACCCTAAGCCCGAAAGTTTAAACCATAAAACCCAAAACCCAAAACCGAATACCCTAAACCCCAAACCCTAAACCCTAAGCCCTAAAAACCTTAAACCCTAAACCCTAAACCGTAAACCCTAAACAAACCATAAAATCAAACCCTAAACCCTAAAGCCTAGATAATAAACCCCAAACCCTAAAACCTAAACCCTAACCCTAAACCCTAAACCCTAAAACCCTAAACCATAAAACCCTAAACCACAAAACCTAAACCCAAAACCCTAAACCTTAATAACTTAAAAACCTAAACCTAAATTAAATAAAACCTAAAAATAAAATAAATAAAAAAACCTAAACCTAAATAAAATAAAAAATAAAATAAAACAAAAACCAAAACTAAACCATAAACTGAAACCTAAAAATAAAATAAAATAATCTAATAAAATAAAAATAAAATAAAATAAATAAAAACCAAAACTAAACTAAAAAATAAATTAAAAACTAAATAAATAAATTCTAAACTTAAACCTAAAATAAAATAAAAATAAACTTAAACCTAAAATAAAAAATAAAACCTAGAAATAAACCTAAAATAAACCTAACCCTAAGAAAATAAATATAAAAACCTAAACCTAAACTTAAAAATAAAAAAATAAAACCTAAAGCTATAAAATAAAATAAAAATAAAACAAAACTAAAAAAATAAACCTAAAACTAAAAATAAACTAGAATAAAAAACCTAAACTAAAATAAATAAGTCTAAAATAAATAAACTAAACTAATTAAAAATAAAAAGAAACCTAAATCAAAATAAAAAATAAAATAAACTAGAATAAATAAAAAATAAACTAAATAAACCTAAACTTACCAATTTACTTAATTTAGAAAATAAAAAAACCTAACCCTAATCCTTAAACCTCAAAACTAACCCTAAACTTACAACCCTAAACCTACAACCCTAAACCTAAACCCTAACCCCTAAACCCTAAACCTTAAACCATAAACCCTAAACCCTAAAACCTTAAACTAAAAAACCCTAAACTCTAAAACCTAAAAACTACAACCTTAAACCCTAAACCCAAAACCAAACCCTAAACCCTAATCCATAAACCCTAAACCCTATCCCTAGACTCTAAAAAACCTAAAAACCTAAACTTAAACCAAATAAAACCTTAAAATAAAATCAATAAAAAAATATAAACCAAAATAAAATAAAAAAAAATTAAAACCTAAACTAAAAACTAAACCTAAACCTAAACAGAAAACTAAACCTAAGAATGATAAAAATAAATAATAATAAATAATTAAATAAAATTAAAAAAAATAAAAATCTAAACTAAGTTAAAAAAATATAAAAATAAACCTAAAAATAAAAAACCTAAATAAAATAAAAAATAAATGTAAAATAAAATATAAAATCTTAAAATAAAATAAAATAAAAGCTAAATAAAAAGATAAAAAAATAAACCTAAAATAAAACCTAAAGATAAACAAAAAATAAACTACAATAACACCTAAATCTAAAATATAAAATAAAAAGAAAACTAAACTAAAAAAAACATAAACCTAAACCAAAACCAAAAAAATAAATTAAAAAAAACCTAAACTAAAATTAATAAACCTAAACCTACCGGTTGACTTAATTTAAAAAAAACTAAACCCTAAACTCTAAACCCTAAATCCTAAACCCTAAATGCTAAACTCTAAACCCTAAAACTAACCCTAAACGCTAAACCCTAAACCTACATCCCTAAACCCTAAACCCTAAAAAACTTTAAACCTTAATCCCTAAATTAAGCCTAAATTAAGCCTAAACCTTAAACTTTATACCCTAAGCTTAACCCCAACCCCTAAACCCTAAACCCTACACCATAAAAACCCTAAACCATAAATCCTAAAAACCTAAAAACCATAACCAAAAGAATATAAAACCTAAAAATAAAATAAATAAAAAAGCCTAAACCTAAATAAAATAATAAAATAATAAAATAAAAAACAAAACTAAAACCTAAACCTAAACCTAAAAATAAAAAGAATAAACTAATAAAAATAAACTAAAATAAAATAAATAATAACCTAAACTAAACTAAAAAATAAAATAAACCTAAGAATAAAAGACATTATAAATAAAAACTAAATGTAAAGTAAAAATAAAAAAAAAACTTAAATTAATGAAAATTTGAACTTAAACCTAACTAAAAAAAAAAAAAACTAAGCTCTAAACTTAAAAAAAACCTAAACTTAAACTAAAATAAACTAAATGAAAATAAATAAAACCTAAACCTAAACCAAAATCTAAACTAAATAAAATAAAATAAACTAAAAAATAAAACCTAAAATTAACCTAAAAGAAAAACCTAAAACCTAAACCTAAGAAAATAAAATAAAAACCTAAACCTAAACTTAAAAATAAAAAATAAAACCTAAACCTATAAAATAAAATAAAAATAAAACTCAACTAAAAAATAAACCTAAACCTAAACCCAAACCTAAAAAGTTAAGTAAATAAGAAACCTAAACTAAACTAAATAAAACTAAAATAAATAAACCGAACTAAAAAAATAAACATAAAAAAATAAAAAAATTAACTAAATTAACTAAATAAACCTAAACTAGCTGATTTACTTAATTTAAAAAAAAGAAAACCCTAAACCTTGAGCTAACCCTAAACCCTAAAAACCTTAAACCTTAAAACCTAAACACTAAACCTTAAACCCTAACCCTAAACCCTAAACCCTAAACCCTAAATCCTAAACCCTAAAACCCTAAACCCTAAAACTCTAAACCCTAAACCCTAAACCCTATACCTTGAAAACTTAAAAACCTAAACCTAAACTAAATAAAACCCTAAAATAAAATATATAAAAAACATAAACTTAAAATAAAATAATATAATAAATTAAAATAAAAACCTAAACTAAAACTTAAACCTAAACCTAAAACTAAAATAAAATAAACTAAATTAAAATAAATAAAAACCTAAATTAAACTATAAAATAAAATAAACCAAAGAACAAACCCTAAACCCTAAACATTGAATCCTAAACCTTAAACCATAACCCTAAACCCTAAACCCTAAAGCCCTAAACCCTAAACCCTATACCCTAAACCCTAAACCCTAACCCTAAACCCTAAACCCTAAACCCAAACCCTAAAACTAAACCCAAAGTGACTAAATAAATTAAAAAAATAAACCTAAACTCTAAAACTAAATAAACCTAAACTTAAACCTAAACTATAAGAATGGGAAGAACCATGATGGCAGGAACATCACCATCAAAGTGCTCCTAGATCTGGAGAGGGCAAAGGAATGATTATTGCAATGGTCGTGGGGGATCTGGATGTGCTAGTTGATATGGAGGTGGTGGTTGGAGGAGGTGGTGGTTATGGAGGTGGGAGAAGCAACAGAGGTTGCAGTCGTGGTAGTTGTGGAGGGAGTGATTGGGGATATGATGGTGGATATCGCTACTCGAGAGTCTGGGGGTGGTTCTAAAGGGACTAGAGAAATTGAAGAATGACTGATCTGATCTACTACTTATGGAACTGTGTCTTTATAGTAGAGATGATTCTAGCTTTCTAGGGTTTTTTATTTGCCCTATGCATCCTCATTTTTGATCTATGTCATTGCTTATGTCTTAGAAAACTTGGTGTGTTACTTAGTTTATGAAATAAAAAAAAAAAGAAATGTTGAATATGAATATGTTTTCTGTTAAAAAAAATCTAATCTAAAATAAATAAAACCTAAATCTAAACCAAAAATAAACTAAACCTAAATCATAAACTAAATAAAATAAACTTAAAATAAACCTAAACCTAAAATAAAAAAATAAACCTAAAAATAAACCTAAAATAAAAACCTAAACTAAACCTAAAAATAAAAAATAAAACCTAAGACTAAAAAATAAAATAAAAATAAAACTAAACTAAAATATAACCATAAACCTAAACCTTAAAAAAAACTAAAATAAATAAAGCTAAAATAAATAAACTAAACTAGATAAAATAAAAAATAAAATAAAGTAAAATAAATAAATAATAAACTAAATAAACCTATACCTACCGATTTCCTTAATTTTTTTTAAAAAAATCATAAACCCTAAACCCTAAACCCTAAATCCTAAACCCTAATCCCTAAACCGTAAATCCTAAACCCTAAACCCTAAACCCTAAACCCAAAAACTAAACCTAAATCCAAAACCCTAAAACCAAAACCTAAACCTAAAAATAAAATAAAATAAACTAATAAAAATAAACTAAAATATAGTAAATAAAAACTAAAACTAAACTAAGAAAATAAAATAAACCTAAGAATGAAAAAACCTAAATAAAATAAAAACTAAATATAAAATAAAAATAAAATAAACCTAAAATAAAATAAAATGAAAACTAAATAAAAACCTAAATTTAAAAAGTAATCCTAAAAAAAAATAAAAAATAAAACCTAAACTCTAAACTAGAAAAAAAACCTAAACCTAAAATAAAAATAAAATAAATATAATAAAAATAAAACCTAAACCTAAACTAAAATAAATTGAATTAAAATAAGTAAAACCTAAACCTAAACCTAAACTAAATAAAATAAAATAAACTAAAAATAAACATAAACCAAAACTAAAGAATAAAACCTCAAAATAAACCTAAATTAAAAAGATAAAACCTAAACCTAAAAATATAAAATAAAAACCTCAACCTCAACTTAAAATAAAAATTAAAACCTGAACCTAAAAAATAAAATAAAAATAAAACTAAACTATAAAAAAAACCTAAACCTACACTTTAACCTAAAAAATAAACTAAAATAAAATTCTTAAACTAAAATAAATAAATGTAAAATAAATAAACTAAACTAAATAAAAATAAAAATAAACCTAAATCAAAATAAAAAACAAAATAAATTAAAATAAATAAATAAAACTAAATTAACCAAAACCTACAAGTTTACTTAATTTAAATAAAGAACATAAAAAAAATAAAAAAAGGAAAAAAAACCATCACCCTAAACCTAAAACCTAAAACTAACCATTAACCCTAAACTCTAAAACATAAAACTACTATCCAAAACCATAAATCCTAAACCCTAAAACCCTAAACCCTGAACCCTAAATCCTAAAACCCTAAACCCTAAACCCTAAACCCTAAACAACCCTAAACTAAACCCTAAAGCCTAAAGCCTAAAGCCTAAACCCTAAACTAACCCTAAACCTTAAACCCTAATTCCTAAATCCTAAACCCTAAACCCTAAACCTTAAACCCTAAACCCTAAACCATAAACTCTAATCCTAACCCTAAACCTTAAACCCTAAAATCCTAAACCATAAACTAATCCTGAACTTTAAAAACCCTAAACCCTAAACCCTAAACCCTAATCCTAACACTAAACCTTAAACCCTAAACCTTAAAAACCCTAAACACTAAATCCTAAACCCTAAACCATAATTTAACCATAAACCCTAAAACTAAACCTTAAACTCTAAACTAACCCTAAACTATTGGCTTAATGAGCCTCGTGTTCAATCCGATCAATTTTGATGATAACAAATGAATGCTAACAAACGAATGCTTGGATGTTCTAATGAATGTTTTTATGTGTTTCAAATATATCAATTGCTAAATACATATCCAATATATCTCACAATATGTTTGAGGAAATTGTAAGAGTAGAAGAATGAAAGATAGTTCAAAATGGATAATGTGAAGCTCAAGATACAATGTTTTAGGTTATATACATTTATAACTATCTTAGAAATTCATATGAGTTCATTAGCATGAATCAATTTGCTCACAACTTAACATATTATTTTAATGAGCTTAATTTATATAAATGTCTATCTAATTAACATTCAATTATATTTTTCATACATAGCATTTGGATTGTCAAAATAATAAATGATAATAAATTATGACTATTAAGTGTAATTATTTTATTTACTTAATATAATTAAATATTTTAATTTTAATTGAAGGTTATATGATAACTAACATGTGTATGATTATATATAAATTATATCATAATATTTAAATGTCATATTTGAAAATTAACAAAAATATGTGAAAGAAGGTTATATCATAACTAACGTGTGTATGATTATATATAAATTATATCATAATATTTAAATGTCATATTCCAAAATTACCAAAAATATGTGAAATTTTGTATTTTAGCCAAAGTCATTTTATAATCAAGGAATTTATATCTGATTTTATCTCCAACGAATTCCTTAGATTTTTTTCCTTTAATTTAATAAGTTACATGACCCACTTTTGATTAAAATTAAATTTATTATGACTTTTCAAACATTAGCTGATTTTAATATTGAATGCATGCTACATGATTTGAATATATTAAGAGCCATATTTGATTATTTTTGACTTTCCCATGTGAATAGCCAAATTTTGGCTACTTAAATCTAATATTTATTTAATATAAATCATATTTTTGTTGAATATTAAATTATTAGATGATAACATGATGTTAGAATAATATATTTTCTTGAAATAATTCAAAATGACCTTCTTGCCTATAAATAGCCCCCATTCTCTTCATGAAAGCATTCCTCATTCAAAATTAAAAATCTCTCCAACAAATCTAAGAAAAAATTTCTTAGATTTTCCTTCCAAGTATTGCAAGATCAAATCCCTCCAGCAAATCTAAGAGAAAATTTCTTAAATTTCTCCAAATATTGCAAGATCAAATCCTTAGTTTGGAAGCTTCGACATCTTCAACTAAGCAAGCTTTCTCAAATTACTTGAGTTTGTTTTCTTGATCTTAATCCTTTTTTAGTTGTTCATGCTGTTTTCACCATATATTTATTCTTTCCAATTTATACTTTTTGGTGGATTACTCTTTGGACATTATTATTCACATCAAAGTTTCTCAATCATTTTTATGTGAAAAACTCTTGTGATAGTTTGTAAGATCTATTTCAGCTTGTTGAAATTTTTAACTTCTTACAAATTTCTTTTGGTTTCTTGAAATATTTCTTCATTAGTCTTATTTTGAAAGATCAATTATTCTTAGATCTATTTTAGAAGCATATTTTAGCATTTTAAATTAAATTATTGTGCTGAAATTATTTTCATATTTGCTAGATTTCCCTTTTTAATTAAAAGCTTACTAGACTACTTAGATCTATCATATGCTCATTTTATTTGAGTATTTTGTGATCATTAGCATTAATTGAAAAAATCTTTTTGGTTAAAATAAAATAAATTATTCCTTGCTGAAATTTATTTTATTATGCAAAATAATTAATTTATTTTGAAATCATTTTTATATTAGTCTACAAATTGTAATAACATAAACATCTTAGTAAGATCACTTTAAGATATTTATTTTATTATTTCTTATCAATATTAAGTGAGCATTTTATCTTGCCAAATTTTTAAGTTTTAAAGTGTTCATTTATAAGTTGTGAGATCATTTTTGAATTAGATAGCTTGGTATATTTGTGAGAGATTTATTTTATCAAAATTTATTATTTTGTATTTTTTTTGTGTTGTAAAATTTATATTGGGGTTGTACTTGCCCCTTTGTAGGAGAGTACATATTATTGTAGGGGTTGTACTCACCCCGTTATAGGGGAGTACTATTTGTAAGCTATTTTTGCATTTAGTGGATTCCTAGCCATGGGTGGCTAGGCGTGGACGTAGGCCGGTTTTGGGGTTTGGCCGAACCACATAAAAATTATGTCTATTGTCTCTCATTACTTTATTGTACATTTATTTTTGCTACATTATGAATTGTATCTTATCATTATAAAATAAAAAATTAATTCTCTATTAAAACTTAAAATTTAAGATTGAACTTTTAAATTTTTTTTAATATCGCCCAATTCACACCCCCTCTTGGTCTTTATAGTGACTCACATAAACCATAAAATCCTTAAATCATAAAGCCTAAAGCCTAAACCCTAAGCTAACCCTAAACCCTAAATCCTAAAGCCTAAACACTAAACCCTAAAAATCTAAACCAAAAAAAAACAAAAAAAAATAAAAAAATAAAAAAAATAACAAAAAAAAAAAAATAAAAAATAAAAATAATAATAATAAAAAAAACCCTAAAAACCTAAACCTAAACTAAATAAAACTTAAAATAAAATAGATAAAAAACCTAATAAAAAATAAAATAAAAAACAAAATAAAATAAACCTTGAACTAAAACTTAAACCTAAAACTAAAAGTAAAATAAAATAAACTAATAAAATAAGCTAAAATAAAATAAATAAAACCTAAAATAAAATAAAATAAACTTAAGAATAAAACTCTAAACAAATTGAAAACTAAATGTAAAAAACCTAAAATAAACCTAAAATAAAATAAAATAAAAGTAAATACATAAAACTTAAACTAAACCTAAAATAAACTGAAAATAAACCTAAATAGCTAAAAAATAAAATAAAATCCCAAATCTAAAATAAAATAAAAAAAAAATAAAACAAACCTCAAAAAACAAAAAAATAAAACTAAGATAAATAAACCTAAACCTAAAAAATAAACTAAAATAAAAAACTAAATCTAAAATAAATAAACTTAAACTAAATGAAATAAAAATAAAAATAAACCAAAATTCAAATAAAAATAAAAAAAACTAAAATAAAAAATAAAAATAACTAAATAAATTGTAAACCAGCAATTTACTTAATTTTTTTTTAAAAAACCTTACCCTAAATCTTAAAACTAACCTAAAATCTAAACCTTAAACCATAAACCTGAGAAAGCACATCTAAATGCTAATATCTTGAAGCACTAGCCCTAAACCCTAAACCCACCCTGATAGGCCCTAAAACCCTGACCCAAACCTAAAACTAGCCACTGAGCCATAAACTCTACCACTGACCCAAACCTTAAACCTAAACCACATGCCTTACACCTAAAAGCTAAAACCTAATCTAAATTGGATAAAACCTAAAAAAATAAATAAATAAAATCTAAACCTAAATAAAATAAAACCTAAAATAAACCTAAACCTAAACCTAAATTAAAAATAAATAAAAAAAAATATGACTAAACTAAGAAAATTAAAAAATAAAAAGTTAAACTAAAACTAAAATAAACTTAAAATAAAACCTAAGTAAAATAAAACTAATAAATTAAAAATAAATAAAACATAAAATAAAATAAAATAAAAACTAAATAAAAACCTAAACATAAAAAATAAATCAAAAAATGAAACTTAAAAATAAATAAAAAATAAAATCTAAACCGTAAACTAAAAAGAAATCTAAAATTAAAATAAACCTTAACCTAAACTAAAATAAAGTAAACAAAAATAAATAAAACCTAAACCTAAAATAAACTAAAACTAAACCCTAAACTAAATAAAATAAAATAAAACTAAAAATAAACCTAAACTAAAGTAAAAATAATACCTAAAATAAAACCTAAAACCTAAACCTAAGAAAATAAAATAAAATCTCAAACCTAAACCTGAAAATAATAAATAAAACCTTATCCTAAAAAATAAAATAAAAATACAACTATACTAAAAAAATAAAATTAAACCTAAACTTAAACCAAAAAAAGAAACAAAAATAGAAAACCTAAACTAAAATAATTAAACCTAAAATAAATAAACTAAACTAAATAAAATAAAACAAAAAACTAAAATAAACAATAATTAAATTAAATAAACCTAAACCTACTAGTTTAATTAATTTTTTTAAAAAAACACTACCCAAATCCCAAACTTACCATGACCCTAAACCTGCGTACTAAACTCTTATGACCAACTAACCCCAAATCTAAACCCCCTAACCTGTGCCCTGAGCCCTACATTAACCCAACCACCCTTAACCCTACCATAAACTAAACCTAAACCACAAACTAAACCCTGCTAACCAACTCTAAACCCTAAACACAAAAAGCTAAAATTAAACTAAAATAAAATAAAATAAAATAACTAAATAAACCTAAAGCAAAATAAAATAAAAGTCTTAATTAAAACCTAAACCTAAGAATAAAATAAAATACAAAACTAAAAAATAAATGAAAATAAAATAAATAAAAACCTAAACTGAACTAAAAAAATAAAATAAACCAGAAAATAAAAAACATAAATAAAATAAAACTAAACGTAAAATAAAGCCTAAACCCTAAACTAACCCTAAATCCAAAACCGTAAACCCTAAACCCCAAAAAACCTAAACTAAATAAAACCTAAAAGTAAAATAAGTAAAAAAACCTAAACCTAAATAAAGTAAAAAGTAAAATAAAATAAAAACCTAAACTAAAACCTAAACCTAAACTTAAAAATAAAATAAAATAAACTAATAAAAATAAACTAAACTAAATTAAATAATAGCCTAAACGAAACTAAAAAATAAAATAATTCTAAGAATAAAAACCTATATAAAATAAAAATAAAATGTAAAATAAAAATAAAATAAACCTAAAAAAACTAAAATAATAGAAAATAAAAACAAAATAAAAACTTAAACCTAAAAAATAATAATAAATAAAAATAAAACCTAAACCTTAAACTAAAAAAGAAAACCTAAACCTAAAATAAAAATAGTACAATCAAAATAAAATAAACTAAACCTAAAGTAAAAATATAAACTAAAACCTAAACCTAAACTTAAAAATAAAATTAAATAAACTAATAAAAACAAACTAAAATAAAATAAAAAATAGCCTAAACAAAATTAAAAAAGTTAAATAAACTTAAGAATAAAAATCTATATAAAAAAAACTAAACTTAAAATAAAAAGAAAATAAACATAAAATAAATCAAAAATTAAATAAAAACTAAATAAAAACTTAAACCTAAAAAATAAACCTAAAATAAATAAAAAATAAAACCTAAACTAAAAAAAATCCTAAACCTAAAATAAAAATAAAATAAACTAAACCTAAACTAAAATAAACTAAACTAAAATAAATAAAACCTACACCTAAACCTAACCCTAAACCTAAACTAAATATAATAAAATAAACTAAAAATAAACCTAAACCTAAATTAAAATAATAAAACGTAAAAGTAAACCTAAAATAAAAACATAAAACCTAAAGCTAAGAAAATAAAATAAATACATAAACCTAGACCTAAAAATGAAAAATAAAACCTAAACATATAAAATTAAAAGAATAAACTAAAATAAACCTAAACTTTAAAAATAAACTAAAATAAAACCAAAACTAAAATAAATGAATAAATAAACTAAAACTAAAGAAAATAAACATAAATAAAAGAAATTAAAATAAATAAATAAACCTCAACCTACCGGTTTGTAATTTAAAAAAAACCCTAAATACAAGCTAACCATAAACCCTAAACCTTAAACCATAAGAAATCCTTAAATACCCTAAACCCAAAAACATGCCCAAACCTAACTGACCCTAAACCTCTAAACCACAAAACAAAACCAAACCTAAACTAAAATAAAATAAAAAGAAAACCAAAACCTAAAATAAAATAATAATATAAAATAAAATAAAACAAAACAAAACTTAAACCTAAAAATAAAATAAAATATACTAATAAAAATAAAATGAAATAAAATAAATAATAGCCTAAACTAAACAAAAATAAAATAAACCTAAGAATAAAATATATATAAAATAAAATAAAATAAACTAAAACAAACCTAAAATAAAAGAAAATAAAACTAAATAAAACTTAAACCCAAAACAAACTAAAATTAAATAAAATTAAGACCAAAACCTTAAACTAAAAAAAAACTTAAACCAAAAATAAAAATAAAATAATTAAAATAAAATAAACTAAACCTGAACAAAAACAAAATAAACTAAAATAAATTAAACCTAAATATAAACCAAAACCTGAACTAAGTAAAATAAAATAAATAAAAAATAAACCTTAACATAAACTGAAAAAAAAACCTAAATGTAAACATAAAATCAAAACCTAAAACCTAAAGCTAAGAAAATAAAATACAAACCTAAACCTAAAGCTACTAGTAAAAAATAAAATAAAAAAATAACTCAACTATAAAATTAACCTAAACCTAAAAAATAAACTAAAATAAAAATACCTAAACTAAAATAAATAAACTAAAATAAAATAAATTAAGTAAAAAAATAAAATAAACATAAATAGAAATAAAAAAATTATAAAATAAATAAAATAAATTAAATAAACTAAACCTACTGGGTTTACATAATTAAAAAAAAAACCTAGGAATGATCCTAAACCCTAAAACCATAAAATAAAAACCTAAACCCTACCCAAACCCATAGCTGACCCCTAAACCTAAACTCTAAAACCCTAACCCTAAACCATACTAAACCATAATCCTAAACCCTAAACCTAAAACCATAGCCAAAACCCAAAACCTAAACTTAAACTAAATAAAACCTAAAATCAAATGTATAAAAATAAACCTAAATAAAATAAAATAAAATAAAATAAATAAAACCTAAAAAAACTAAACTAAACCTTAAAATAAAATAAACTAATAAAATAAATTAAAATAATCAAAACCTAAATTAAACTAACCACTGGAACCCTACCTAACCCACCCAACCCTAAACTCTACCAAACCCTGACCCTAAACCCAAACCCTAACCCTAAAACAAAGAATAAACCTAAAACCCTAACTAAACCCTAAAAACTTTAAACCCTAAACCCCAAACTCTAAACCTAAACCTAAAGTATCTAAATAAATTGAAAAATAAACCTAAACCCTAGAACTTAATAAACCAAAACTTAAACCTAAACCTTTAGAATGGGCAGAATGTTGAAGATAGGAACATCACCGTCAACTAAGCTCAGTCTAGATCTGGCAGTGGAGGCGAATGTGGAGGTGGTGGTTATCATAGAAGTGGTGGGGGATCTAGAGGTGCTGATGGATATGAAAGTTGAGGTCAGAGCAATGGTGGTTATCGAGGCGAGAGGAGTGATGAAGGTTACAACCGTGGTGGTGGTGAAGGGAGAGATCGGGGTTATGATGGTGGATCTCGCTACTCGAGAGGCTGGGGTGGTTCTGATGGGAACTAGAGAAACTAAAGAATGGCTGATCCGATCTGCTGCTTATGGAACTCTATCTTTATAGTAGAGATAATTATAGCTATATAGGGTTTTTGATTTGCTCTATGCATGCTCATTTTTTATCTTTGTTGTTGCATATGTCCTAGAAAACTTGGTCTGTCACTTCATCGATGAAATCAAAAAGAAGAAATGTTGAATATGAATTTGTTCTCTGTTAAGAAAAAACTAAATACTTTAAACCCTAAACTAAATCCTAAACCCTAAACCTAAAACTTAAAATGTAAACCCTAAATAGTAAACCTTAAACCCTAAAAATAAAAAATAAAATATAATAAAAATTAAAAAAACCCTAACCCTAAACCATAAACTCTAAAACTAACCCTAAACCCTTAACTTACAACCCTAAAACCTAAACCCTAAACCCTATAACTAAAACCCTAAACCCTAAATCTGAAATCCTAAACCATAAACCCTAAACTCCCTAAACCCTAAACCTGGGCTTGATAAACCTGGCCTAAATAAACTCTAACTCAAACCCAACCCTAATTCTAAACTCTAAAACCTAAAAATCTAAACCTAAACTAAATAAAACCTAAAAATAAATAAAATAAAAAAAATGTAAACCTAAATAAAATAATAATAATAATAAAATAAAAACCTAAACTAAAACGTAAATCAAAAAATAAAATAAAATAAATAAAAAAAATAAAAAGAAACAAAAATAAAATAAAATAAATTAAAAACTAAACTAAAATAAAATGAATAAAAAACTAAACTAAATTAAAAAATAAAATAAACCTAAAAATAAAAAACCTAAATAAAATAAAAACAAAACATAAAATAAAAATAAAATAAACCTAAAATATAATAAAATAAAAACTAAATATAAACCTAAACCTAAAAAATAATCTTAAAAATAAATAAAAAGTAAAACTTAAATTCTAAATTAAATGAAAACCTAAATCTAAAATAAACAAATTAAATAAACCTAAACCTAAACTAAAATAAACTAAACTAAAATTAATATAAACTTAAACCTAAACCTAAAATAAACTAAACCTAAACCTAAACCTAAATGAAATAAAAATTAAAAAAAAATAAACCTAAGCCTACAATAACAACAACAACAACAATAAGCCTTAATCCCACTAGGTGGGGTCGGCTACATGAATCCTTCGTCTGCATTGTGTCCTATTATGTGTCAAATTCCATTTAATTCAAGTATACTAAGATCATTTTTTATACATCTTAACCAAGTCTTTTGAGGTCTACCTCTACCTTTCTTAACATAAGGCAAATCTAATGCATCTACTCTCTAATCGGATTAAGGCCGCTTTATGTGGCCAAACCATCTAAACTCTCCCTAATCTTATCTACCACTGGAGCTACTCAACTTTTTCCCCGAACATACTCATTTTGCATTCTATCTCTAAGAGTAAAGCTACTCATCCACGAGCATCCTCATCTCTATAACACTTAACTTAGTCTTATGCTTCTCTTTTATTGGCCAACATTCTGCACCATAAGTCATTGCAGGTCTTACCACCATCTTATAAAATTTTCACTTAAGTGGAACTTTTCTATTACATAATAGGCCAGATGCATTCCTCCACTTCAACCACCCAACTTGAATTCTACTAATAACATCTCCATCTATTTCACCATCATTTTGAACAATAGAGCCTAAATATCTGAATCGTTCACTCTTATTAATGATTTGATCACTTAAAGTCACAACACTATCACTAAAACTTCTACATCTAAAATTACACTCCATATATTCAGTTTTAGATCTACTAAAAAAATAAAACCTAAAATAAAAACCTAAAACCCAAAACTAAAAAATTAAATTAAAAACCTAAACCTAAACCTTAAAAAAAAAGAAACCTAAACATTAAATATAAAATAAAAATAAAACTTAACTAAAAATTAAACCTAAAAAAATGAAAAATAAAACCTAAATTAAAATAAATAAACCTATACTAAATTAACTAAACTAAATAAAATAAAAAATAAACCTAAATTGAAATAAGATAAAATAAATTAAAAAAAATAATAGATAAACTTAAACCTGGGTTTGCTTAATTTTAAAAAAAAACTAAACCATATGTGACCAGACTTTAAAAACTATCCTAAACCCTAAACCCTAAAACTAAACCTAAACTTCATATTGATCCTGCAACACTAACCCTAAACTGACACACTACCCACCAATAAAAAGATCATAACCCTAACCATGACCATAACCCTAAACCACAAACCTGAGCCCTAAACCCAGTGCACTGAGCCACTTGTCAACCCTAAACCCTAAACCCTAAACCCTAAAATCATAAATCCTAAACCTTAAACCCTACTTAAACCACAAACCTAAAACCTAGGCTAAAGTAAAAAACTTAGAAATTAAATAAATAAAAACATAAACCTAAACAAAATAAAATAAATAAAATAAAAACCTAAACTAAAACATAAAACAAAACCTAAAAATAAAATTAAAATAAATTAAAGATACACTCAAAAAAAAAAAAAATCTAACCTAAACTAAAAAAATAAAATAAACCTACGAATAAAAAACCTAAACAAAATAAAAACTAAAGGTAAAATAAAAATAAAATAAACCAAAAATTATATAAAATTAAACTAAATAAAACCTAAACCTAAAAGATAAACCTAAAAAAATAAACTTAAAAAATAAAATAAAACCCAAACCTAAACTAAAATAAAACTTAACCTAAAATAAAATTAAAATAAAATGAATATAAATAAACTAAAACTAAAATAAAATAAATAAAACCTAAACCTAAAATAAAATAAACCTAAAAACTAAACTAAATTACATAAAATAAATTAAAATAAACCTAAATCTAAACTAAAAATAAACCTAAAGGTAAAATAAAAATCTAAAATCTAAACTAAAAATAAAATAAAACCTAATAAACCTAAATATAAAAAAATAAAACCTACAAATAAAATAAAATAAAATAAAATAAACTAAACCTAATAAACTAAAAACCTAAACTAAAATAAATAAAATAAACTAAATAAAAATAAAATATACTTAATTAAAAATATAAAAATAAATTAAAAACCAAACACTTGTTTGCTTTTTTTTAAAACTCCTAAGTACTAAATCATAAACTCTAAACCCTGTACCCTGGACCTGCCCTAAACTAACTAAACCCTGAACTAGCTCTGACCCCCCTACCTGGGCTGAGCTAAAAAACCTGACCCACCAAGATCCTAAAATACAGATAAAAAAAAGAGCCACTAAAATTCTAAACTACCACCACTCTGTTCCTGACCCTGGGCTCTAAACCATAAACCCTAAAACCCTAAACCTACCTAACTAAACCCAGGCCTGAACTTAAACCCTAAACTTAAACCCAAAACCTTTAAATATGACTTATAGATAAAACTGAGTAAATAAAAAATAAATAAAATAAAAACTAAAAACTAAACTAAAATAAATAAATAAAAACCTAAAGAAAACTAAAAAAAAATAAACCTAAAAACAAATAACCTAAATAAAATAAAAAAGATAAACCTAAAATAAAATAAAATAAAAACTAAATAAAAACTAAATCTAAAAAATAAACTAAAAGTAAATAAAAAGCAAAACCTCAACCCTAAACTAAAAAAAATATTAAACCAAAAATAACCAAAATAAAATAAACCTAAACCTACATTAAAAAAAAGAAAACTTAGACTTAAACCTAAAATAAAGTAGACCCAAGCCCTAAACTAATTACAATAAAATGAACTAAAAATAAACCTAAACCTAAACTAAAAAATAAAACCTAAAAATAAATCTAAAATAAAACCTAAAACTTGAACCTAAAATAAAATAAAAACCTAAACCTAAACCTAAAAAAAATAAATCTTAAATCTAAAAAAATAAAATAAAATAAAAATTAAACTCAGCAAAAAATAAAAATAAACCTAAACATAAACCTAAAAAATAAACTAAAATAAATAAACCTAACATAAATAAACCAAACTAAATAAAAATAAAAAATAAACCTAAATAAAAATAAAAAATAAAATATACTAAAATAAATAAAAGATAAACTAAATAAACTAAATAAACCTAAACCTATCAATTTTTTTTTATAAAAACCTCTAAACCCAAAACCTTAAATCTTAAACCTGAAACCCTAAACCTACAACCCTAAACGAACAACCCTAAACCTAGAACCCTAACCCCTAAACCATAAAATAAAAAAACTAAATAAAATAAAAACTAAATGTAAAATTAAAATAAATAAACCTAAAATAAAATAAAGTTAAAACTAAATAAAAACCTAAACCTAAAAATAAACATAAAAATAAATAAATAATAAAACCTAAACCCTAAACCAAAAAAAACCTAAACTTAAACTAAAATATACTAAACTGAAATAAATAAAACCTAAACCTTAGCCTAAAATAAACTGAACTGAAACCTTAAACTAAATAAAATAAAATAAACTAAAAATAAACCTCTACATAAACTAAAAAAATAAAACCTAAAAATAAACCTAAAATAACTAAAAACTAAACCTAAAAGAATAATATAAAACCTAAACCTAAACCTAAAAATAAAAAATAAAACCTAAACCTCAAAACAAAAATAAAAATAAAACTAAAAAAAAAAAAATAAACATAAACCCAAAAATAATCCGATAAAATAAATTAAAATAAACAAACCTAAAATAAATAAAATAAATGGATAAAATAAAAGATAAACCTAAATAAAAAAATTAAAATAAACTAAAA
The DNA here is from genome assembly GCA_021442155.1 of Cymbidium sinense. NCBI lineage: Eukaryota > Viridiplantae > Streptophyta > Magnoliopsida > Asparagales > Orchidaceae > Cymbidium > Cymbidium sinense. The sequence goes on from CM038214.1 coordinate 150,166,745, forward strand.
CAAATGAAAGATAAACTAAATAAACCTAAATCTATCGGTTACTTAATTTTTTTTTAAAAAAGAAAAACCTAGACCCTGAACCCTATATTTTAAACCCTAAACCTAAAGTAACCCTAAACCTGACCTAACGTCTGACCTAGCACAGACCCTAAAACAAAATCCTAAACCAAAACCATAAAAAACCTAGGCCAGCCTAAATAAACCAAACTGAAGCCATAAATCCTGCACTAAAAACACAAACCCTAGGCCTAACCCAAAACCTAAACCTAAAACCCTAAAACTAAACTATAAAGCATATACCACTGACTTGGACCCTGAGCCACTAAACTGACCCTAAAACTGATCACCCCTAATCCTAACCAACCTGACCAAAAACCCTAAACCAAAACCTAAAACAATGACACTAAATAAAAAATAAATAAATAAAACCTAAACTAATGTAAGAATAAAAAATAACCTAAAATAAAAAAAAAACTAAATAAAACCTAAAAAAAAATAAATCAAGATAAAAATAAAACCTAAGTCCTAAACTAAAAACCAAAACCTAAAATAAATAAAATAAAATAATCCTAATCTAAACTAAAATAAACTAAATAAATAAATAAACTTAAACCTAAGCTAATAAACTAAACTAAACCTAAACTAAATAAATAAAATAAACAAAAATAAACCTAAACCTAAACTAAAAATAAAACCAAAACTATACCTAAATAAACCCAAAACCTAAACCTAAAAAAATAAAATAAAAGAAAATAAAAAAAAACTAAACTAAAATTGACATAAACCATAAAAAATAAACTAAAATAAAAAAACCTAAAATAAAATAAATAAACCAAACTAAATAAAATAAAATAAACTAACAAAAAATAAAATAAAAATAAATAATCTAAATAAATAAAATAAACTAAATAAACCTACTTGGTTTGCTTAAATTTTTTCTTTAAAACCCTAAACTTTAAACCTAAATCCTAAACCCTAAACTGAGCCAAACCTAAACTAACTGACCCTCCCTGACACTGAGCCCTAAACCCCAGATCCTAAACCTACCAAACCCTACTACTGAGCCTAAACTGGGCTCTGCCAGATCCTGGGCCATAAACCCTGGCCACCTAAAGACCCTAAACCCTAAACCTTTACACTGAGCCATAGGCCCTAAACCCTAAAAACACTCCTAAAACTGAGCATAAACCACAAACCCTAAACCAAAACTAAAAAACTTAAAAACTTAAGCCTAAACTAAATAAAATCTAAAAATAAAATAAATAAAAAAATAAAATAGAATAAAATAAAAACTAAATTAAAACCTAAACTTAAAAATAAGACCTAAAATAAATAAAAAATAAACCATAAACTAAAAAAAATTAAACTAAAATAAAAATAAAATAGACAAAATGAAATAAACTTAAACCTAAACTAAAATAAACTAAACTAAAATAAATATAACCTCAACTTAAAGTTAAAATGAATTGTACTTAAACCTAAACATAAACTAAACAAAATAAAATAAACTAAAAATAAACCTAAACTAAAAATAAAACTAAAATAAAAAATCTAATAGCTCAATAAAAAAAACCTAAACTAAACCTAAAAAAGTAAAATAAAATCTAAACCTAAATAATAAAATAAACCTAAAACTACACCTAAAAAATAAACTAAAATAAAAAACATAAGCTAAAATAATTAAACCTAAAAAAAACTAAACTAAATAAATAATAAAAAATAAACCTAAATAAAAAGTAAAAATAAAATGAACTGAAATAAATAAAAAATAAACTAAATAAACTTAAACCTACTAGTTTACTTAAATTAAAAAAAACCCTAAACCCTTAATCCAAAACCCTAAACCCTATACTCTAAACCCTAAACCCTAAAATTGACCATAAACCTTAAAACCTAAACCCTAAATAATCCTAAACCTAAACCCTAAACCCTAAACTATAAACCTTAATCTTAAACCCTAAAGCCAAAAAGGATAAACCCAAAAACCCTAAACCTTAAACCTTAAACCCTAAACCCTACAACCTAGCCATTAAACCCTAAACCTTAAACCTTAAACCCTAAACCCTACTCCCTAAACCCTAAACCTAAGCCTAAAACCTAAACCCCAAACTAACCTAAACCCTAAACCCTAAACCTAAAACTAGAGTAATTAAATAAATTAAAAAATAAACCTAATAAACCTAAACCTAAACTCTAAGAATTTGCAGAACATTAGTGGCAGGAACATCACTATAAACTAGTCTTAGCCTAGATCTGGCGGTGGAGGAAAAGGCAGAGGCGATGGTTATCATAGTGGTGGTGGGAGATCTGGAGGTCCTGGTGGATATGGAGGTGGTGGGAGATCTGGAGGTCCTGGTGGATATGGAGGTGGTGGTTGGAGTAGCGGTGGTTATGGAGATGGGAGAAGAGATGGAGGTTATAGCTATGGTGGTGGCAGAGGGAGAGATCAGGGATATGATGGTGGATCCCACTACTCAAGATGCTTGGGTGGTTTTGATGGAACTGGAGAAAGACAGATCCAATTTGGTGCTTATGGAACTGTGTCTTTACAGTAGAGATGCTCTATTTATATAGGGTTTTATTTTCTTTATGCATGCTCATTTTTTATCCATGTCATCGCTTGTGTCTTCAAAAACTTGGTGTGTTACTTGGTTGATGAAATCAAAAAGAAGAAATATTGAATTTGAATTTGTTCTCTATTAAAAGTAACCAAAATACCTAGACCCTAAACTAAAACCTAAACACTAGACATAAAACCTAAACTTTCAACCCTAAACCCTAAACCCTAAAAACCCTAAGCCCTACCTAAACCCTAAAGCCTAAAACCTAAAACTAAGCCTAAACCCTAAAGCCAAACTACCTAAACCCTAAACCCAACCCTAAACTAAAACACCTAAACCCTAGCCTAAAAAACCCTAAACCCCCAAACCCTAAACCCTAAACCCTTAATTAACACTAAACCCTAAACCCTTAATTAACACTAAACCCTAAACCTTAAACCCTAAAAAGCTAAAAACCTAAACCTAAACTAAATAAAACCTAAAAATAAAATAAATAAAAAACCTAAACTAAAATTGAATAAAATAATAAAATAAAATAAAAATATAAACTAAAACTTATACCAATACCTAAACTTAAACCTAAAACTAAAAAGAAAATTAAATAAAAAATATAAACTAAACTAAAATATAATAAATAAAAACCTAAACTAAAATAAAATTAAAAAACCTAAATAAAATATAAATTAAACCTAAAATAAAATTAAAGCAAGCATTGGGTCAAGTTCATATAATCATTTGTGATTTTTTGGTTTAATTGGTTTGGTTTAGTTTGGCTTAGATTTGATTTTGCCTCATTTGAATTCATTTGGGTCAATGGGTTAAGTTGACCAATTTGACCAAATTGGCCAAATTGGCTTGGGTTGGGTGTTGGTTTCGGTTTAGTTGACCAATTGAAGATGATTGTAGGCTTTGATTTCAATTAATTTGAATTTAGTTTTGTTTTAAGCCAAATTGAACCTTTAGGTCAATTTGGGCTAAGTAGGTCAATTGGGTTCAATGGGTCCAAGCATGGCTTTGGTCAAGTTAAACAATCAATTTGGAATGAACTTGAGCTATTGGTTGTAATCAATTTTGTTTATATTTTAATTTGACCCAATTTGGTCTTTAAGGTCATTTTGGGTCATCTTGGGTCAGGAGGGCCAATTGGGTTTGGTTTGACTCAATTGAAGGCCAAGTCATATTCAAATATTGATTTTGATTTGGTATGAATCATTGGTTTCAAGGGATTTGGCTTAGGTTGCAATTTCGCTACTTTGTGTTCATATGGGTTAAGGGGTTGACTTAGTCAAATGACCAAGTTGACTTGGTTTGATCCAATATATGACAATTGATCAACCTAAGGTGATCAACAATCATGATGGGAGGTTTTGATGGGCTTGGTTCAATCCAATTTGGGTAGGATTAGAACTTGGCTCAAATAGGTCAAATTGGCCACTTTGGGTCAAGTGGCCCAATTGGGTTTAGTTGGATTGATTTTGGGTTGAGTTTAATTTAGTTGAGTTTATATATGGATTTGAGATTGATATATAAATTGAATTACAATTGGCTTGGGTTCAAATGAGTTTTGGTTCATTTGAACATTTCAAGTCAAAAGGGTTTAGTTGGGTTTGACTTCGGTAGATTTTGGTTTGGCTTTATTATTGTAGATTTCATTTATATTTGTGAATAAGATTGAATGTATGACTGATTCATGAGAAAATTAATTGAATTTGGGTTTTGTAATGAAGGAATTTGATTTGGTTTGATTTAGTTTTGATGATTTAAATGTATATTTTATTTAAATTAGTAAAGATATTTAAACATATGATTGATTTGAGAGCAAATCAATTGAGTTTGACTTGATTTGGATTAAGATTTGGCTAAGTCCATTAGATAGGTCATATGTCCTAGGAAGGGTTTCAATTTAATTTGATTTATGTTTACCTCACTTTTGGAGTGAGCTCTTAACCCCATCCTCTTAGACTTAAGAATCTTCTAGACACTAAGATTTCTTTAGTCATAAGACACATCTAGTGATTAGGTGAACACTTAACCTAAGCTGAGAGACTGAGAAGTGTTAATCATAAGATTAGGTTATGCATTAGGGCTTAAGGAAATTACCTATCCTACAGCCTAAACCCAATCTAGATACACTTTCTCAAATCAAACCCAGACTCAATTCTCAAGCCAAATCTCAAATTCAATTTCAAATTCCAAATCTAATTTCAAAATTTGACTTCAAATGATTGAAACCAAAATCAAATTCAAATCTTAAAACCCCTTCCTAAGCTATATGAACCACATTCATAAGCTTAGCCAAAACTCCCCTTAAATAAAATCAAACTCAATTGTTCTAATTTCAAATGGAAACCAACCCAAGTCAAATCAAATCGAAACCAACCCAAGTCAAACCCAACCTAGCCATTTTGACTTGAAAATTTCAAATGAGCTAAAATCCCTTAGACACCAAATTGATTGCGTTGAATTTATATTCCAATCTAGGGCTCATATATAAGTTCAACTAAACTTGAATCAAACCAAAACCAAACCAATTGACCCACTTAGGTCCACTTGACCCAAAGTGACCTAAAGGACACATTTGAGCCAACTTTTAATCCAACCCAAATTGGATTGAACCAAGCTCACCAAAATCTTCCACCATGATTGTTGATCACCCTAGGATGATCAATTGCAATCAATTGGGCCAAACCAAGCCTAATTGGTCATTTGATCAAAATTGTCCCAAATTGGCCTAAAGAACCAAATCAGGTCAAATCATGATCTAACCCAAATTGATTACAACCAATGGCTCAAGTTCATTCCAAATTAATTATGGAACTTGACCAAAGCCATCATTAATCCCAATTTGATCAATCGAGCCCAATTGGTCAACTTGACCCAACCTAGCCCAAATTGGCCACAAGGGTCAATTTGGCCTAAATCCAACTTAAATTCAAATTAATTCAAACCAAAGACCACATTCATCTTCAATTATCCAATTGAACATGAATCAACCCATAACCTAAGCTAATTTGGCCAATTTTGGTCAAATGGGTCAATTTGACCCAAAATGACCTATATGACCCAAATTGGGCCAAATCCCTTGAAACCAAGCCAAAACCCATTGGGGGATGATCAAACCTAGCCCAAACCCATTTGGGATCAGCCCAAAACCAACCCAACCCATTTAAATCCCTCATGGATCCTCCCCCACATAGTATTACACCCAACCTCATTTAATTCCTCCCATCACATGCACTTAACTCCTCCCCAATATTTACATTGAATAAATCAAATCATATTACATCAAGAGAGGACTTTGGAGCAAAAATCCAAAGTCCTCAATCAATCTATCATTCATCCCAACCACTCTAAGCAAGATGGCAATCAATTTGGAGCCCAAACATTTAAAAAGAAGATTATATTTTCTGCCAATATAAAAGGAGGGGGAGTTGAGGCTTTAGATCTCTTCCTTCCACCACTATTCAACCCCAAAAGCACCCCAAAGCAAAAAAAAGCCATCCCCCACTTCTTTGAGCCATTTTGAGCTTTAAAACATAAATAATTACTCTTCGGTGAGGGTAGACATCAGAGAATGCGATGTTCCGAATGGAGACAATGGCTAAAGATCACTCCAAAGCTTCCTCACATACCTAGAAAATTGCTCAGATCTTCACCACCACTGAAAATCATCCCCAGCGAGATAAATTTCACCAAAACATAGCCGACCTTAGGATTTCATGCATTTTGTATTAATTTTCTCATGATTTTAGGAATTTCCCCTAGATAATCCCACATTTTTACTTTAAATCATCTCAATTACAAAATATAATTTTTTTCAGTGCGAATCAACATGAAAATAGGTCCATTTGAGTTTGGAAACCCTCATTTTTCTAAAAAAAAACATTATCCACCTGGCCTACATTTGCCCGATCCTGCGGTTCGTGAGATTAGACAGCCCAGATCATGCATTGATCACGATCAGAGACCTTGGATCGATGCAATCTGCACCATCCGACCGCCGCGGTTCAGCGTCGATGGATCGGATCACACGTGGATCATCGTCGGGCGCCGGATGCGATGCGATATGGACCATCGATTACGCGAACCGCCGCGAGCGTCTCGGATCCGTGCAGTTCACATGATCTAATCTGGACCATCCGATCTGTGATTGGATGATCCAGAAAGAGCTGCTGGTCATTTTCCCTTCCCGCCCAAAGGCTGACGTCAGCGCCGCGTGTATTTCTTTTTTATAAAATAAAATTAAATTAAATCACCTAAAACTTCAAAAATTCATAGAAAAATTAAATACTTAACCAAAAATTGCAAATAATGGCTCGTTGGTTTTGACTTTTCGAGAGGAATCAACACACCCAAAATCCCCAAAGTTTACTGAGTATTTTGAGCTTAATTTAAGTTTTAGTAAAAATGAAATTTCATTAATTAAACCAAAAATGTAAGTTAGATTAAGTTGAAATTTTCAGGGATTGAAACTAAAATTAAAATACAGCAACAATAAATATTTCATGTGAAAAGGACTTCTGGAATGGGAGAAATTTAATTTTGAAGTTTAGATTGCCCATTTTAATAAATAGATTAAATCACTTCAATTGACATCTAGGACTCTTAAGAAAATAATGTTATCTTCTAAATGTTAATGAACCCCAAACAAACACTTAAGATTAGAGTTTAATCAATTAAGGAGTTAATTAAAATATAATCTAAAAATAATTTAAATATTAAATCAAAATCAGAAATGAAATAACACTTTAGCAATCATTAATGAAATCTCAAATTAAAGAAATGTCATTCTTAGAGAAAATTAAATTAAATATGATTAAACCTATTTAAGTTAATAAAACTCAATTAAATGATTAAATCTTAAATCAAACTCAAAACCCAACAAATTTAGGAAACTTTAATCATTTGATACTAATCAAATAAAACAAAATAAAATTAAAGTAAACTTAATTAACATATGATTAAATCACATCCATTTGGAATAAGATAATTAATTAACCATTAATATTTCAACCTAATAACTAAATCGAACATGTTTTTGAAATCAAACAAACATAATAAATGAATCAAATAAAGTAAAACCCTAATCATGAATAATCAAACTTAATTAGTCAAATATCTAATTAATGAAAATTTAATAAATTAATCCAACATCTTAATTAATCAAATTAATTTAAATAAGTTACATTAAAGCTAACTCTAAAATGAAGCTTAAATGAAACCCTAATTAAATTTAATAACCACACCCCTCAAATAAACTAATTAAGTTAACCAAAATAATCAAATTAAACCTAAACTTAATCAAACATAATTAAGATGCAATAAAACAATAATCAAAACCTAAATTAAACCAAAATCATTAAGTCATTAATCTTTAATTAAACAAACCCTTAATTAATCTAATAATTTTAATTGACCCTTAATCAAACGTAATTAATCAAACTTATAATTAATGCAAACTTAATAAATTAATCCATCGCAATAAACTAAATTAATTTTATAAATCACATTAAAATTAATCCAAATCAAAAACTTAATTAATCTACAAATTAATTTAATCACACCTATTAAATAAACTAATTAAGTTAATTAAATTGATCATATTAAACTTAAGCTTAATTAAACATAAAATGCAATTAAATGCTAATCAAATCCTAATTTAAACTTAAATCATTAACTCACTAATTAAATCATTAACCTAAATAAATATGAAGTCAAATTTTCAAAAAAATTAAACAAATCTTTACTTAATTTAATATTTGATCACATCTCTTAAACAAACTAATTAAGTTAATCAAATTAATCAAATTAAACTTAAGTTTAATCAATCAAAATGCAATTAAATACTAATCAAAACCTAAATTAAACCTAAACCATTAAGTCATTAATTACACCATTAATCTAAATAAATATGAAATGAAATTAAAACAAACCTTTATAATAACATAAATACACTTCTTAATTAAACTAATCATATAATCACATTAAACCTAAGCAAACCCATTGACTAATAAAGTTAATTAAATCAAATTAAATCAAATTAAGTTAAATTAAGAAAGATTCTCATCAATTTACTATACAATCAAATCAAATCTCATTCAACCTACTTAAATAAGATAAACTAATTAACTATCCAATGTATGAAATCAAAATGCAAACCAAACATTGATAATAATGACAAATGGATAAGATTAAAATATAAAATCCTAATTACAAGGAATCAAACTCAATTAAAAATCAAAATAAAATATCAATTAATCTAATCTGATCAAACTACAGATAAATGAACCATAACCACAATCAAATAAGCATGAAATTAAGTCACATAACCATAATCAAAGAAAAGAATTAGATATTAATTTAAAAGGATATTGAATTATCAAGATTTAATTAACCCAAAACATCTAAGTTAAAATTAATCAATCAAAAACACATGAATTTAAACAAACTTAAAAAATACAATAAAATAAAGAAAATAAAATAAACCTAAACCTAAAGTAAAATAAACTAAACTAAAATAAATAAAGCCTAAACCTAATCCTAAAATAAACTAAACCTTCACCTAAACCTAAAAAAAAAAATACCTAAAAATAAAATTAAAATAAAAACCTCAAACCTAAACCAAAAAATAAAAATAAAATAAAAAACTATACCTAACCCTTAAAAATAAAATAAAAATAAAACTCAACTAAAAATAAACCTAAACCTAAACCTAAACTTAAACCTAAAAAATAAAATAAAATAAAAAACCTAAACTAGAATAAATAAACCTAAAAAAAATAAACTAAACTAAATAAAACTAAAAAATAAACCTAATAAAAATAAAAATTAAACTAAACTAAAATAAATAAAAAATAAACTAAATAAACTAGATAAAATAAAAAAACCTAAATCTACAAGTTTACTTAATTTTAAATAAAAATCATAAACCCTAAACCCTAAACCGTAACCCTAAACCTTGAGCTCTAAGAGTATAAACCCTAAACCCTAAACCCTATACCCTAAACCCTAACCCTAAACCCTAAACCCTAAACCCTAAACCACAAACCCTAATCCTAAACCTAAAGTAACTAAATAAATTAAAAATAAACCTAAATCCTAAAACCTAATAAACATAAACTTAAACCAAAACCCTAAGAATGGGAAGAACATTTATGGCAGGAACATCACCATCAACCAAAGTCAGTCTAGATCTAGCGATGTAGATGAATACAGAGGCAATGATTATCGTAGTGGTGGTGGGGGATCTAGAGTTGCTAGTGGATATGGAGGTGGTAATTGGAGCACTGGTGGTTATGAAGTCGGGAAGAGCGATAGAGGTTACAGCTGTGGTGGTGGCGGAGGGAGAGATGGATCTGATGGGAACTAAAGAAACTAATGAACGACCAATTCATCCACGCTATGGAATTGTGTCTTTATAGAGAGATTCTAGTTATCTAAGGTTTTTGACTTGCTCTATGCATGATCATTTTTTATTTATGTCATCGCTTATGTCCTAGAAAACTTGGTGTGTTACTTGGTTGAAGAAATCGAAAAGAAGAAATGTTGAATCTAAATTTCTTCTCTATAAAAAAAACCAAAAACCCTAAACCCTAAACTAAAACCTGAAGCATAAACCTATTATCTAAAACCTAAACTCTAAACCCTAAATGCTAAAATACCAAAACCCTAGACCCTAATCCCTAAATCCTTAATCATAAACCCTAAAACCCTAAACCCTAAACCCTAAACCCTAAAGTGCTAAACCCTAAAACCCTAATCCTTAAAACCTAAACCCTAAATCCTAAACCCTAAATCCTAAACTCTGAATCATAAACCCTAAACCCTAACCCCTAAACCCCAAACCCCAAATGCTAAACCCTAAACCTAAATCTTCAATTAACCCTATACCTAAACCCTAAAAAGCTAAAAACCTAAACCTAAACTAAATAAAACCAAAAAATAAAATATAAAAAACCTAAACCAAAATAAAATAATAAAATAAAATAAAATAAAAATCTAAACTAAAACATAAACCTAAACCTAAACATAAACATAAACCTAAACCTAAAAAAAATAAAATAAAAAATAAAAATTAAACTAAAATTAAATAAATAAAAACATAAACTAAACTAAAAATAATAACAAACCTAAATAAAAGAAAAAACTAAACCTAAAATAAAAATAAAATAAACCTAAAATAAAATAGAATAAAAACTTAAACCTAAAAAATAAACCTAAAAATAAATAAATAAATAAAAGCTAAACCCTAAAATAAAAAAAACCCAAACCTAAAATAAAAATAAAAGAAACCTAAACCTAAACTAAAATAAATAATGTAAACCTAAACCTAAAATAAACTAAAGCTAAACATAAACCTAAACCTTAAATAAAATAAAATAAATTACAAATAAACCTAAATATAAACTAAAAAAATAAAACCTAAAAATAAACCTAAAATAAAAACCCAACACCTAAACCTAAAAAAATAAGATAGAAACCTAAATCTAAACATAAAAAAAAACCTAAACCTAAAAAATAAAATAAAGATAAAACTAAACTAAAAAAAATAAATTTAATCCTAAACTTCAAAAATAAACTAAAGTAAAAAAACCTAAACTAAAATAAATAAACTAAACAAAATAAAATAAAATAATAAAATAAAATAAAAAAATATAATAAAGTAAAGTAAATAAAAAATGAACTAAATAAACTAAATGAACCTAAACCTATGTGTTTACTTAATTTAAAAAAAGCCTAACCCTAAACTCTAAATCATAAAATTAACCTTAAACCCTAAACCCTGAACCCAAAACCTACAACTCTAAACCCTAAACCCTAAAGCTTAAAACGCTAAACCCTAAACCCTGAACCCTAAACCCTAAACGCTAAACCCAAACCCGAAAACCCAAAACCCAAAACCCTAAACCCTAAACCTTTAAACCTACAACCCTAAACCCTAAATCCTAAATCCCAAACCCTAAATCCTAAATCCTAAACCCTAAAAACCTAAAAAAACTAAAACCTAAAAACCTAAACCTAAACTAAATAAAATAAACTTTCACCTAAATAAAAGAAAATAAAAACCTATACTAAAATAAAATACACCTTAAAATAAATACACTAAATCAAAGCAAAAAATTAACCTAAAATAAAATAAAATAAAAACTAAGTAAAAACCAAAACCTAAAAAATAAACATAAAAATAAAATCAAAAAACAAATAAAAAATAAAACATAAACCCTAAAGTAAAAAAAAAACCTAAACATAAAATAAAAAAATAAAAGAAACCTAAACCTAAACTAAAATAAACTAAACCTAAACCTAAACCTAAAATAAACTAAACCTAAACCTAAGCTAAATAAAATAAAATAAGCTAAATATTATCCTAAATCTGAACTAAAAAATAAAACTTAAAAATGAATCTAAAATAAAAACATAAAACCCAAACCTAAATAAATAAAATGAAAATCTAAATCTAAACCTACAAATAAAAAATAAAACTTAAACCTAAAAAATAAATTAAGACAAGCTAAACTACAAAATTAGCATAAACTTACACCTAAACCTAAAAAAATAAAAATAAAAAACCTAAGCTAAAATAAATAAACTAAACTAAATAAAAATATAAAATAAAACTAAATACAAATAAAAAATAAACTAAATAAACTTAAACCTATAGATTTACTTAATTAAAAAAAACTAGACCCTAAACCCTAAACCTACAACCCTAAACCAAAAACCCTAAACCCTAAACCCTAAATCCAAAATCCAAAACCCTAAAAAACCCTAAGCCTTAAACCCTAAACCCTAAACTAACCCTAAACCCTAAACCCTAAAGACTAAACCCTAACCCAAACCTTAAATTGTAAACCCTAAACCATAAACCCTAAACCCTAAAACCCTAAACATTAAACCTTAAACCCTAAAAACCCTAAATCCCAAATCCTAAACTCTAAACCCTAAACTAACCCTAAACCCTAAGATAACCCTAAACCCTAATCCCTAAACTCTAAAAACCTAAAAACCTAAACCTAAACTAAATAAAAATAAATAAATAAAATAAATAAATAAACCTAAATCTAAATGAAATAAAATTATAAAATAAAATAAAAACATAAACTAAAACCTAAACCTAAAAATAAAATAAAATAAAAAATAAAAACTAAACTAAGATAAAATAAATAAAACCTAAACAAACCTAAAAAATAAAATAAATCTAAAAATAAAAAAATCTAAATAAAATAAAAACTAAACCAATAATAAAAATAAAATAACCTAAAATAATGTAAAATAAAAACCTAATCATAAAATAAAAACATAAAAATAAAACCTAAACCTAAAATAAATAAAACCTAAACCTTAAATTAAAAAAAAAAACCTAAACCTAAAATGAACAAAATAGAAATAAAACTAAACCTAAACTAAAATAAACTAAATTAAAATAAATAAAAGCTAAACCTAAACCTAAAATTAAACCTAAAATAAAACCTAAACCTAAACCTAAAAAAATAAAATTAAGATGTAAACCTAAACCTAAGAATAAAAAATAAAACCTAAACCTAAAAAATAAAATAAAAATAAAACTAGTGTAAAAAGTAAACCTAAACCTAAATCTAAACCCAAAAAATAAACAAAAATAAAAAAACCTAAACTAAAATAAATAAACCTAAAATAAATAAACTAAACTAAATAAAAATAAAAATAAAATAAGCTAAAATAAATAAGAAATAAACTAAATAAACATATACCTACCAGTTTACTTAATTTATTTTATTTTACAAAAAACCCTAACCCTAAAACTAACCCTAAACCCTAAACCCTAAACCCTAAACCCTAAAACCCTAAACCCTAAACCCTAAGACCCTAAACCCTAAACCCTAAACCCTAAACAGTAAACCTTAAATCCTAAACCATAAACCAAAAACCTTAAACCCTAAACCTTAAATCCTAAACACTAAACCCTAAACCCTAAACCCAAAGCCCTAAACACTTAAAGCCTAAAAGCTTAAACATAAACTAAATAACACCTAAAAAATATAATAAATAAAAAAACCTAATCCTAAATAAATTAAATTAAATTAAATTAAATTAAAACATTAACTAAAACCTATACCAAAAAAAATAAAATAAAAAATAAAAACTAAACTAAAATAAAATAAATAAAAACCTAAACTAAACTAAAAAAATAAAATAAACCTAGAAATAAGAAAACCTAAATAAAATCAAACCTAAATAAAATAAAAAAATAAAATAAAAAATAAATAAAATAAAACTAAATAAAACTTAAACCTAAAAAATAAACCTAAAAATAAAACTAAAAATAAATAAAAACTAAAACCTAAACCTAAAATAAATACATAAAATGAACCTAAACCTAAACTAAAATAAACTAAACTATAATAAATAAAAAAATAAACCTAAAATAAATTTAAATCTAAATAAAATAAAGTAAAATTAAATGAACTAAAAATAAATCTAAACTTAAACTAAAAAATAAAACATAGAAGTAAACTTCAAATAAAAACTTAAAACCTAAACTTAAAAAAATAAAATGAAAACCTAAACTTAAATCTAAATAAACCTTAAACACTAAACCTAATAATAAAAAAAAAATCTAAACCTAAAAATTAAAATAAAAAATAAAACTTTAAACCCTAAAATAAACTAAAATAAATAAACATAAAATAAATAAATTAAACAAAATAAAAATAAAAAATAAACCTAAATAAAAATATAAAATAAACAAAATAAACTAAATAAACCTAAACTTATCAATTTACTTAATTTTTTTTTAAAAAAGCCCTAAACCCTAAACCCTAAACACTAAATCCTAAACCCTAAACCCTAAACCCTAAACCTAAACCCTAAACCTACAACCCTAAACTTAAACCCTAAACCCTAAACCCTAACCCTAACCCTAAACCCTAAAGCCTAAACCCTAAAATCCCAAACCTTAAATTCTAAACTAACCCTAAACCCTAAAACCTAAAAACCCTAAACCCTAAAGCCTAAACCCTAAAACCTAAAACCTTAAACCCTAATCTAACCCTAAACCTTAAGCTAAACCTAAACCCTAAACCCTAAACCCAAACTTAATAAAATAAAATAAAATAATAATAATAATCATAATAATAATATAATAAACTAATAACTAATAATAAAACCTAACTAAAACTAATAAAACTAACTAAATAAATAATAATAAAACTAATAATAAACCTAAAAACTAAAACTAATAAAAATAACTAAAACCTAATAAACTAACTAAAACCATAAAACCATAATAAATAAACTAAACTAACTTATAAAAGAATAATAATAAGAAAAAATAATAATAAACTAATAAAAACTAACTAAAACTAATAATAATAGTAATAGTACTAATAAACTAAAAAATAATAAAACTAAACCCTAAACTAAAAAAACCAAACTAATCAAATCCAATAATAATTAAACTAAATAAAACTAGAAACCTAAAACCCCTAAACTAATAAACTAAACTAAAACTAAACCGCCAAAACCTTAAAAAAAACTAACTAAACTAATAATAAATAATAAACTAAAAACTAATAAAACCCAAAACTAATAACTAAATAATAACTAAACTAAAAACATAACTAAAAAACTCCCCCTCAACTAAAAGTAAGTAAAAAGCAAAAACTAAAACTAAACTAAAAAACATTAAACCATAATAACCCAAATAAACCTAAATAAACACTAAACCTAAAACCAAATAAACCCCAAAACAAAAACTAATAACTAAAATAATAATAATAATAATATTAATAATAATAATAATAAACTAAGCTAATAAACCTAAACCCTAGATAAATAAATAGCTAACTAATAAACATAATAGAACTAAAACCTAATAATAATTAAACTAAACTAACTAAACTAACTAAACCCTCAATCCTTTTAATTAAAAAACCCTAAACCTTAAACCCTAAAACCCTAAACCTGAAAGCCTAAACACTAAACCCTAAACCCTAAACCCTAAACCCTAAAACCCTAAACCATAAACTTTAAAACCTAAACCCTAAACCCTAAACTTTAAAACCTAAACCCTAAACCCTAAACCATAAAAAACTAAAAATCTAAACCTAAACTTAAACCTAAGAATAAATAACCTAAATAAAATAAAAACTAAACATAAAATAAAAAAATAAACCTAAAATAAAATAAAATATTATCTAAATAAAAACCTAAACCTAAAAAATAAACCTAAAAATAAATAATAAATAAAACCTAAACCTAAACTAAAAAACATTAACCTAAAATAAAAATAAAATAAATAAAATAAAATAAACCTAAACCTAAACTAAAATAAATAAAACCTAAACCTAAATTAAACTAAACCTAAACCTAAACATAAACCTAAACTAAACTGAAAAATAAAACTTAAAAATAAACCTAAAATAAAAACCTAAAACCTAAACCTAAAGATATAAAATAAAACCCTAAACCTAAACCTAAAAATAAAAAATAAAACCTAAACCTAAAAAAATTAAACAAAAATAAAACTCAACTAAAAAATAAACCTAAACCTAAATATAAACCTAAAAAATAAACAAAATTAAAACCTAAACTAAAATAAATAAACCTAAAATAAATAAACTAAACTAAATAAAAAATAAACCTAAATAAATAAAATAAGAGTAAACTAGATAAATAATAAATAAACTAATTATCTTAAATAAACTTAAATTGGGTTGCTTAATTTAAAAAAAAAAACTGAAACCCTGATCCTAAAGCACTGAGGCAAACCCTAGAGACCACAAACCAAACACAAACTAGAGCTAATCACTAAAGTCCTGAAACTCTTAAAAACCCTAAATAAAAAAATAAAATAAATAAATAAAACTTTAACTCTAAACCCTAAAACTAACCCTAAACCTTAAACCCTAAACTTAGACTTAATAGTTTACATAATTTTTTTAAAAAAACCCTAAACCCTAAACCCCAAACCCCAAACACTAAACCTATAACCCTAAACTTACAAACCTGAACCCTAAACCCTAAATCATAAACCATAAAACTCACCCAAAACCCAAAACCCAAAACCCTAAACCCTAAACACTAAACACATAAATATTAAAACCCCCTTCACTAAACTTTAACCCCCTAAACCCTAAACCTGACCATACTTTATGCCACTAAACCCTACTAACCATAAACACAAACCCTAAACCTTAAACCTTAACCCTAAAACCTAAACCCTAAACCCTAAATCCTAAACCTCAAAAACTAAAAAAACTAAACCTAAACTAATTAAAATAAAAAATTAAATAAATAAATAAAACTTAAACCTAAATAAAATAAATAAAATAAAATAAAATAAAAACCTAAACTAAAACCTAAACTTAAACTTACAAATAAAAACTAAACTAAAATAAAATTAATAAAAATGTAAACTAAACTAAAAGATAAAATAAACCTTAAAATAAAAAACCTAAAAAAAGTAAAACCCAAATGTAAAAGAAAAATAAAATAAACGTAAAATAAATAAAATAAAAACTAAATAAAAACCTAAACCTAAAAAATAAACTTAAAAATAAAACTAAAAAAAAGAACCAAAACCTTAAACTAAAAAAAATAAATAAACCTAAACCTAAAATAAATAAAATAAAATAAACCTAAACTTAAACAAAAATAAACTAAATGAAAATAAATAAAACCTAAACCTAAAATAAACAAAACCAAAACCCTAAACTAAATAAAATAAAATAAACTAAAAGTAAACCTAAATTAAAAAATAAAATCGTAAAATAAACCTAAAATAAAAACCTAAAAGCTAAACCTAAAAAAATAAAATAAAAACCTAAACCTAAACTTTAAAATAAAAAATAAAACCTAAACCTAAATAATAAAATAAAAATAAAACTAATCTAAAAAATAAACATAAACCTTAACCTAAAAAGGAAATTATAATAAAAAACCTAAACTAAAATAAATTAACTAAAAATAAATAAACTAAACAAAATAAAAAAATAAACATAAATAAAAATAAAAAATAAAAAATAAAATAAACTAAAATAATTAAAAAATATACTAAATAAACTAACTAAACATAAACCGACTGGTTTCTTAATTTGAAAAGAAAACTCCAAACCCTAAACCCTAAACCCTAAAGCCTAAATCCTAAAAACTAAACCCTGAACCCTAGACCCTAAAACTAACCCTAAATCCTAAATTCTAAACCCTAAAACTACAACCCTAAACATACAACCCTAAATCCTATACCCTAAACCCTAAACCCTAAAATAAACTAAATTGAAACCCTAAATAATTAAAATAAAATAAACTAAAAATGAACCAAAACTTAAATTAAAAAATAAAACATAAAATAAAACTTAAAATAAAAACCTAAAACCTAAACCTAAAAAAAAATAAAATAAAAACCTAAACTAACCTAAAAATTAAAAATAAAACTTAAATGTAAAAAAAAATAAAATAAAAATTAAACTAAACTAAAAAATAAGCATAAACCTAAACATAAACATAAAATTTAAACTATAATAAAAAACCTAAACTAAAATAAATAAACCTAAAATAAATAATCTAAATAAAATAAAAATAAATATTAAAAATAAAGATAAATAAAAATAAAAATAAAAATAAAATAAACTAAAATAAATAAGAAATAAACTAAATAAACCTAAACCTTCCAGTTTATTTAATTCTTTTAAAAAAACCCTAAACACTAAAACCTTAAACCCTAAACTTTCTCAAACTTTAAAACCTTAAAACTAAAAGACTAAACTCCTAAACCCCTAAACCTCTAAACCTTAAATCCAACCTCAACCCAATTAATCCTCTAAACTAAACCTAATCCCTAAACCTTAAATCATAAATCTTAAACCCTAGACTCAAAAACTAACCATCAACCCTAAACCCTAAACCTAATACTCCAAATGTATAACCCTAAATCGTAAACCCTAAGCTCTAAACCCTAAACCCTAAACCCTAAATGTAAACCCTAACCCTAACCTTAAAGCCTAAACCCTAAACCCTAAACCCTAAAAACCTAAATCCTAAACTTTAAATTAACCCTAAACCATAAACCTTAAACCCTTAAAATGCATAATCCTAAATACTAAACCCTAAAAACTAAACCATAAACCCAAAACCAGAAAAACTCAAAACCCTAAAGCTTAAACACTAAACCATAAACCCTAAACCCTAAACCTTAATGCTAAACCCCAAACCCTAAAACCCTAAACCCTAAAATTGTAAATCCTAAACCTTAAACTTTAAACCCCAAACCCTAAATCCTAAAACCTAAAAACCTAAGCTTAAACTAAATAAAACCTTAAAATTAAATAATAAAATAAAGCTGAATCTAAATAAAATAAACAAAAAAAAACTTAAACTAAAACCTAAAACTAAACCTAAAAATAAAATATAATAAAAAATAAAATAAATGAAAATAAAATAAATAAAAACCTAAATTAAACTAAGAATTAAAATAATCCTAGGAATAAAAAACCTAAATAAAATAAAAACTAAACATAAAATAAAAATAAAATAAACCTAAAATAAAATAAATAAAAACTAAATATAAACCTAAACCTAAAAAAACTTAAAATAAAACTTAAAAATAAATAAAAAATAAAACCTAAACCTTAAACAAAGGAAAAAACCTAAACCTAAAATAAAAATAAAATAAACCTAAACCTGAACTAAAATGAATAAAACCTAAACCTAAACCTAAAATTAACTAAACATAATCTAAATAAAGTAAAAAAAAAAACTAAAATTAAACCTAAGCATAAACTAAAAATTAATACGTAAAAATAAAACTAAAATAAAAACATAAAACTTAAACCTAAAAAAATAAAATAAAAACCTAAACATAAACCTAAAAATAAAAAATAAAACCTAAACCTAAAAACTAAAATAAAAATAAAACTCAACTAAAAAATAAACTTAAACCTAAAAAAATAAACTAAAATAGAAAACATAAACTGAAATAAATAAACCTAAAATAAATAAAATAAACTAAATAAAACTAAAAAATAAACCTAAATAAAAATAAAAGATAAAAAAACTAAAATAAATAAAAAATAAACTAAATATACTAAATAAACCTAAACCTATCGATTTACTTAATTTTAAGAAAAAAACTTAAACCCTAATTCCTAAACCCTAAACATTAAACCTATAACCCTGAACCTACAACCATAAACCTACAACCGTAAACCCTAAACCCTAAAACCTAACCCTAAACCCTAAAACTAAAAGCATAATCCATAAAACTCTAAACCCTATACCCTAAACCCTAAATACTAAATCCTAAACCCTAAACCCTATATCCTAACCCTAAAGACTAAACCCTAAACCCCAAATGCTAAACCTAAACCTAAAGTAACTAAGTAAATTAAAAAAATAAATCTAAGCACTAAACACTAATAAACCTAAACATTAACAAAAATCCTAAGAATTAGCAGAAGCTTGACGGCAGGAACATCACCGTTAGCCACGCTCAGTCTACATCTGGTGGTGGAGGTGAAGGTAGAGGCGGCCATTATCGTAATGATTGTGGAGGATCTGGAGGTGTTGGTGGTGGTCAGAGCAGTGATGGTTATGGCGAGGAGTGAAGGTGGTTAAAGCGGAGATGGCTAAATGAGATATCGAAATATGTGATGGTGGATCCCACTACGAGAGGCCATGATGGTTCGATGGGAACTAGAGAAACTAAAGAACGAATCATCTGATCGCTACTTATGGAACAATATGTTTATAGTAGAGACGGATCTAGTTATTTAGGGTTTTCGATTTGCCCTATGCGTGCTAATTTTTTATCTATGCTGTCACTTGGTCATCGAAAACTTGGTGTGTTACTTGGTTGATGAAATCAAAAAGAAAAAATTTTGAATCTGAATTTGTTCTCTATTAAAAAAACCAAAAACCCTAAACCCTAAACTAAAAAAAACCTAAACCATTAATAAAAATAAAATAAACCTAAACCCACACTAAAATAAACAAAACTAAACTAAATTAAATAAAACCTAAACCTAAAATAAACTAACCTAAATGTAAACCTAAACTAAATAAAATAAACTAAACTAAAATAAACATAAATAAAAAAATAAAATCTAAAAATAAACCTAAAATAGAAACCTAAAACCTAAACCTAAAAAAAATAAAATAAAAACTTAAATCTAAACCTAAAAATAAAAAATAAAACCTAAACCTAAAAAATAAAATAAAAATAAAACTAAACTAAAAAATAAACATAAACCTAAACCTAAACCTAAAAGATAAAATAAAATAAAAAACCTAAACTAAAATAAATAAACCTAAAATAAATAAACTAAACTAAATAAAAATAAATTATAAAATAAAGTAAAATAATTAAAAAAGTAAACTAAATAAACCTAAACCTACCAGTTTACTTAAAGCTTTTTTTCTAAAAAACTCTAAACACTGAACCGTAAACCCTAAACGAATTCTAAACCCTAAACCTAAACCCTAAACCCTAAAATTAACCGTAAACCTTAAACTCTAAACCCTAAATTGAAAAAAATCCTAAACCCTAAACCCTAAATAAAAAAATATAATAAAATCAAAAAATAAAAAATAAAATAAAAACCTAAACTAACCCTAAACCTAAACTACTAAACTATAAAACCTAAAACCTAAACCAAACTTAAACCTAAACTATAAACCTAACTACTACTTAAACCTACAACCCTATACTTAAACTAAACCTAAAACCTAAACTCTAAACCTAAATCTAAAACCTAAAACCTAAACTAACTATAAACCCTAAACTTAAACCCTAAACCTAAACTTAAACCTTAACTAACTATAAACATAACCTAAATTCTAAACTTAAACCTAAACTTAAACCTAAATCCTAAACCTTAAACAAAACTCCTAAATTTAAACTTAAATTAAACTTAAACTAAACCCTAAATTTAAACCTAACTAACCCTAAACTTAAAATAAAACTAAAGTTTAAACCTAAAATAACCCTAAACTAAAGCACCCTAAACTAACACTAAACTTAAACCTAAACTAAATAACCCTAAAATCCCTAAACCCTAAACCTAAACTCTAAACCCTAAACTCTAACCAAACCCTAAACTTAATAAACTATAAACCCTAAACCCTAAACTATACACTCTAAACTATAAACACTAAACTAAAACTAAAACCTAAATGCTAAAAGCCCTTATCCCTAAAGCCTAAACCCTAAACCCTAAATCCTAAACACTAAACCCTAAATCCTAAACCCTAAACCCTAAACCATATCACAGTAAACCCTAAAACCCAAAACCTTATACACAAAATCCAAAACATTAAACCCTAAAAACCAAAAAATCTAAACCTAAAGTAAATAAAACTTAAACCTAAATAAAATAAAATAATAAAATTAAATTAAAACCTAAAATAAAATTTAAACCTAAACCTAAAAATAAAATAAAGTAAACTAGTTGAAATAAACTAAAATAAAATAAATAAAAACCTAAACTATACTAAAAATAAAATAAATCTAAGAATAAAAAACCCAAATAAAATAAAAACTAAATGTTAAATAAAAATAAAATAAGCCTAAAATAAAATAAAATAAAAATTAAATAAAAACCTAAACCTTAAAATATATAAAATCCTAAACTAAAATAACCTAAACCTAAAATAAAAAATAAACAAAATAAATTAAAACTAAACTAAAATAAACTAAACTATACTAAAGAAAACATAAACATAAACCTAAATAAACTAATCCCTAAACAAAATAAAATAAAATAAACTAAAATAAACCTAAACCTAAACTAACAAATAAAACCTAAAAATAAACCTAAAAAGAAACCTAAAACTTAAACCAAAAAAAATATAAACCTAAACCTAAAAATAAATAATAAAATAAATTAAAATAAATAAAAAATAAACTAAATAAACCTATACCTACTAGTTTACTTAATTTTGAAAACCCTAAACAAATAAACCCTAAATCCTAAATCCAAAAGCCTAAACCCTAAACCTAAACCCTAAACTAACCCTAAACAAAACTAAACTAAACTAAAACCCTAAACCCTAAACTAACTAAAAATAAAATCAAAATAAAAAAAAATTAAAAACATCTAACCCTAAACCCTAAACTAAACCTAAACCTAAATCCCTATACTAAACCTAAACTTAAACTATAAACTAACTAAACTAAATCAAAACTATAAACTTAAAACCCTAAACTAAACTAAACCTAAACCTAAATTAACCCTAAATCTAAACTCTAAACCTAAACTTAAATTTTAAATCAAGAACTATAAACTTAAACTATAAACTTAACTTAAACCTATTAACCTAAACCTAAACTTTAAACCCAAAACACTAAACTAACCTAAACTTAAACCTAAAATTTAAACTTAAACTTAACCCTAAACTAAACCTAAAACTAAACCTTAAACTAAAACTATAAAACTTAAACTCCAACTAACTTAAATCCTAAGCAACTATAAATTAATTTAAACTAAACTAAACTATAAAATTTTAAACTTCTAAACTTAACTTAACCCTAACCTAAAAATCTAAACCTAGGCAAACTCTAAAACCCTAAACCCTAAACCCACCTAAGTTAACCTAAACTAAACTCAAAGCTAAACCTAAAGCCTAAACTAATCCCAAAACCTAACCATAAACCAACTAAACCTAAACCAAACCCTAAACCCTAAACCCTAAACCCTAAAAACCCTAAACCTTAAATTCTAAACACTAAACCCTAAACCCTAGACCCTAAACCCTAACCCTAAACCCTAAACCTTAAAATTATAAACTGTAAAACCCAAAACATAAAACCTTAAACCCTAAAAACCTAAAAACCTAAACCTAAACCTAAATAAAATAAAATAATAAAATAAAAGTATAACCTAATCCAAAACTTAAACCTAAACTTAAAAATAAAATAAAATAACCTAGTAGAAATAAACTAAAATAAAATAAATAATAACATAAACTAAACTAAAAAAAATAAATCTAAAAATAAAAAACATAAATAAACTAAAAACTAAATGTAAAATAAAAATAAAATAAACCAAAAATAAAATAAAAATAAAATAAAAACCTAAACCTAAAAAATAAACCTTAAAAACTAAAAAAACCTAAAGCTAAAATAAATAAAATAATTAAAATAAAATAAAACTAAACTATGATAAATAAATCCTAAACATAAACCTAAAATAAACTAAACCTAAACCCTAAACTAAATAAAATAAAATAAACTTAAAATAAACCTAAACCTAAACTAAAAAAATAAAACCTAAAAATAAACCTAAAATGAAAACCTAAAACCTAAACCTAAGAAAATAAAATAAAAAGCAAAACATAAACCTAAAAATAAATAATACAATTATATATAATAAATAAAAACTAAACTAAATAAGTAAATAAACCTAAACCTACAAGTTTACTTAATTTATTTTAAAAAACTCTAAACACTGAACTTGTAAACCCTAATTTCTAAATCCTAATCCTTAAATCATAAAACTAACCTTAATCCCTAAACTCTAACCCAAAACCCTAAACCCTAAATAAAATAAACAAAATCAGCAAAGAACTAACTAAACCCTAACTAAACTAACAAACCTAAACTAACCTAAACCCTATACCTAAACTATACTAAACCCTAAACCTAAACCTAATTTTAAAACTAAACCTAAACCTAAAGCTAAACCCTAAACCTAAACCTAAACCTAAATTGACTAAACCTAAACTACAACCCTAAATATACAACCTAAACCCTAAAACTTAAACCCTAAAAGTTTAAACCTTAAACCTAACCCTAAACTTTAAACTCTAAGCTTAAACCTAAACATTAAATGTTACTCTAACTATAAAACCTAAACTCTAAACCTAAAATGTTAAACTCTAAATTAATCCCTAACCCTAAAACCTAAACCTAAAGTTTAATAAATTAACCTTAAAACTCAAACCCTAAATTTTAAACCTTGTAACTTAAACCTATAAACCTAAACCTAAATCAAGTGCCTAAACCCTAACCTTTAAACCTAAACTCCTCTAAACTAAACCTAAACAAAACCCTAAAACCAATCTTAAAGCTAAACCCTAAACCCTAAACCCTAAAGTTAACCCTAACCCTAAACCCTAAACCCTAAACTATAAAACCCTAAACACTAAACCCTAAATGAACTCTAAACCAAAAACCATAAAAGCCCTAAACCCTAAAGCCTAAACCCTAATCCATAAACCTAAACCCTAAACTAACTTTAAACCTTAAGGTAACACTAAACCCAAAACCCTCAACCCTATACCCTAAATCCTAAACCCTAAACCCTAAATAATAAAATCATAAACCCTAAAGCCCTAAACCTCATACCTAAAACCCTAAAAACCTAAAAACCTAAACTTAATCTAAATAACACCTAAAAATAAAATAAATTAAAAACCTAAACATAGATAAAATAAAATAATAAAATAAAATTATAACCTAAACTAAAACTTAAACCTGAACATAAAAATAAAATAAAATAAATTAGTAGAAAAAAAGTAAAATAAAATAAATAAAAACCTAAACAAAACTAAAAAATAAAATAAATCTAAGAATAAAACATAAATAAAATAAAAACTAACTATAAAATAAAAATAAAATAAACTTAAAAAGAAATAAAATAAAAAGTAAATAAAAACTTAAACCTAAATAATAAACCTTAAAATAAAAAAAACCCTAAACTTAAAAAAAACCTAAACCAAAAATAAAGAAATTAAAAAAAATAAAAAAAAAATTAAACTAAAATAAACTAAAATAAAATAAATAAACCTAAACATAAACCTTAAATAAAGTAAACCTAAACCCTAAACTAAATAAAATAAACTACTAAAATAAAACTGAAACTATAAAAATAAAACCTAAAAAATAAACTAAAATGAAACCAAAACTACTAAAAAAAATAAAATAAACCTAAAAAATCTAAATAAAATTAAATTAAAATCAAAATAAACAAACATAAAACTACGAAAACATAAACTAAAATAAAAAATGAGCCTAAATAAAAAATAAAAAATAAAAAAAACTAAAATAAATAAAAAATAAACTAAATAATCCTAAGTTCACTTATTTTTAAGAAAAACACCAAACCCTAAACCCTAAACCCTACCCATCCTCCACTAAACCCTTAACACTAACCACTAAAGCCTAAAGCCTAAATCCTAAACCTAAATCCACCCTAAACCCTAAATCTAAACCTAACCACTAACCTACTCTAAACACTGATCCCTCTAAATCTTCCCTAAATCTTAAACCCTATAACCCCAACATAAACTCCACTACTAATTCCTCCTATAACTTTAACAACTTCTAACCATCCCACCAACTACATTAAACCAAAATCACATGACACCCTAAATTCTAATTACCCTAAACCTAAACCTAAACCCTAAACCCATCTTTGTTCTCCTCCATTTTTTGGGTGTCTGAATTTCATTTCCTGGAGGCATCTACTTTGTGACTTTTTTATGGACATTTAGGTTTTCCCTTTTGGCGACAAGCAGCTTTCAACTTCATATCATGTCTTGTTGATCATGGTTGTGTTCTCTACTTCCTCATGAAATCTAGAGATTTTCTCACTCTGTGGTTTCTAACTCCTTGGGGTCTCTAAATTAAACCCTTTGCTAGCTTTAAAATCCTTCAAGGATGTTCTTGCTGGTAAGGCCAATTGCATTGGTGAGTCTCTCAAACTTATCTCTACCTTTTTTGAGGTGTATCTGCGATAATGTGTTCTGATTTGATTGTGTAAAGGCATGTGCAACACTTTAAATTCATGTTGCTGGGTAAATTCACTTTGCGTCATCCTACTTTGGAGAATATTCATTTTTTTTTCATAGCTTGAAGCTCTCTAATATTTTTTCTGTTGAATTGATTGATTCCTATCATTTCCTGATTCATCTTTTAAATGATTTATATTATTCTCTAGTTTTCTCTTGATTCTCATATTTTGGTTTCAATTATTAGATGCGATTGTTGAAATGGATGCCTCATTTTGATGTTAAGGAGGAATCTCCTATTGTTCTAGTTTGGATCTCTTCCCAATTTGGATGTTCATTTCATTAATCATGAGTCTTTTTTATTATGGGTGTGTTGTTCGGTCATCCTCTTCAAGTTGATCAGGCGACTGCTTCTAACACCAGGCAATTTGTTGCTCGAATTCTAGTAGAGTTGGATATAACTAAAAAAATTCCAAAGGATAAAGTTATGGATGATGATTCTATCTTAAATTATTCTATTCCTACTTTAATTCCACCTATAATTAAAGAAAATGTGATCCTTCATGAGGGCTTGATTTGTGAGCAAACTTTGGATAAAGTTTCTAATCCTGACTTGGGCATTTGTGCTTTAAATGATTGTAATTCTTCTCCTACTTTTTCATCTAATGTTAAACTAATTTCTAATCTGATTTTGCAACATAATAATGATTTGGAAGAAGGTGAAGTGGCTTGCAATGATGGTTTTAATGCACAACCTTATTTCAAGCATATCACGAACAATCCCTATCGATGATGTGGATTTGACTAATAAATTTCAAAGATTTTTTAGAAATAATAATAGAACTCCTAAAACTAAATTTCCTAACTTTGCCAGAGTTACTAGATTTGGTTCTTCTGCCAAAAAATAAATGGTTTCTTTCTTAATTTGGAATGTGAGAGGGATTGGTACCCTCTCTGTCAGAAATAGAATTAGAAATTTAGTTTGTTCTCATAACATTTCCATTTAGGATATCTTGGAATCCTTTATTCTTCCTTCTAACATTCCATTCCTTATTACTAGAATGATTGGTTTTGGTAATTATTTTTCTAATTCAAGCATAGAATTTCAATTTTTTGGAATAGTCCTTTTATTCTGCAAGTTTTGGATGATTTATTCCAAGTTGTGAATGTTAAAATTACTTATGATAATTGGTGATGTTTCGGTTCATTTATTTATGCTTCTTGTAATAGAAATGGTAGACAGCTTCTTTGGGAAGTTCTTATTAGTTTCTCTTCTTCTATTAATGCTCCTTAGTTTATGGGTGAGGATTTTAACAGTATCTCTTCTTCCATTGAACAGGTTGGTGGTAATGCTTCAAACTTATTTTCAATGGAAGATTTTAATAACATGATCCTTGATTGTTTTCATACTGATATTGGCTTTAGTGGGTCTCAGTTTACTTGGAATAATTATAGACTTTGACAAAACTTAGATCGGGTTCTTTTTAACCATTTGCGGATTAACTTCTCTTTAGTACTTTTGTGGAGCACTTAAGCAAAACCCTTTTGGATCATTTTCCCTTGCTTATCACTGTGAATTTAAATGTTACTAAACCCTCCACTCCTATCCTTCTTTGCTTTCAAAATATGTGGCTCATGGATGATTGATTTTTGGATGTTGTTGCTAGTAACTAGGGTGAACCTCTCCATCCTGATGATTCTATTTTTGGGATGAGGAGATTGTGGTTCAAATTAAAAGACTTAAACAATGCCTTGGTGGTGAAATAAACATTATTTCAAGAACCTTTTTTGTCAATATCAAAGAAATGGAGAATGTGGTTATAGTTTTAAAAGATGTTATTGTTAATGACCCTTCTAAAATTCATTTGTTGGCTCAAGCTAAAAATAGGTTAACGTGTTATCAAGACATGGAAGAGACCTATTGGTAGAAAAAAGCTTCTATGAAATGGATCTCTGATGGTGATCATAATACTAAATATTTTCATGCCATGGTTAGAAAGAAAAAGGCTCTGAATCACATTCAAAAAATTAAAACTAATGATGGTGTTTGGTGTTCACATAAAAGGATCTTCTTACGCTATTTCTTTTTATACAAAGCTTCTTAATAAAATTGTTGCTTATGATGAGATTTCTTCACCTGAAGTTATCCCTAATCTCATTTCTAATGATGATAACAAGATGCTTTCTTCGTTGCCTTATGAGCATGAAATTGTTGACACTTTGCAAAGTATGAATACAGACTCAGTGGCTAGCCTTGATGGTTTTACTACCCTCTTTTTCCAAACATGTTAAATTACCATTAAAGAGGACTTGGTTAAAGTTGTTCTTGATTTCTTTAAGGGTAGTACTCTCCACAAATATTTTGGTAGCACCTCCATTATTTTAATTCCTAAAAGATACAAAAAATGGAGTGATTTTAGGCCAATTAGCCTTTGCTTCCTAAAATTATTTTTAAGATGTTGGCTAAAAGGTTGAGTATCTTGCTTCCTAAAATTATCTCTCTCAATCAAACCAGATTTGTTAAATGACGATCCATTTTAGATAATGTTTTTTTAGCCCAAGAAATGATCCATGATTTGAATGCCAAAGTTGGAAAAGCTTTTAAGCTTGACATTTCCAAAGCTTATGATAATATTGGTTGAGTTTTCCTATATAAAATCTTGGCTTCATTGATTTTCTAATCAATTTATTGCTTTAATTAAGAATGAGATTTAGAATTCTTGGTTTTCTTTGCTCCTCAATGGTGAAGTTCATTTTTTCTTCTCTTCTTCTCATGGGCTAAGGCAAGGGGACCCTCTCTCTCCTGCCCTTTTCTCTATTACTATGGAATATCTTTCTAGATGTATTAAGTAGGTGTTTAGTAAAATGCCTAACATGTACTACAGAACCAAGGGTGGGTTTCCCATTTCTCACCTCAATTTGTTGATGATTTCATTATATTTGGCAATAACTATACTCTTTATATTAAAAAGTTGTGTAATTTCTTAACTTTTTTTGGCCCAGAGAGTGGCTTGAATATTAATCCTGATAGAAGTTATTTTATTACTAACTCTTCTATTTCCTCACCTAAGATCAATGTTATCAAAAATATTATGGGTTTTTCACATCAAATTCTTCCTTTCAAGTATTTCAGTACTCTTTTATATGGAGGAATGAAAATATCTTCTTTTTTGATGAAGTCATTCAAAAAATAAATAAGAAAACCTCCTCTTAAAAGTTTAATTTACTTTTCTTTGGTGCTAGACTTACCCTAATCAAAAGTACCATTTGCTCTGCCTCTATCTCTTATCTACTATTGTTCCTACCGTTCTATTATTAAAAGGATCAATAGACTTTTAATAAATTTTTTTTAGGGATCTAGCTCTTACCAAAATATTATATTAGGCTAGTTGGCACAACCATTGTGGTCCTAATAATGAAGGTGGCTTGGGTTGAAAAACATTAGAGGATTCTATTAACTATTTTTCCTATAGAATGTGGTGGAATTTTAGAAATAACCATAGTTCATTTGAGTTTATGCATGGTAAATATTGTCAAGGCAAACATCCCCTCATTTGTGCCTTCAAATCTAGGGATTCTCCTATGTGGAGAAGACTTTGTAGTATCAAATAGAATGCTGAGAACCTAATTTCTTGGGGTGTCAATTTTGGTTCCTCTTCCTTTTGGTAAGACAATTGGCTGGGGCAAGGCTTTATTGATTCCCTGCTTAATACTCATTACACTATGATGCTTAAGATTAATCAGTTAATTACTCACAATAACTAGGATGTGGCTCAATTAAATATCCTTGTCCCTAATGTGATAGTTGACAAAATCCTAAAAATTTGTCCTTTCGCCAATGAACCCGACCAAATTCTCTTTAAAAATTCTTCTTCTAGATATTTTATTTTTAAGGATGTTTGGCACTTCATCAGATTTAAATATCAAGAGTCCTTGGTGTTTACTAAAATATGGAATATTTGTGCCCTGACTTCATTCTCGGTTTTAACTTGGCGCATTCTGAAGCATTATATCTCTGTGGATGCTACTCTTTTGAAAAATAATGGTTCCATCTCCCTTCTAAATGCTATTATTGCACATTGAAACAGTGGATCGTGTTTTTGTGAATGGCCCTATTGCTGCTAAAGTGTGGAAATAGTATGATAATATTTTTAATACTTTCCATTTTAATGGTTCATTTTCTATTATGCAACTTCTTGAAGCTTGTTTCTCTCATATTTCTAAGGGTCATGTTAAAATTGTTTTAGCTACTACTATTCTTTGGTATATTTGGATGGAGAAAAATGATTCCAGGCAATGTAATATTCCTATGAACTATCATCGTATTATTGCTAGAGCTAAATATAAAATTATGTCTATTTAAAAACCTAATCTTCTTACTTAATCTAGTTTTAAAGGAAGTTTATGGCCTTCAATTTTGGGGTTAACCTTCCCTCCTATAATGTCTCTCCTACCCAGAAAATTATATATTGGATTAAACCTAGTTATCACTATATTAAGGTTAACAATGATGACTTAATTTTTAATGGATATTATGGCTGTGGTGGGATTTTGAGAGATCATAGTGGTAAGGTTATCTTTTCTTTTGCTGCCCCATTATAGCCTTGTTTTGTGTTATTTGCTGAGCTAAAAGGCTTTCATCATGGAATTTCTATTTGTTCATGATAAGGATTTCATAAGATCTGGTTTGAAGTTGATGCTCTCCTTCTTCTAGATTTAATGAATTTTGATGCTCATGGTAATGTTGAAGTGTTTTATTTACTTAAGCATACTATGAGGCTTCTTAACCTAGATTTTCACATGTCTCATATTTATGTGGAAGCCAACTTGTCTTGACTTTCTTAACAATTTGAGCCAAGTATTCTTATATGCAAATGTTTTCTAATGATGACATCCCTTTCCATTTAAAGAGTCTTGTGAATCTAGATTAAACTAGTTTACCTTATGTTAGAAGCTTTTAATATTTTCTCCTATGGGGTTGGCTTTCCCTTGTTTTTTGGTTTTGAATATTTCTGGTTTTCTCTTATGCTAGATTGGTCTTTATTTTTTTCTTCTCCTAAACCTACTTTAATTTTCCTATTTGGTTTGTTCCCATTCTTTGCATGTGTTGGGGCCGTCCTTCCATTCTTTTGAATTTTTCTATATTTTTTATTTTCTGGTTTGCTTTCTCTTCCATCTGAGTAGAGGTGTTTACTGCAGATGGAGGTTGTTGGGTCCTGCTTGTTTTCTGATTGGTGTGGTTCTCTTCTTTTTGGTTGGATCTCTCTGCAGCCTTCTTTTTTTGCTCGTATTTTCTAGTTGGTTGTTTGCTATTGTTGCATGGTGGGTTTTTTCCTTTCTAGGTGTTGCTCATTCTATTTTGTGACCTTCTTGCTATGGTTACATGTTTCTCCTTGTTGTTTCTTTGTAGGATGGTTTTCCAATTGTTTTTGGTTGTCCTTTCTCTCTTGGATCTCATCCTTCCCACTTGTTCCTATCCTTAAAGATTTCTTGGTGCTATTTGGGGTGTGGCCCTCTTGGTTGGGGTTTGCTCATCGAAGGTGGTTTTATAAATTTGTGTTGTTATGGTTTTTTACTCTGCAAGAGGAGTTATGTGACCTAAGGGCTCTGTTCTTTGGTTATAGCTTGGAAACTATTTTATTGTCTATCCTTTTTTAGTCGCTCGAAGAGCGTAAGGTTATTTATTTTAGGTTTTCTATGTTGTCTAATTATTTGGTGTGCCTCCAATACCAATGTTATATTTTTTAATTATTGAACTGAAGGTGGCTAACTACTGGTTGGATGTTTTTTAGATTTGGCTGATGTTGTCCCTGTTGGGATTCTTATTTTTGGCTATCTCTGGCTGTTGGATTATTTCTGACCATACAGGGTTTTTACCTTTTCTATTTTTAGTTGTTATATCTAGCTGTTTTAACTAGATTCTCATGTCTTTGGATTGGGATTGTTGGCTGCTATCTATGGCTTTTTCTTGGGATTTTTTCAATATTTCTAAATGGATGACTCTTTTTTTCTTTCATCCTGATTGTTCTAAGTCTAATCATTTGAATCCTTGGTTGTCTTGGTGGCTTGCAAGGTGGACTGCCTTGCTGGTTGCTCATGCCTTTAAAGAGTATTTACTTTATTATAATTTTTTTTATCTTTTCAAGTCTATGTATGGATCTGACTGTTTACTTTTCCATTCTTCTCTTCTAATGTCTACCTGCTGGGATATTCATTTTTGGATTGTGGTTGAACCTCTACCCTTTCCTATTTTGTTGGTTGCCTTGCTTCTTATCATCCTTGATGTTAGTCTTATAATTAAGCTGGATATTATTCTCGTTTATGGATCTTGGCATGTTTTTTTTAATGAAGGACCTTACCAATTATGGTCCTCCTTTTGCCTTTGTTTGGTCTCTATTTAGTCCTATTTCTCTTATTGTGAGGTTTGCTCCTAGAAATTGTGTTAGAAATTCTTTGTGTTGGCTTTGGTTGTGCTCCCTATGGTCTAAGCCTTTCCTAATGGGTTACCTCCTTATCCGCTTTACTGAGTTTAATATATCTGACTGCTGGGTTTCTTTATGGCTACATCTGTTATTTAAAGTTTTATGCAGGTTTGTGTAATAATCATCCTTGGATAAGGTACTACAATAGGTATGCTGGCAATGATGGCCATGATGCTTACCACTCCTTTTGGCTGGTAGTGCTATATGTATTTGTAACCCCTCACTTGAAGTCTGGATGCTTACATATGGTGTTGTTCCTTAAGATGACTATTACTGAGCCTGAGCCTTTTCTTCATCTTTATACTTCTATCTGCTCTAATATTTTATGCTTAATTAACTATTTAATTATCTATACTAATCCCTTTTCAAGCTTGTTGCAGATCTCTGGTACAAGTTGGGAGACTTTTGCTGTTGGATTGATGGTTTCATAAGGAGCAGAGGAAGTTCTATTGATTTCAAAGATTATTTTTGTGGATCTCTATTTCTTTTTTATTAGCTACCTTTCTTTATCTATTATATTAGCTAGGGGCTTATCTCCTTAGGAAATTTTAGCTCTTTGAGAATAAGCTTAGAGATTTGCCCCTCTGGGACTTTGTACCTTTTCTTTGTGGCAATAAAATTTCCCAATTTCCTAAAACCCTAAACCCTAAACCCTAAACTCTAAATCCTAAACCTAATCCTAAACTCTAAACCTTAAACACTAAACCTTAAACCCTAAATCCTAAACACTAAAACCCTACCATAAATCCTAAACTAAACCTAAAACCCCCAAACCCAACCTAAACCCACAATAACCACCTCCCAAACCCTAAATCCTAAATCCACCTAAAATACTAAACCTAAACTCTACCTGACAGGCCCTACCAACCCCTTACCCTCCCTGACCCAGTCTTACCTACCACTCCTGGGCCACTAATACTAGTATTACTGACCTAACATGGGCCAGCCAGGCTAACTGGGCTCAGGCCTGAGCCACACCCTGGGCTCTAAAGGCATGACCCTAATCCTGGGCCCTGGGCTAAAACCTAACCACTTGACCACTCACTACCCAGATCTAACCACAGGCCCTAGTCAACTGGGCCTGAGCCTAAACCTTACCCTCCCTGGGCCTATACCCAGGCCTGGGCCAAACTTAAACTAAACTATAAACCTAAAATAATAAATAAAAAAACCTGGCGTGGATAAGATAAAATAAATAAAAAAACCTAAACTAAACTTAAACTTAAACATAAAATTAATTAATAATAAAATAAATTAATAAACCTAAACTAAAAAAATAAAAAAAACCAGAATTAAAACCTAAATAAAATAAAACTAAAGCGTTAAATAAAAATAAAATAAAATAAAATAAAAAAACTAAATAAAATGTAAACCTAAAAAATAAAATTTAAAATAAAAACCCTAAACTAAAAACCTAAACCTAAAATAAAATAAAATAAAATAAACCTAAACTAAAATAAATAAAACTTTAACCTAATCTAAAATAAACTAATCCTAAAATAAACTAAATATAAAATAAACTAAAATACTAAAAAAACATAACCTAAAAAATAAACCAATAAAAATATAAATCTA
This sequence comes from Cymbidium sinense, assembly GCA_021442155.1. NCBI lineage: Eukaryota > Viridiplantae > Streptophyta > Magnoliopsida > Asparagales > Orchidaceae > Cymbidium > Cymbidium sinense. Next base: position 150,201,069 of record CM038214.1, read on the forward strand.
AAACCAAAACCTAAAAAAAATAAAATACAAACCTAAACCTAAACCTAAAAATAAAAAATAAAATATGAAATAAAAAAATAAAAAAAATAAACTAAAATAAACTAAAGTAAAATAAAAAAACCTAAACTAATATAAATAAAGCTAAAATAAATAAACCAAAATAAATAAAAATTAAAATAAACCTAAATTAAATAAACTAAAAAAATAAAATTAAACTAAATAAACATAAACCTACGAGTTTACTTAATTTTAAAAAAATTAAATATTTAAAAAAATTAAAAATAAAATAACCATAAATCTAAGCCCTAAACCCTAAAACTACACTAAACCCTAAAACCTAAACCCTAAACCTACAACCCTAAACCCTAAACTCTAAACCCTAAAATCCTAAACTCTAAACCTTAAACCTTAAACCCTAAACCATAAGACCCTAAACCCTAAACCCTAAACTCTAAAGCATAAACCCTATAACCTACAACCCTAAACCCTAAAGCCTAAACCACAAACCCTTAACCCTAAACCCTAAGTGTAAACCCTGAATCTTAAAAACCTTAAAACTTAAACATAAAATAAATAAAACCTAAACATAAAATATATAAATAAATAAATAAAATAAAATAAAAACATAAACTAAAACCTAAACCTATACCTAAACATAAACCTAAACTTAAAAATAAAATAAAATGAAAAATAAAAACTAAACTAAAAGAAAATAAATAAAATCTAAAATAAATCTAAGAAATATAAAACATAAATAAAGTAAAACCTAAACATAAAATAAAAATAAAATAAAACTAAAATAAAATAAATTTAAAACCTAAACCTAAAAATAAATAAAAAATAAAACCTACACCCTAAGCTAAAAACAAAAAACCTAAACCAAAAATAAATAAACTAAAATAACTAAAACCTAAACCTAAACCTAAACCCTAAACAAAATAAACTAAAAATAAACATAAACTTAATCTAAATAATAAAACATAAAAATAAGCCTAAAAAAAGTGAAACCTAAACCTAAAAAGTTAAATTAAAACCAAAACTAAAATAAATAAACATAAAATAAAGAAACTAAAATAAATAAAAATAAAAAATAAATCTAAATAAAAATATAAAATATTAATTTTTTTAAAAATAACTCTAAACCCTAAACCCTAAAACTAACCCTAAACCCTAAACCTACAACCCTAAATCTTAAAACCTACAACCCTAAACCTTAAACCCTAAACCCCAAAACCTAAACCCTAAAGTCTAAACCTAAACCCTAAAAATTGAAACCTAAACTAAATAAAACCTAAAAATAAAATAAATAAATAAACCTAAACTTAAATAAAATAAAAACCTACACTAAAACCTAAACCTAAAAATAAAATATAAAAAGAAAACTAAACTAAAATAAAATAAATAAAAACCAAACATAACTAAAAAATTAAATAAACCTAAAAAAACCTAATTAAAATAAAACCCAAATGTAAAATAAAAAAATAAACCTAATATAAAATAAAATAAAAACTAAATAAAAATGTAAACCTAAAAAATAAACTAGAAAATGAAAAATAAAAATAAATAAAAAAATAAAACCTAAACCTGAACTAAAAAATATCTAAAACTAAAATAAAAAAATAAAATAAACTTAAACTAAAATAAACTAAACTAAAATAAATAGAACCTAAACCTAAACCAAAAATAAACTAAACATAAGACCTAAAGAAAATAAAACAAACTAAAAATAAAGCTAAACCTAAACTAAAAAAATAAAACCAAAAAATAAACCTAAAATAAAAACCTTAAACCAAAACCTAAAAAATAAAATAAATACCTAAACATAAACCTAAAAATAAAAAATAAAACTTAGACCTAAAATTAAAAAAAAAATCTAAACTAAAAATAAACATAAACGTAAACTTGAACCTAAAAAATAAACTAAAATAAATAAATAAACCTAAAATAAATAAACTAAATAAAATTTAAAAAAATAAACCTAAATAAAAATATAAAATAAATTAAACTATAATAAATAAATAATTAACTAAATAAACTTAAACCTACTATTTAATTAGTTCTTTCAAAAAAAAAGTCCTAAACCCTAAACCCTAAATCTTAAACCCTAAACCTTAAATAATAAACCCTAAAACTAATGCTAAACCCTAAATCCTAAACCCTAAAAACCCAAAACCCTAAAGCCTAAAGCTTATACACTAAACCCTAAACCTTAAACTAACCCTAAACTAAGCTAACCCTAAACCCTAAACACTAAAAACCCTAAACCCTAAAGCCTAAACACTAAACCCTAAACCCTAAAACCTAAACCCTAACACTAAACCCTAAATCCTAACTCTAAACCCTAAAACTCTAAAGCATAAAACCCTAAACCGTAAACCCTAAACTCTAAACCCTAAACCCTAAAAACCTAAACCTAAGCTAAATAAAACTTAAAAATAAAATAAATAAATAAAACATAAACCTAAATTAAATAATAAAATAAAATAAAATAAACTAAAACCAAAACTTAAATTTAAAAATTAAATAAATAAAAAAATGTAAACCTAAATAAAATAAATAAATAAAATAAATAAAAACCTAAACTAAAACCTAAACCTAAACCAAAAAATAAAATATAAAAAAAACTAAATTAAAATAAATAAAAACCTAAACTAAACATAAAAATAAAATAAACCTAAGAATAAAAAACTAAATTAAATAAAAACTAAATGTAAAATATAAATTAAAAATCCTAAAATAAAATAAAATGAAAACTAAATAAAAACCTAAACCTAAAAAATAAACCTAAAAGTAAAACATAAAAAATAAATAAAAAATAAAATCTAAACCTAAACTAAAAAAATAAACTAAAATAAATAAACATGAAACAAAAACCTAAAATAAACTAAACCTAAACCTCAACCTAAACCTAAACTAAATAAAGTAAAATAAATTAAAAATAAACCTAAACTTAAACTAAAAAATAAAACATAAAAATAAATTTAAAATAAAAACCTAAAACCTAACCCTAAAAAAAGAAAATAAAAACCTAAACCTAATCCTAAAAATAAAAAATAAAACTTAACCTTAAAAATAAAATAAAAATAAAACTAAAGTAAAAAAATAAAAATAAACCTAAACTTAAACTAAAAATAAACTAAAATAAAAAACCTAAACTAAAATAAATAAACATAAAATAAAGAAACTAAACTAAATGAAAATAAAAAATAAACTAAAAAAAAAATATAAAAGAAACTAAATAAACAAAATAAACGATACCTACTAGTTTATTTAAAATTTTTAAACCTTTAAACCCTAAACCTTAAATCTTATATTTCTATATTTCTTGATAGAATAAAAAAATAAAAGATATTATTGGTTTTTCTCTTCAATTTCTTCCTATCAAATATTTAGGCTCTCCTTTATATTATTGTTCTAAAAGATCTCATCTCTTTGATGAGGTTATCCAAAATATTCAAAATAAAGTTTCTACCCTCGAATTTAATTTTTTATATCATTTAGTGGCAGATTAATTGTTATTAAAATTATTCTTTACTCTCTTCCTATATTTTTGTTGCTTAATATTATACTTCCTATTATTATTATTATTCAATTTAATGACTTTTAATAAATTTTATAAGTTCTTTTGGGGTTCTAGGCATTCACCAAAAGGCTTCATTGGGCTCCTTGGTCTAGCATGTGTGGTACTTTATTTGAAGGTGGTATTTGAGTCCTTGATGAATTCCACTAATGTTTTACCTATAAACTATGGTGGAATTTTAGAAGAATGTTAGTCTTGGGATACTTTTATGAATTTTAAATATTATGAAGGTAAGCATCCCTTAATTTGTAACAATAAACATGGTGATTCTATTCCTTAGAAATGCCTTTGTGATGTTAAATGGCTTGCAGAATATCTCATTTTCTTGGGTATCAATAGTGGTTCTTCCTTTTTTTGGCAAGATAACTAGATGGGGGTTTCTTCTATTGATTCTATGTTTAATACTTATTTAACTTCTTCTTTAAATGTTAATCTTTTTTTTTAAATGGTGATTGGAATCAGTCTCTCTTAAATGATTTGATTCCTAAATCCTTTTGTAATAATATCACCAATATTATTATTGATGGTACTTTCCGGATCAAGTTCTTTATAGCATTTCTAGTAATGGTGATTTTTCCCTTAAGGATACTTGGCAACATATTTGAGTTAATAACCCCTCTTCTCCTATCTTTCTTAAAATTTGGATTAATATTATTCCTACCTCTTATTTGATTCTTATTTGGAGGATTTTAAGGGGTTTTATTGCTGTTGATTCTTTACTTTTGGACCAAGGCTTTTATCTTCTTTCTAAATGCATGTGTACCTTTCATATTGAGAATGTTAGTCATGTGTTTGTTAATGGTGCCATTGCCTCTAAAGTTTGGGGTTACTATGAGGAGTTATTTAATTTAAGTTGTTTTAATGGTAAACTTTATTTAATGGAACTTCTTAACTCTTATTTTCTAAATACTATCAAAGGCATATCAAAATTATGGTGGCTTTTACTTTGATTTGGTTTATTTGGCTTAACAAAATTGATGTTAAGCATCGTAATGTGCCTATGAATCATAAGAGGATTATTATGAAGACTAAAGATAAGATTTTTTCTTTTCATAAGCCTGCTCTTCTTAGTGGTACTAATCATAGAGGTTGCAAGTTTGTTGCCTCTAAGTTGGGTATCAAGTTTCCTTTTGTGACTCGCCTACTTATAAAATCATTTACTTGGATTAAGCCTCTTAATTGTTGTATTAAAATTAATCGATGGCTCTAATGCACTTGTTGTGGTGGTACTTTTGAAATAGTCTTGGGAATATTATCTTGGCTTTTTCCACTCTTCTCTCTACTACTTCTGTTATTATGGATGAATTGATGATTGTTTATCATGCTCTTAAGCTTTGTTTGGACAGAAATTTTCTTACTATTTGGTTGGAATCTAATGATGAGATGGTTGTTGCTATGATCAATTCTAATCACAAGGGTAATGCTGAGCTTTTCTATTTAATTATGAATATGTAAGCCATTATTTCTTAACTTTCATTTAAAATGACTCATATTTTGAGGGAAGGCAATCCTTGTGCTAATTTTTTTAGATAGATTAGGAGCAGCCTCTATGATTTTACATTGTTTATCAATGATATTATTCTTAAGCAATTAAGAGGCCTTTCTAACTTAGATAAAGATGGTTTTCTTTTATTAGATTTACTTAGTTTCTTTTTCTCCTTCTCTATTGGTGGCTTCTCTTGATTTCTTTGTTGGGGTGCTTCTACTGGTGGTTTTCTATTTTGTTGTTACTTCCTTTCCCTTGGGGTTTTTCTTCTTCTATCCCTTTATTTTGTTTCACTCCTTTTAGTTTGTTTTTGTTTCATAAGTTGTTTGTTGCTCCCTTTATGTTCTATATGTTTTCTTGCTAGTTGTGGTTACTCATTGGTTTTGGGATTTCTTTTCTAGATGTCTTGTATTCCCTCTTCCTTCATTTCTTCAGCTTTTGTTTTATGGGTCGTTTGGTTCATGGTTTTTTTTGTCGCTTACTTGGTTATGGTCCTAGCTTCTGGTTGGGGTTGGGGTGCTTTTCTTCAACTCTTTTTCTATTCTGGTGGTTATTAGTTTATCCTCTCGTTGGGGTTTGGTTATTTTTGTTTCTTATTTTTCCCTTTGATGGCTATTTATTGTTCTTGGCTAGCATTGCTACTTGGTCGGGTGCACCTGTAAGGTTTGTTAGCAATGATGGCTAGGATGATTTTCTTCTCTTATATTGGTTGGTAGCCCTTTTGTGATTATAACCCTTCTTTTAAAGTTTAGTGCCACAATTTTGATTGCCCCTTTTTCAGAATCAGGCCTTTTCCTAAAACAAAAAAAACCTAAAACTAAAATAAATAAAATCAAATAAACCTGAACCTAAACTAAAATAAACTAACTAAAATAAGTAAAACCTAAATCTAATCCTAAATAAACTAAACCTAAACCCTAAACTAAATAAAATAAAATTAAAAAAAATAAACTTAAACCTAAACTGAAAAATAAAACCTAAAAACAAACATAAAATGAAAACCTAAAACCTAAACCTAAAAAAATAAAATAAAAACCTAAACATAAACAAAAAAAAACCTAAACTTAAAAAATAAAATAAAAATAAACCTAAACTAAAAAATAAACATGAACCTAAACCTAAAAAATAAACTAAAATAAAATACCTAAACTAAAATAAATAAACTTAAAACAAATAAATTAAGCTAAATAAAAATAAAAAATAAACTTAAATAAAATTATAAACTAAAATAAATAAATATTAAACTAAATAAACCTAATACTAGTTTACTTAATTTATAAAAAAACCCTAAATCCTAAACCTAAAATAAACCCTAAACCCAAAACCCAAAACCCAAAACTAACCGTAAACCCTAAACTCTAAACCTTAAATTCTAAACCCTAAACCCTAAACCCTAAACCCTAACCCTAACACTGAACCCTAAACACTAAACCCTAAATCCTAAAACCATAAAACCTAAACTCAAAACTAACCCTAAACACAAAGCTAACCCTAAACACTAAACCCTAAACCTTAAACCATAAACACTAAAAACCCTAAACCCTAAAGCCTAAACACTAAACCCTAAACCCTAAGACCCTAAACCTAAAAACCCTAGACCCTAAACCCTAATGAATCAAATATAAACCTTAAAAACCTAAAAACCTAAACCTAAACTAAATAAAAAATAAAAATAAAATAAATAAAGAAACCTAAACCTAAATAAAATAAAAAAGTAAAATAAAATAAAAACCTTAACTTAACCTAAAAAAAAACTAAATTAAAATAAATAAAAACATAAACTAACCTAAAAAATAAGATAAACTTCAAAATAAAAAACCTAAATAAAATAAAAATAAATAATCCTAAAATAAAAAATAATAAAAACTACATAAAAACCTAAACTTAAAAGTAAAACATAAAAATAAATAAAAAATAAACCCTAAACTCTAAACTAAAAAAAACTTAGACATAAAATAAAAATAAAATAAACAAAATAAAATAAACCTAAACTTAAACTAAAATAAACTAAACTAATATAAATAAAACCTAAACCTAAACCTAAAATAAACTAAACATAAACTTAAACCTAAACTAAATAAATTAAAATAAACTAAAAATAAACCTAAACCTAAACTAAATAATAAAACCTGAAAATAAACCTAAAATAAAAATGTAAAACCTAAACCTAAAAAAATAAAATAAAAATCTAAACTTAAACCTAAAAATAAATAATAAAACATAAACCTAAAAGATAAAATAAACAAAACTCGACTAAAAAATAAACTGAAACCTAAACCTAAACCTAAAAAATAAACTCAAATAAATAAACCTAAAATAAATAAACTAAACTAAATAAAAATAAAAAATAAACCTAAATAAGAAAAAAAAGTAAACTAAAATAAACAAAAAATAAACCAAATATACTAAATAAACCTAAACCTATTGGTTTGCTTTATTAAAGAAAAAACCCTAAACCCTAAATCATAAACCCTAAACCCTAAACCCAAACCCTAAACTAAAATCTTAATCCTAAACCCTAAACCTCAAACTGTAAACCCTAAACCCTAAACCTAAACCTAAAGTTACTAAGTAAATTATAAAATAAACCTAAACCCTAAAACCTAATAAACCTAAACCTAAACCTTAAGAATGGGCAGAACCTTCACATCAGGAACATCACCATCAACTAGGCTCAGATCTAGAAGGGAGGTGAAGGAGGTGACGCTATTGCAGGTGGTGGGGATCCAGGTGCTCGTGGATATGGAGGTGGTGGTCAGAGCAGTGGTTGTTATTGAGGTAGGAGGAGCGTCGAAGGTTACAACTGTGGTGGTGGAGAAGGGAGAGATTGGGGATATGATGGTGGATCCCACTATTCAAGAGGCAGTGGTGGTTCTGATGGGAACTAGAGAAATTGAAGAATGGCTGATCCGATCTACTACTATGGAACTGTGTCTTTACATTAGAGACATTTCTACTTATCTAGGATTTTTGATTTTCTATGCGTGCTCATTTTATCTACGCTGCCGCTTGTCTTGTGAGAACTTGGTGTGTTACTTGGTTGATGAAATCGAAAAGAAGAAATGTTGAATTTGAATTCTTTCTTAGTTAAAAAAAACTAAAAACCCTAAAGCTTAAACTAAAACCTAAACCCTAAACCTAAAACCTAAACGCTAAACCATAAACCCTCAATCCTAAAAACAAAAAAATAAAAAAAATAAAAAAACCCTAATGCTAAACCTTATACCCTAACACTAAGCCTAAAACCTAAACCATAAACCATAAACAAGAACCCTAAATCTAAAACATAAAACCTAAATATTAAACCCTAAACCTTAAAACCCTAAACCCTAAACCCTAAACTATGAAACCCTAAACCCTAAATCCTAAACCCTAAAACCCTAAACCCTAAACCCTAAAACCCTAAACCCTAAATCCTAAACCATAAAACCAACAGCCTAAACCTTAAACCCTAAACTCTAAACCCTAAACCCCAAATGCTAAACCCTAAACCCAAAACCCAAAACCCAAAGCTAATCCTAACCACTAAAAAGCTAAAAACCTAAACCTAAACTAAATAAACAAATAATAAATAAATCAATAAACCTAAACCAAAATATAATAAAAAAAACATAAACTAAAACCTGAACCTAAACCTAAACCTAAACCTAAAAGAAAATAAAATAAAAAATTAAAATTAAAATAGAATAAAATAAATAAAAACCTAAACTAAACTAAAAAATAAAAAACCTAAATAAAATAAAAACAAAACCTAAAATAAAAATAAAATAAACCTAAAATAAAATAAAATAAAAACAAAATAGAAACTTATACCTAAATAATAAGCCAAAAGATAAATCAAAAATAAAACCTAAACCCTAAAATAAAAAAACTTAAACCTAAACCTAAAGTAAACTAAACCTGAACCTAAACCTAAACTAAATAAAATAAAATAAACTAAAAATAAACCTAAACCTAAAATAAAAAATAAAACATAAAAAAAACCTAAAATAAAAACCTTAAACCTAAACCTAAAAGAATAAAATAAAAGCCTAAACCTAAACCTAAAAATAAAAAATATAACCTAAACCAAAAATATAAAATAAAAATAAAACTCATCTTAAAAATAAACCAAAACCTAAACCTAAACCTTAAAAATAAACTAAAATAAGAAACCTAAACTAAAATAAATAAACCTAAAATAAATAAAATCAACTAAATAAAAATAAAAAATAAACATAAATAAAAATAAAAAGTAAAATAAACTAAATAATCCTAAACCTATCGATTTACATAATTCTTTTTTAAAAAGACCCTAAATCCATAAAACCCTAATCCTAAGCCTAAACAGTAAACAATAAACCCTAAATGCTAAACCCAAAAATCTTAAACGCTAAAACCCTAATCCTCAACCACGGCGCTCTCTGGCCATTACATTTTTCCCTTCCACCATTTTCATTTTCCTTGCGGCTTGGCTAATTTCTGATCATTCATGAACAATTTTTTCGATTGTTTATCTCTGATTGGCCTCTAATGTGATTTTCCCTTTACTGTTTCAACTATAAACAAAAAATAAAACATAAACCCTAAACTAATGAAAAAACCTAAACCTAATATAAAAATATAATAAAAAAAGAAAATAAACCTAAACATAAACTAAAATAAATTAAACTAAAATAAATAAAACCTGAACCTAAACTTAAAAAAACTAAACCTAAACCTAAACCTAAACTAAACAAAATAAAATAAACTAAAAATAAACCTAAACCAAAACTAAAAAAAATAAAACTTAAAAAAAAAACCTAAAATAAAAACCTAAAACCTAAACATAGAAAAAGAAAATAAAAAACTTAAACCTAAACCTAAAAATAAAAACTGAACCTAAACCTAAAAAATAAAATAAAAATAAAATTCAACTAAGAAATAAACTTATACCTAAAAAACAAAGTAAAATAAAAAACCTAAACTAAAATAAAAAAACCTAAAAAAAAAAACCAAACTAAATAAAAAAAACCTAAATAAAAAATAAAGAAACTAAAATAAATAAAAAAAATAAACTAAATAAACTAAATAAACCTAAACCTATTAGTTTACTTAATTTTTTTTTCTTTAAAAAAATCATAATCCCTAAATCCTTAACCCTAAACCTAAACCCTTAACCTTAAAACTAACCCTAAACCCTAAACCCTAAAACTACAACACTAAACATACAACCCTAAACCCTAAACCCTAAACATTAACCCTAACCCTAAACCCTAAACCTTAACCCTAACACTAATCCTAAACCCTAATAAATAACTAATAACTAACTAATAATCCTAAACCCTAAACATAGCTAGCCTAATAAAACTAAACCCAATAACTAAACTAACTAAACTAAAACTAATAACTAATAAAATAAAACTAAGAAACTAACAAAATAAGTAATAAATAACTAATAATAACTAACTAACAAATAACTAAAACTAATAACTAAGCTAAACTAATAAACTAATTATACCTAATAATAAACTAACTAAATAATAATAACTAAAACTAATAGTAAAACTAAAAAAACTAATAAACTAAAACTAAATACTAATAACAAATAACCCTAAACTAATAAACTAATAATAAACTAAACTAAATAAAACAAATAACTAATTTAATAATATAAAAAAACTAACCTAAAAATAAACTAAATAATAAATAAAACCTAAATAAATAAACTAATCCTAATAATAATAAATAAACTAAATAAACTAACTAATAATAATAAGCTAATAAAACAAACTAAACTAAGAAACTAATAACTAATAATAATAAAAAATAAACTAAACTAAAAACTAATAATATCTAAAAAACATTGTATAATAATAAAACCTAATAACCTAAAACTAACTAAACTAAACTAAAATTAATAATAAACTAAATAATAAATAAATAAAACTAAACTAAACTAAATTAATAAATAATAATAAACTAAATAAAAACTAGCCAATAATAACTAACTAATAATAATAAACTAATAATAACTCAACTAACTAAATAAAAAATTATAACTAAAATAACTAAAATTAATAAACTAATAATAATAATAATAACTAAAAATAATAATAATAATAATAATAATACTAAATAAACTAAACATCAAACCCTAAACCTAAACTAATAAAAGTAATAATAATAAAATTAAAAATAATAAACTAAACTAAACTAAAATAATTAATAACTAAACTAAAACTAACTAATAACTAACAAAGAAAACCTAATAATAATAAATAATAAACTAAAAACCAAATAATAACTAATAAAAAATTAAAAAAATAATAAACTCAATAAAACTAATAAAACTAAAATAAATAATAAATAACTAATAACCTAAAATGAATAACTAATAAACTAATAAACTAACTAACTAAAAAAAGTAACTAATAAAACTAAACTAATTAGTAAATTAACCTAAACCCCAATAAATAATAAACGTTAAAACTAAACTAATAAATTAATTATAATAACCAATAATAAATAACTAAATAGCTAAGTAAAACTAAACCCTAAATTAATAAACTATAAAAACTAACTAATAAATAAACATAATAATAACTAAACTTTATAAACTAACTAATAACTAATAAGAAACTATTAATAAAACACTTAACTAAAAAATTAATAATAACTAACTAATTATAAACTAATAACTAAATAAAAAAACTAATTAAATAACTAAACTAATAAACCTAATAAATAAACTAATAATTATAATAAAACTAACTAACAATAACTAAACTACTAAAAACTAATAATAATAATTAATAACTAACTAACTAAAGTAATAAACTAATAATAATAAAACTAATAATTACTAATTAATAAATAATGAAATAACTATACCATAAACCCTAACTAAATAAATAAACTAAATAATAATAAACAAAAACTAATAATAATAATAATAATAATAATAATAATAATAATAATAATAATAATAATAATAATAATAATAAACTAAGAAATAAACTAATCTAAAATAAAACTAATAAACCAAACCAAACTAATAATAATAATAAATAATAAATAACTAATAATAACTAATAAAAAACTAAACCTTAAACTAAACTAAAAAACTAATAATAATAAACTAATAAACCTAAACCCATAACTAAACAAATAAACTAATAAATAAACTAACAAAACTAAATTAATAAAACTAAACCACTAACTAAAACTAATTAAAACCTAAATAATAATAAAACCATAAACTAATAATAATAACTAACTACACTAGTAAAGTAATAAACTAATAAACAAACTAACACAATAAACTAAACTAATTGATAAATAAACCTAAACTCTAATAAATAATAAACATTAAAACTGAACTAATAAATTAATAATTATAACTAATAATATATAACTAAATAACTAACTAAAACTAAACCCTAAACCTTAACTAATAATTAATAAAAACTAACTAATAAATAAACATAAAAATAATTAAACCTAATAAACTAACTAATAACTAATTGTAAACTAATAATAAAACTCCTAATTGAAAAATTAATAATAACTAACTAATAATAAGCTAATAAACTAAAAACTAAGTAAAACAAAACTAAATAAATAAATAAGCTAAATTAATAAACTAATAATAATAAAACTAATAATAAACTAACTAATAAATAACTAAATAACTAAACCCTAAACCCTAACTAAATAAATAAACTAAAGAATAAAAAAACTTATAATAATAAACATAAACTAAAAAAACTAATCTAAAATCAAAACTAATAATAAAAGAACTAACTAAACAAATAATAATAATAAACAATAAATAAATAATAATCCATAATAAAAAACTAATTCATAAACTAATTTAAAAAATAATAATAATAAACTAATAAACCTAAACCCATAACTAAACTAATAAAACTAATAAACTAAACTAATAAACTAATAAATAAACTAACAAAACTAAATTAATAAAACTAAACCATTAACTAAAACTAACTAAAACCATAAACTAATAATAATAACTAACTAAACTAAATAAATAACTAATTAACTAATAATAACTAAACTAATTAATAATAATTAATAAATAAACTAAAATAAACAAAACCCCAATAAAGAAAGTAAGTAAATAAACTGATAAACTAAACCTAAACTCCCTCCCTAAACTAACCTAAAATAATAATAATTTAAACTAAAACTAATAAAACTAAACTAATAACCTAACTAAAACTAAACTAACTAAACTAAACATAATACTAATAATAAACTAATAATAACCTAAAACTTATAAAATCTAATAATAACTAATATAAACTAAACCTAAAATCTAAACCCTAAAACTAAACTAAACCCTCTTATTGAGCGATTACAGGATCCCTCACATTCATGGTGAGTTTTCGAGTGCTTTCTCTCTTGCTTTCCTTATAAATTGTCATCTTTGGGCTGATCTCGACATATTCTTGTCCATGGGGGTAAATCCCATGTGCCAATGGATCCCTCTAAATTACCTCTTACTAAATCTTTCAAAAGAGCTAAAGAATTCCACCACCCAACCTCCTTTGAATTTGCTTAATACAACTTTTAAGGGTACTCCGGAAATTATGATTTTAGATGAGGATATTGAAAGATTAGCCGAGTCTTTTGGCCAAAGATGGAAGATATTCGTTCTTTTTTTAATAGCTTAAATTTATCTGGTTCATTTTCTATTGGGCTGACTGATCCAAGGTATGTTCTGATTAAACTTTCAAATGACCTCGATTATAGAATAATTTTTTCTAAGAGTTTTTACTATGTTTTAAATTATCAAATGCATATTCTGAAGTGGATGCCTATGTTTGATGTTATTGAAGAGTTTTTTATTGTTCCCATTTGGATTTCTTTACCTAACTTGCATATTCATCTATTTAATCATCAAATTCTTTATGCTATTGGGTTGATTTTTGGTTGGCCATTGCAAGTTGATTAAGCAACAGCTGCTTCATCTACACCGTCTGTTGCTAGAATTCTTGTAGACATTGAAATTACTAAACAATATCTGAAAGAAATTTGGTTGGGTTCGAAGAAATGCTATTATTTTTTAAAGTTGTTTTTGAGAAGTTTCCCATTTTTTGTAATCATTGTAAGATTGATGGGCATGAAATTTTTGAATGCTTTATTGCTCATCCCTCTCTTAGAAAGAAAATCACCAATAAGAATTCAATTGTTGAAAAAATGATGATTCTCTCAAGTTGGATAAAGAAAAATATACTTTTCAAAATTCTGATGTTTTGCAAAACCAGATTTCCGAATCTTCTGAAAAAATTTTAGGTATTAATGATTTCTATAATGCCGAAGCAATTTTGGTGTTTCTAAAAAAGTTTTAACTAATAATCATGCTCTACGTGTTTCTTTCGAAGATTCTATTAAAGGGAAGATTTTAGAGGCCGTGGTTAATGACTCTAATGGTTCAGATGTTGTGCATAAGTCCTTTCATGATGATGGATCGAATATTGTTGATGCAAACACCATTTCTTCCAATCAATTAGATAATGTTTCTCTTTCTCTTATGTCTACTTTAGATCATGGGAAAGAGACAATTTTTTTTTGCCTTCTTTGATTAAGAATGGTGGTAAAAAGAATCTTCTTATTTCTGATATTTTAATTTCTGGTTCTAACAATCTTGTTAATATTGGCGATCCTTCTTTTAAAAAAAATAAGATTTAGATACCTGTGACAATTCTCTCATTTTGAATAGTTCTATTTTAGTTCAAAATGTTGGTTTTTCTATGGTTGGTAATTCTATTCATATTTTTGGTAATATGTTATATGTATCTAACGGATTTGAATCTTATTTTAATCCCTTACATGAAGATTGTACTAAAAATCTGGATTCTGCTTCTCTTGCTTCTTTTATGAATGAAGATAGGAAAGATACTCTTCAAATTTTGTTGGAATGTGAAAATATAGATAATTGTCTTCTTAATAAAGCTATTTTTGCTTCTTCTTTAACTTCTGATTTTGAAATGCATACTATTTCTAATTTTCCTTTGTCTAATGTTGTGGATGATTCTGAATGCTCTTCTTTGAAATTGATAGCTTCTCTTAATCCCCATGCCTTTTATAACAATACTGATTCATTTTTGGATGGAGATTTTTTAGAGAAAGGGCATGGTTATAAAACTATTTACAAGAAGAAAAAAAAGTGTTCACATTTATGCCCCTCCTCACTTGCTGAGGGTTACTCATTCCAAAGCATCTTGGAAATAATCTCTCCTATCCATGGGAAGTTTTTGCTTTTGTCTAGATTTATTAAAACTTAAACCCAAACCTAAACCTAAACAAAAAAATAAAAATAAATAAAAAATAAAAACTAAAATAAAATAAAATAAATAAAAACCTAAACTAATTTGGAAAAAATAAACCTGAAAATAAAAAAAACTAAATAAAATAAAAATAAACATAAAATAAAAATAAAATAATCCTAAAATAAAATAAAAATAAAATAAAAACTTAAACCTAAAAAATAAACCTAAAAATAAATAAAGAATAAAACTTAAACCCTAAGCTAAAAGAAAACCATAACCAAAAGTAAATAAAATAAAATAAACCTAAACCAAAACTAAAATAAACAAAGGCAAAACCTAAGCCTAAAATAAACTAAACCTAAACCCTAAACTAAATAAAATAAAATAAACTAAAAATAAACCTAAACTAAAACTAAAAAATAAAACCTAAAAATAAACCTCAAATAAAAACCTAACACCTAAACCTAAAAAATTAAAATAAAATCCAAAACCTAAACCTAAAAAAAAATAGAACCTAAACCTAAAAAATAAGCATAATCTTAAACCTAAACCTAAAAAATAAACTAAAATAAAAAGCCTAAACTAAAATAAATAAACCCAAAATAAATAAACAAAACTAAATTAAAAGATAAACTTAAATAAAAATAAAAAATAAAATGAACTAAAATAAATAAAAAATAAACTAAATAAACCTAAACCTACTGGTTTACTTAGTTTAAACAAAAATCCCTAAACCCTAAACCTAAAACCTTAAACCTACAACCCCAAACCAATTACCCTAAACCCAAAAACCTAAACTCTAAACTAACCCTAAACCCTATACCCTAAACCATAAACCTTAAACCCTAAACCCTAACCCCTAAACCATAAAACCCTACATCCTAAACCCTAAACTAACCCTAAACCCCTAAACCCTAAACCATAAAAACCATAAACCCTGAAGCCTAAACCTTAAAGCCTAAACTAACCTAAGCCCTGAGCTAACCTTAAACCCTAAACCATAAAGACTAAACCCTAAACCCTCAAAACCCTAAACCTTATAGCCTAAACACCATACCCTTAACACTAAAAACCTAAACCCTAAAACCCTAAACCCTAAACCCTAAACCCTAAAAACCTAATAACCTAAACTAAATAAAACCTAATAAATAAATAAATAAAATAAAATAAAAACCTAAACTAAAACCTAAACTTAAAAATAAAATAAAATAAAATAAATAAAAATAAAATAAAATAAAATAAATAAAATCCTAAACCCAAGATTAAAAAACCTAAATATAATGAATAATGGATGTAAAATAAGAATAAAATAAACCTAAAAGAAAATAAAATAAAAACCTAAATTTATAAAAATAAACCTAAAAATAAAACCTAAAATAAATAAAAAATAAAACCAAAGCCCTAAACTAAAAAAAACATAAACCTAAAATTAAAATAAAATAAACCTAAACCTAAACTAAATTAAACTAAACTAAAATAAATGAAACCTAAACCATAACCTAAAATAAACTAAACCTAAACTTAAACCTAAATTAAATAAAATAATATAAACTAAAAATAAACATAAACCTAAACTAAAAAATAAAATTTAAAAATAAACCTAAAATAAAAACCTAAAACCTAAACCTAAAAAAATAAAAAAAAAACTTAAAACTAAACCTAGAAAAAATAAACCTAAACCTAAAAAGTAAAGTAAAATTTAAACTCAACTAAAAATAAATCTAAACTTAAAAAATAAACTAAAATAAAAATCCTAAACTAAAATAATTAACCCTAAAATAAATAAACTAAATTAAATAAAAATAAAAAGAGCTAAATAAAAATAAAAAATAAAATAAACTCAAATAAATAAAAAGTAAACAAAATAAACTTAATAAACCTAAACCTACTAGTTTCCTTAATTTTTTATAGAAAAATTCTAAAGCCTGAATCCTAAACCCTAAACCCTAAATCTTGAATCCTAAACCCTAAAACTAACCCTAAACCCTAAACCCTAAACCTACAACCCTAAACCCTAAACCCTAAACCCTAAAGCTCGAAACCCTAAACCCTAAACATTAAACCCTAAACCCTAAACCCTAAACTAAACTCTAAACCCTAAACCTTAATCCCTAAAATCGTAAACCCTAAACCCTAAAATAAAATTTGAAAATATTTTGCATCTATAGATTTAGTCATATGCTCATACCACTCATGCTCTAGTCTCTTAGGGTGTGTGTTTAGGACTTTATACTCTTTCCAATTAAATAACTACCTTAGCTATCTTGCAATTCATAAGACCAAACTACATGGTTTTAAAATCATAGGATGAGTTAGTTGGTGACCACTCCAGGTGGTTATAAGTCTAGAAGTCAGATAATTTATTCCCTCTTATGGATGTAAACCCTTATGTCCACCTATCGCTTAGATTTAGGTAGTGCTTTAGCTTGTACTAAAGCTCCCCAGATTTAGGATCTAAGGAAGTTATTTCCTTTGGGCTACGAGCATAAATCCTCACCTCTTAGGCATTTTGACAACCTTGTGTTGGTGGTTATAAGCCTTTGTAATCTAATTAAATTTCAACTCAAAACATATAAATCTCTTCAACTTCAAAATTATAAAGCCCAACCATAGGATAGATTGGAATGCTCACTAGGCATCCTAATATCATGAGTATTTCCTTATAATTTCATTTGGATTCCAAAAATAAGTCTTCTTTTTGAACTTTCCCAATTTAATTTCCTAATACAACCATCCTTTGATAGTCTAACCTTGAAATCTTTAGAGATGATAATTTCCTACTTTAATCAAAAGTATTCTTAAGAAATTTCATTTCCTAAGATGTAATTAACTATGGAGGCTTGCCTCCATAGGGAACTTAAAAACTTGGTTTAATATAAACCCTATTTTACTCACCCATGTAAAGTAGGGTACATTTGAAAACCCATCATGCCTTAGAGTCCTTATTATATGATTCCATTATAGGTGATGCCTCTATCTTTCGAGATAGTACATCATACCTCAATGTTGTACCCGATCACCTCAAAAGTCCCCCCCCCCCCCACCCCCATACATCCAAAAATAAACACCACAAGGCCCTCTCACTTTGTTCATTGAATCCTCTCAACATCATCATTTATTTTTGGAGTTTGGAGATGTCGATCCTCAAGTAGGCAAGGGTTCTTAGACTCATAATGTTGACTGGTACACCTGGGTCAACCAGAACTCTGGATAGCCTGTATTTTCCAACATCCACTGTAATGTAAAGAGGCAGTTGTGCTTGATCATTCCTAAAAGTAAGTCTTCATCGTTGAATGTAACTCCTAAGATGTCCTTCGTGGCATGCCTTCGCTTTAGTAGCGGTCAGCTGAGCTAAGCATTTCTCTAGATCAAGTAAGACCTTGAGATTCCCTCATTCCTTTGGATATGTCAAGGGTCTCGTATATGCTTAACTTAGGTAAGCTAGGACATTATGATCAACTCTGGATTGGTCCTCCATAAGCATATCCTTGGATGGAGCATCCTACAGAGGGGCTATCTGCTCACTGGAACCAGTGACTTGCTTACCCTAAACCTGAGGTGCTACCCTAGGGGGTAGAACTTTGCCACTCTGTAGATTGACTTTAGTGACTTCTTGTAATGATGATATTGTGGAAAGTTCTACCTTTTTATGGGGCATACCTACATCTTCTCCTATAAGACTGTCAGAGTTACCTAACTCCAAGTCAATCTCAAGAGGTGAACCTGATTGATTTAGAGAATTATAGTCCGACTCTGAATAAGAAAGGAAAGGAACAAAACTACTAGAGCTATTATTTTTATTTAGACTCGGAGAGCTTTAAATAGGGATAAAATCAAGAGCATCATTAGTGGACAATATATAAGCAGAATCAGCTTTCTTCATTAATTTCTTTTGGGTGGAGGTACATGATAGAAATCTACTAAGGTAAACGGAGTAAGGGATTTAGTGCCCTTATCTGCAGATACAACTCTCCTGCCAGAAGAAGAGGAGCTAGCAGAAGAGGTGGTAGCTACAATGGTGGAGGATAGACTGGATGGTAGGCTACTGGACTATCTCGCAAGTATGGTGGTCAGCTTCTGGCGTTAACCTCCCTGAGCTATCTTTTGTAACTACCAAACCTTTTGTGGTGTTGGTGGTTTGAGCTACTTCAGGCACATACAAAGAAAGCTTCTTGATCTAGAAATAAACTTCTTAAAGGTTCGGGATAGGAAGATATCCTAACCTTCTTTGGTCTTAAGAAGATCGCAAGTATCCCCAAGGATTACTCTAATAGAACTGGATTATTCTAATAAGTATTCTTTAGGGATAATTATGGCTCCCAATTTGTAGCTGCACTCAAGCTTGTCCTTAAAAGTGATACAATCCTCTAAGACATGGCCTAACATGCAGTGGTAGGGCAATAACTCGGATCATCACTCTTGCCCACTTCCTCCGGCCTCTGAGGCTCTGGTAAGAAAGTCAAGTTTCTTTAAGAGATTATTAAAGATTTTCTTAGCTACATCCCTTTTGAATGAATGTGGCTTATTCAATCTATTGGGAAGAGTAAGTGGAAAGTAACTACCTGGCGATGGATATGAATATCACTACTGGTGGTGGAAATGGTCATTGTGGTGGTTGTGGTGGCCGGTATGATGGCCGAGGTGGTGGATGAGAAGGTGGAAGAGGAGGCTACTGAGCTCAAAGTCTCTCGTACTAAACTCTAGCTGGCTGCTTCCCTCTATCCACTGACACAACTGTCATTGGATTCTTCTCAAACAACTTCTACTACTTGGGCTTAGATGATTAGTCTAGAAAGGGAAATTGTTTGGCTTCCTCTTTTAAGCTAGCCACCTTATTGATTAATTTCTTGAATGTTTTGATGGTAAATCACTTAAGCATGAAGGCAACCTGGCCATGGATATTCTTGAGAAGAATCTCAATGGCATGTTATTCGGACAACTGTGGTTCACATTTCATGCTCAGGTTGTTCCACCTGAGATTGTAATCAACAATAGACTCGTTGAGTTTGTTTCTACGATGGTCGCTACATCACTCTTTGCGATCTCCGTAACCTCTTGATAAAGAGTTGCTCCAACTCAATAAAAGTATTCACCGAACTATTGGGCAGTTCGGCATACCAATCAAATGCAACACTTAACAGACTTCTAATGAAAGGTGGAAGAGGAGTGCGTTGCTACGCTACCATTGCAACAGCCGGCTCCAACGTGTGCAATGTGTTATTGTGAGTTCCCACTGTTATCAAAGATCTTGAAGAATGGTGGCACAAAAGCCTAAATAAAATAAAAATTAAATAAAAACCTAAACCTAAAAAAATGAACCTAAAATAAATAAAAAATAAAACCTAAACCTAAAATAAATAAAATAAAATAAACATAAACCAAAACTAAAATAAATAAAACCTAAACCTAAACCTAAAGAAACTAAACTTAAACCCTAAATTAAAAAAAATAAAATAAACTAAAAATAAACCTAAACCTAAACTAAAAGAAAACCTAAAAATAAAACTTAAATCCTAAACCTAAGAAAATAAAAAAAAAACCAAAACCTAAACCTAAAAATAAAAAAATAAAACCTAAACCTAAAAAATAAAATAAAAATAAACTAAACTAAAAAAATAAACATAAACCTAAAAAATAGACTAAAGTAAAAACACCTAAACTAAAATAAATAAACCTAAAATAAATAAACTAAACTAAATAAAAATAAAAAATAAACCTAAATAAAAATAAAAATAAAAATAAAATAAACTAAAATAAATAAAAAATAAACTAAATAAGCTAAATAAACCTGAATCTATCGATTTACTTAATTTTTTAAGAAAAAACCCTAAACCCTAAACCCTAAACCCTAAACCCTAAATCCTAAACCCTAAACTCTAAACTCTAAACCATAAAAATAAACCTAAACCCTAAACCAACAACCCTAGACCCTAAACCATAAACCCTAAACACTAAACCTTAAAAAACCCTTAACCCTAAACCCTGAACCATAAAATCGTTAAACCCTAAAGCCTAAACACTAAACCCTAAAGCCTAAAGCCTAACCTTAAACCCTAAACCCTAAAACCCTAAACACTAAAACCCTAAACACTAATCCCTAAACCCTAAAAACCTGAAAACCTAAAAACCTAACCTAATCTAAATAAAATTTAAAAATAAAATAAATAAAAAAGCATTAACCTAAATAAAATAAAATAAAATAAAATAAAAATGAAAACCTAAACTAAAACCTTAACCTAAACTTAGTAATAAAATAAACTAATAAAAATAAAATAAAATAAAAAATAAAAACCTAAACTAAACTAAAAAATAAAATAAACCTAACAAAAAAAACCCAAAATAAAATAAAAACTAAACGTAAAATAAAAATGAAATAAACCTAAAATAAAAAATTTAAAAAAAAATTGAAACCAAAAAAATAAACCTAAAAATAAATAAAAAATAAAACCTAAACCCTAAACTAAAAAAAACCTAAACCTACAATAAAACTAAAATAAACAAAATAAAATAAACCTAGACCTAAACTAAAATAAACTAAACTAAAATAAATAAAACCTAAACCTAAATTAAAAGTAAACTATACCTAAACTAAATAAAATAAAATAAACTAAAAATAAACCTAAGCCTAAAGTAAAAAATAAAACTTAAAAATAAACCTAAAATGAAAACCTAAACCCTAAACTTAAAAAATAAAATAAAAACCTAAACCTAAACCTAAAAATAAAAAATAAAACCTAAACCTAAATAAAAAATAAAAGTCAACTAAAAACCTAAACATAGAAAATAAACTAAAATAAAAAACTTAAACTAAATTAAATAAACCTAAAATAAATAAACTAAAATAAATAAATATAAAAAATAAACCTAAATAAAAATAAAAAATTAAATAAACTAAAATAAACAAAATAAACTAAAATAACTAAAATATATACTAAATAAACTAAATTAATCCAAACCTACCAATTTACTTAATTTTTTTTAAAGAAAAGAAAATAAACCCTATGCTAACCCTAAACCCTAAAAATAAACTAAAAAAAAACCTAAACCTACTAGTTTACTTCATTTTAAAAAAACCTAAACTAAAACCTGAACCCTAAACCTAAAATGTAAACCCTAAACCCTAAACCCTAAAAATAAAAAATAAAAAAATAAAAAACCCTAACCCTAAACATTAAACCCTAAACCCTAAAACTAACCCAAAACCTAAAACCCTTAAAACTAAACCTAAAATCCTAAACTGTAAAACCTAAACCCTAAACCCTAAACCCTAAACCCCAAAACCCAAAACCCTAAAGCATAAACACTAAACCCTAAACCTTAAACCCTAAACCCTAAAACCCTAAACCCTAAACCCTAATCCCTAAACCCTAAACTCTAAACCCTAAACCATTAAAACCTAAAAACATAAACCTAAAAAATAAAATAAAAATAAAACTCAACTAAAAAGAAACTTAAAAAAATAAACTAAAATAAAAGACCTAAACTAAAATAAATAAACCAAAAATAAATTAACTAAATTAAATAAAAATAAAAAGTAAACTTAAATAAAAATAAAAATAAACTAAACTAAAATAAATAAAACATAAACCAAGTGATCTAAATAAACCTAAACCTATTGGTTTACTTAATTTAAAAAATATAAAATAAAAAAACCAAACCCTAAACCCAAAACCCTAAACCCTAATCCCTAAGGCCTAAAACTAACCCTAAACCCCAAACTTTAAACCTACAACACTAAACCGACAACCATAAACTCTAAACTCTAAACCCTAGACACTAAAAATCCCTAAACCCTTCAACCAGGCTCAGTCTAGATCTAGCGGTGGAGGCGAAGGTAGAGGCGGTAGTTATCATAGTTTTGGTGGGGGATCTCGAGATGTTGGTGGATATGGAGGTGGTG
The DNA here is from genome assembly GCA_021442155.1 of Cymbidium sinense. Lineage (NCBI taxonomy): Eukaryota > Viridiplantae > Streptophyta > Magnoliopsida > Asparagales > Orchidaceae > Cymbidium > Cymbidium sinense. The sequence goes on from CM038214.1 coordinate 150,224,291, forward strand.
GTCAGAGCAGTGGTGGTTATGGAGGCAAGAGGAGCCACAGAAGTTACAGTTGTGGTGGTGGCGGAGGGAGTGATCGGGATATGATGGTGGATCCCATCACTCAAGAGGCCGAGGTGGTTTTGATGGGAACTACAGAAACTAAAGAACGGCTAATCTTATATGCTACTTATAGAACTTTATCTTTACAGTAAAGATGGCTCTAGTTATATAGGGATTTTGATTTTCTTTATGTCCTCGCTTGTGTCGTAGAAAACATGGTGTGTTACGAGATTAATGAAGTCAGAAAGAAGAAATGTTGAATCTGAATTTATTTTATGTTAAAAAAAATCCAAAAACCTTAAACCCTAAACATAAAACCTAAACCTTAAACCAACAAACCCTAAAAATCATAAACCCTAAACCTTAAACCCTAAACCCTAAACCCTAAACCCTAAACCATAAACCCTAAAACTCTAATCCCTAAACCCTAAAACCCTAAACCCCAAACCCTAAACACTAAAAAACCCAAAACACAAAACCATAAACCCTAAACCCTAAATCCCAAACCCTAAACGCTAAACCCTATACCTAAATTTAAAAATAAAATAAAATAAAATAAAATTAAAACATAAACTAAAACCTAAACCCTAAAAATAAAAATAAAATAAACTAAAAAGAAAAATTAAACTAAAATAAAATAAAACAAAAACCTAAACTAAACTAAAAAATAAAAAACCTAAATAAAATATAAAGTAAACCGAAAATAAAAAAAATAAACCTAAAACAAAATAAAATAAAGAATAAATAATCACTTAAACCTAAAAAATAAACCTAAGAATAAATAAAAAATAAAAACTAAACCTTAAAAAAAAACCTAAACCTAAAATAGAAATAAAATAAGCCTAAACTAAGATAAACTTAGCTAAAATAAATAAAATGTAAAACTAAACCTAAACCAAAAATAAATAAAATCTAATAAACTAAAAAAAAAATCAAAACCTAAACTAAAAAATAATGCCTAAAAATAATCCTAAAAAAAACCTAAACCAAAACCTAAAAAAAACCCTAAACCAAAACCTAAAAATAAAAAATAAAACCTAATCCTAAAAAATAAAAATAAAAAAAGACCTAAACTAAAAAATAAAATAAAGATAAACCTAAACTATAAACTAAACCGAAACCTAAAGTTAAACCTAAAAAATAAATTAAAATAAATAAACTTAAAATAAATAAATTAAACTAATTAAAAATAAAAAAACCAAAAAAAAAACCAAAAATATATAAAAATATAAACTAATTAAACCTAAACCTACTTGTTTACTTAATTTTTTAAAAAAATTTAAAAAAACCCTAAACCCTAAAAATAAGCTAAAAATAAACGAAACCTACTAGTTTGTTTAATTTAAAAATAAACTAAAACTAAAACCTGAAACCTAAACCAAAAACCTAAACCCTAAAACCTACACCATTAATAAAAAAAATCCCTAACCTTAAACCATAAACCTTAAACCCTAAACCATAAACCTACTACTCTAAACCTAAAACCCTAAACCCTAAACCCCAAACCCAAAACCCAAAACCCAAAACCCTAAACCATAAATTATAAACTGTAAACCCTAAACCCTAATCCCTAAAAACCATAAACCCTAAAGCCTAAACACTAAACCCTAAACCCCTAAACCCTAAACTCTAACCCTAACCCTAAACTCTAAACCCTAAACCCTAAATCCCTAAACCCTAAAACCATAAACCCTAAACCCTAATCCCTAAATCTTAAACACTAAACCCTAAACCTTGAAAACCTAAAACCTTAAACCCTAAACCCTGAACCCTAAACCTATAACCCTAAACCTACAAAAATAAACCCTAAATCCTAAACCGTAAACTCTAAACCCTAAACTTTTTAATAATGTCAATTTCAATGGCTCTCTTACTTTATATCAACTTCTTCAAGTCTATTTTGATAATACTATTAAAGGTCACATTAAAGTTATCATTGCTATCAGTCTTATCTGGTTCATATGGATGGACCGTAATGATGTAAAACATCATGGGATCCATATGAACCATGTGAGGATTATTGCTAGAACTAAAAACAAAATTTGTGACTTGTTTAAAGCCAAACTCATTCATTACAGACATTTCAAAGGCTGTAAATTTGTAATAATAAACTTTTAACCTATCGGACCAAAAAATGACAAGATTGTCTATTGGAAAAACCTCTTGACCATATTATTAAAATCAATACCGATGCCTCCCAAAATGGCTCTTGTGGTGGCATTTTAGAACTCCAAGGGTACTATGTGCTTTTGCTTATCCCCTTATTTCTTGCACTATCCCATTTTTTGAGCTTATGGCAGTCTACAAAGCTCTTGAGATTTGCCTCCAAAATGGCTGTCTCAATATTTGGATTGAGGTGGATGCTCTTCTACTGATTGATCTTTTGACCTCCACTAAGATGAGCGAAATTTTACTACCTCCTCAAGAAAACTAGAGCTCTTCTTTCCCAATTGAATTTTAACATCACTCTTGTTTGGCATGAAGGAAATGCTTGTGCTGACTACCTTGCCAATCTGGGTGCTAGATCTGATGGTATCATCTTCTTTGATCATACCACCTTACCCAAACACTTGCATGGGCTGGTTAACTTGGACAATTCTAGGTTTCCTTCTCTCAGAACTTAATCTAACCCTTTGATGTATACTGTCTATTCATCCTTTTTCTATATGCCTCTTTATTTTTTGGCTTTATGTTCCTTTTTGTGTCTTTTGTGGATGCTTCACATGGATATTACTTGTTGTCTTGATCTCTATGTTATGATTTGGTGTTTTAATAGCTTCTCCTTCATTTGGAGGCTCTCTACTTTTGGCATTTACACTGATAAAGGGCTGCTGTTGAGCTATGTGCATACTAATACTCTGCATTAGAATTAGGTTAAACTATGTGTCAGCTGCTATTGGTTTTATAACCCCAATCCTATTTGGGATTTTAATATCAATGCTGCCTTCATTCCTAATACTAGGGGGCTTAATCATTGCTGGATGGAGATATTTATTTTGATGGGTTTAGCTACTGCCATTAATCTCTACAACTTCTCAAAGATATTACTGCTTGGAGCATCTTAATTATCTATGTTATTTCTATTTATTGTATTAGTTTTCACTATGCTGGTTGCAATATTTATTTTGATGATTTATTATTAGGTTGTTGGATTTTAACTGATAATGTCTGTTGGCTAGCTTTTGACATGCTGCTTGTCTCACCTATTAGATCTTGGCCTACTGCTGATATTCTCTTTGACTCTAGCTTGGAGCTGCCATTTTCCTTTTATTTATGGGAGTTATCTTTTATTTTATTTTTCTGCATGAGGAGGTTTTTTGGCCTTTTCTCTGATATTTATCTGCTTGGCTATTGTCTATACTAGAATCTGGATCCCATTCAGCATGCTCTCTTTGGGATCCACTTTCTGATTCAGCAGGGTCCCTTTGGTGGGATCTTGTTGTGGGGCCTTCCTTCTTTTCTTCCACCTGCCATGGTTATTTTTTGCAGGTTTTCTTACAGGTTGCTACTGACCTCCTTACCCCTTCTGGCAGACTTATTATTGTGCAGAACTTTGTATTATTTCTTGGTTATCTTTTTATGCATCTTTTACTTTGCTTGGGTGGAATCTCTAGCATTCTATTGTTTCTTTCTGCACTGTTTATTTTTTGACCTAGCTGGAGTTTCTTTAGATTATTTCTGGCTATTTTAGTCAGCAGATTCTTTTTATGCAGGATGTTTCTGAGATTGGGGCTTTGGTCAATCTCTTTCTGCTCTTGTCAAAAGGTTATTTATTTTTTGCTGGCTGTCTTTTCTTGCTCCCTGCAGGAATGGGTTTTCATGTTGGCCTCTCTTTTTGGTTTTTACTGTGTTTATCATGGCTGTCTTTTCTTGCTCCCTACTGCTAAACTATATTTTCTGATCTGGAAAGGCCTTGCTATTCCTTTCAATGCTAGTCATTGGTTTTTTGGGTCCTGTTTCCAAATTGCTGACTTTCTGATTTATGGTTGTTTTTTGATTCTCGATTTCCCAACTGCTTGTGTTATTATCGGCTATTTTTGATCACACATGCTGTCTATTTTCATTCTGGTTCTATTTTCCAGAGTCAAAATTCTTCTTTTTTATTATGGGATCCATTGTATGCACTGTCTACTCTTAATGGCTTTTCCTATGGTCAACTTGTTGATACCTCCTTTCTTAGTTGTTGGCTGATATGGACCCTTGAGGCTCACAATCTTCGCTTCGATTTATTTCCCATGCTCAACAGGTTTGGAGTTAATTAATGGATTTTCATTTTTCCTTTGCTAAAGTTGTGGGTACTATTGTTTACTCTGGTGGGAATTACTTGAACTCATTCATTCTCTATTTTATATCTTTTTTCTTAAAGTTTGCTTTTCGTAATGGGTGTAAAAACTGTAATAATGTATCCATTGTTGGTTTTTGGAATTTTGAGTACCTTGCCCAACAAGTCTTCTTTGTTTTTCTTTCTATCTTTGCTGCTAACATCTGGGATGCTGTTGGTCTTCCTTGCTGTTGTTTTCCCTCTGTATGCTATGATGGGAACATGCAAATCTTAAAGATCATTTTTTTGTTCTGCTTGAAATTAATCAATGGACTATCTTATATTCATAATTGGGTTATTGGCCAACCTCTTGGTTATTACTGTCATTATCCTTGGCAGAATTTGATTAATGTGTCTAAGCAATCTGATACTGAAATGTTTGCTCTAAATGTCTCTTATTGGATTGGCTTGTGGTGGGGAGCTGTTCATTACCTATCCCTCCCTATCCGTGACTTTTTGCTCATTCCTACTATTTTTTGTAACTATAGACAGCTGAGTTGGGGTTTTACTGACTTTCTTGCTCCTTGCAGCTTAATTACTTCTATCCAAGGTAGGACAGCTGTTGAGCATCAAATGGCTGCAACCTTCCTTATTGTTGTTACTTTACTATTTATGAAATCCCATGTCTACTTTAATATCTCTCTGCAAAAATAGAATTGTATCATTACCTCCATTGTTGGTTTTTTGTCTTTAGAGTACCTAGTTTAGAAAGTGCTCTTTGTTTTCTTTTTATCTTATTTTACTGCTAATATCGATGTTGTTGCTGATCTTTCCTGTCATTATTTCCCCTCTATTGGCTATGATGAGAACATGCAGATCATGAGTACTCTTCTTCTTTACCTACTCTTAATCATTGTTTTATCTTTTATTGATAGTTGGGTTATTGCTCACCCAGCTGGTTATTACTGTCATTACTTTTGGAAGAACTGGATTCCTGTTTCTGCTCCTAAGCAACCTGTTACTGTTACTGAACTTTTGGGTCTGGTTATCTCTTACTGGAATGCTTTGTGGTGGGGAGCTGCTCTCTACCTAATTTTTATTATCTACTACTTTCTTTCCAGCTCATCTAAATTATGTAAGCGTAATTTGGGGTTTCTTGACTTTGGTTTCTTGAAGCTTACTTAATTCACCTGGCTGGCAATGTGGTGTTGACTATTTGTTCTTTGCAGCTTATGGGCTTTGTAGCCGGTCTGAAAACTATTTTAATTCTTGCCTCTCTTATCTTTTGCCTAGCTTTGTTAGACTAATGCAGACCACTGTTAAAATGATCTTAACTAATTCATATTCAAACCCTATCATGCTCTATCTGAATGGGTAGACTTATGTGAGCTTGTTGCCTAATGTTGAATATGATGAACTTCTTGTATTGGTGCTAGGAATTCATTGACATGGTGTCTTATATCGGGTCTTATTTCCAGGATGGGAACCCCTTCTCATTCTGTCTTTTGCTGATTCTCTATCTTCCCTGTATTTGATTATATTTGCAGCTACTAAGGATTTCAAGACTTTTATCAAATGGATGCAATCGATGATGGTATGATGATTTCACTCCTTTTGGTTTAGTAGCTCTTGTGATGTAACCCTTTTGCTGAAGTCTAGATGCTCATATTTTCATCTGCCCCAACTTGGTGTGACTGAGCCTGAGCCTTCTCTATCACATCTCTTTACTATCATTCTCAGATTATGCAGTTTTCAGTTATCATTTTGTCTGTATTACCTTAAATGCTCTAACTTCTTTCTGTTTACATTCTTGCAGGTGCTTCTCTCTTGTCCTCTTGTAGGTTTGCTCCAGAGTGTCATACATTCTCCCATTCTGCAGAGCATTGGACCTAATCTCCAATTTGTATCTTTTGATTGCTTTATTGTTTTCTTTAGCTTTTGGATGAGATAGGATTTACTCCTAGTTGACAGTAGCTCTTTGAGCAATAGTTCTGGAGTTTATCCCCTTTAAGGACCTTGTAACCCTCTTTTTGTCATGGGGTTCCCCCCCAAAAAAAAAAACCCTAATCCCTAAACCCTAAACCCTAAACACTAAACCCTAGAACCCTAAACCCTAAACAAACCTTAAACCATATATCCTAAACCTTAAAAGCCATAAACCCTAAAGCCTAATCCCCAAACCGTAAACTAACCTTTAATCCTAAGCTAACCCTAAATAAAACCAAAATAAAACTTAAACCTAAAAAGTAAATCTAAAAATAAAACCTAAACCTTGAACTAGTAAAAAAAACATAAACTTAAAATAAAAATAAAATAAACCTAAACTAAGATAAATTAAAATAAAATAATTAAAACCTAAACCTAAACCTAAAATAAACTTGACCTAAACATAAACCTAAAAAAATGAAATAAAAGAAAATATAAATAAACCTAAACTTAAACTAAAAAATAATACCTAAAAATAAACCTAAAATAAGAACCTATAATTTAAGACTAAAAAAGAAACCTAAACCTAAAAATAAAAAATAAAGCCTAAACTTAAAAATAAAGAAAAAATAAAAATAAAATAAAAAAATAAACCTAAACCTAAAAAATAAACTAAACTAAATAAAAATAAAAAATAAACCTAAATAAAAATAAATAAAATAAAATAAACTAAAATACATAAAAAATAAACTAAATAAACCTAAACCTACCAGTTTACCTAATTTAAAAAATTACAAAAAAAACCTAAACCCTAAATCGTAAACCCTTAAACCCTAAGCCCGAAGCCCTAAACACTATATTATAAACCCTAAACCCTAAACTCTAAAATCTGCAACCTTAAACCCTAAACCCTAAACCCCAAGCCCTAAACCCTAAACCCTAAACCATAAAACTAAAACCCTAAACCATAAACCCTAAAAACCTAAAAACCTAAACCTAAACAAAATGAAACCTAAAAAGAAAATTAATAAATAAACCTAAACCTAAATAAAATAAAATAATAAAATAAAATAAAACCAAAACTAAAACCTAAACCTAAACCTAAAAATAAAATAAAATATTAAAAACAAAACTAAAATAAAATAAATAAAAACCTAAACTAAATTAAAAAATAGAATAAACCTAAAAATAAAAAACCTAAACAAAATAAAGACTAAATGTAAAAGAAAAATAAAGTAAACCTAAAATAAAATAAAATATAAACTAAATAAAAACCTAAACCTAAAAAATAAACCAAAAAATAATTAAATAAAAAAACATAAACCCTAAACTAAAAAAAAAAACCTAAACCTAAAATAAACCAAATAAAATAAACCTAAACTTAAACTAAAATAAGATAAACTACAGTAAATAGAAGCTAAACATAAACCTAAATAAACCTAAATCTAAACCTCAACTTAAACTAAATAAAATAAAATAAACTAAAAATAAACCTAAACCTAAACTAAAAAATAAAACCTAAAAATAAACCTAAAATAAAAACCTAAAACCTAAACCTAAAAAAATAAAATAAAAACCTAAACCTAAATCTAAAATAGAAAATGAAACCTAAACCTAAAAAAGTAAAACACAAATAAAACTCAGCTAAAAAATAAACCTAAACCTAAAAAAATAAACAAAAATAAAAAACCAAAACTAAAATAAATAAATCTATAATAAATAAACTATACTAAATAAACATAAAAAAATGAACTTACATAGAAATTAAAAACAAAATAAACTAAAAAAATAAATTAATTAAATTGAAGCCCACCAGTTTACTTAATTTTAAAAAGATAAATAATTAAAATAAACAAAATAAAATCTAAACCTAAACTAAAATAAATTAAACTTAAACCTAAACCTAAAATAAAATAAACCTAAACTTAAACCTAAACCAAATGAAATAAATAAACAAAATAAAATAAACCAAAACCTAAACTAAAATAAATAAAACCTAAACCTACAATGAACTAAACCTAAATCTAAAACTAAACTAAATAAAACAAAATAAACTAAAAATAAACCTAAACCTAAACTAAAATATAAAACCTAAAAATTAACATAAAATAAAGAACTAAAACATAAACCTAAAAAATAAAAATTGAACCTAAAAATAAAAGATAAAACTAAAACCTAAAAAATTAAATTAAAATAAAACTAAACTAAAAAATTAACATAAACCAAAAACTAAACCTAGAAAATAAACATAAATAAATAAACATAAAATAAATAAACCAAAGAAAATAAAAATAAAAAATAAAATAAACTAAAATAAATAAAATTAACAAAATAAACAAAATAAACCTAAACCTACTGGTTTACTTAATTTGTTTTTTAAAAAAAAAAACTGAACCGTAAGCTAGCCCTTAAACCTAAAAATAAACTAAAAAAAACCAAATCTATATTTACTTATTTTAAAAATAAACCTAAACTAAAATCTAAACCCAAAACCAAAAGCCTAAATCCTAAACCCTAAACCATAAACCATAAAAAAAAACCCTAACCTTAGACCTAAAACCCTAAACCATAAAGCCAGTAAAACCCTAAACCCTAAACCCTAAACCATAAACCCTAAAACCTAAACCCTAAACCCTTTAAACTCTAAACCCTAAAGTCTAAACACTAATCCCTAAACACTAAACAATAAACCTTAACCATAAACCCTAAACCTTAAACATAAAAGCCTAAACCCTAAAAACATAAAAACCCTAAACCCTGAACCCTAAACCTATAACCCTAAACCTGCAACCCTAAACTCTTAACCCTTAACATTAAACCCTAAACCCTAAACCCTAAGCCCCAAACCATAAACCCTATACCCTAAACTAGCCCGAAACCCTAAACCCTAAAAGCTAAAAACATTAAAACAAAATAAATAAGAAAAACCAAACAAAAATAAAATAAAAAATAAAATAAAATAAAAACATAAACTAAAACATAAACATAAACCTAAAAAGAAAAAAAATAAAAAAATAAAAATAAAAACTAAACTAAAATAAAATAAATAAAAAACCAAAAAAAAAAAACCAAAATAAAATAAAAACTAAACCTAAAATAAAATAAAATATAAATTAAATAAAAACCTAAGTAAAAAGAAAATAAAAATAAACCTAAATATCAAAAGTAAAATAAACTAAAATAAATAAAAAATAAATTAAATAAACTTAAACCTACTAGTTTACTTAACATAAAAAATAATAATAATAAAAAATAAAAAATCCTAACCCTAAAACCTAAACACTAAACCCCAAACCATAAAACCTACAACCTTAAACCCTAAACCCTAAACCTCAAGCCTTAAACCAAAACCTAAATCTAAAATTAAACCTAAATTAAAATACCTAAACCTAAAATAACCAAAACCTAAACATAAACTAAATTAAACTAAACTAAAATAAATAAAGCCTAAACCTAAACCTAAAATAACCTAAACCTAAACCTAAACCTAAACTAAATAAAATAAAATAAACTAAAATAAACATTAACCTAAACTAAAAAATAAAACCTAAAAATAAACCTAAAATATAAACCTAAAATAAAAACTTAAAAATAAGATAAAAACCTAAACCTAAAAATAAAAAATAAAACAAAAACTTTTTAAAAAAAAATAAAATAAATAAACTAAACCCTAAATAAACATAAACCTAAACCTAAAAAATAGACTAAAATAAAAAAAAAACTAAAATAAATAAACTAAATTAAATAAAAATTTAAAATAAACCTAAATAAAAATAAAAAATAAAATAAACTAAAATAAATAAATAAACTAAATAAATCTAAGCCTACAAGTTTACTTAATTTTAAAATAGATAAATAATTAAAATTAAATAAATAAATAAACTTAAACCTAAACTAAAATAAATAAAACTTAAACCTAAACCTAAACCAAAACCTAAACTAAATAAAATAAAATAAACTAAAATAAATAAAACCTTAAAACAAACTAAATTAAAATAAACAAAACAAAAACCTAAACCTAAACCTTAAATATAATAAAATAAACTAAAAATAAACTTAAACTAAAAAATAAAACATAAAAATAAACCTAAAATAAAAAAACTAAAACCTAAACCTAAAAATAGAAAATACAAACCTAAAAATAAAAAATAAAACCTAAAACTAAAGAATAAAATAAAAATAAAACTAAACTAAAAAATAAACCTAAACCAAAACCTAAAAAATAAACTAAAATAAATAAACCTAAAATAAATAAACCAAACTAAATAATAGTAAAAAATAAACCCTACATAAGAATAAAAAATAAAATAAATTAAAAGAAATAAAAAATAAGCTAAATAGACCTAAACCTACTAGTTTACTTAATTTTAAAACCCTAAGCCCTAATCTAATCCTAAACCCTAAACCCTAAATTCTAAAATAAACTAAAAAAAAGAAAAACCTACAAGTTTACATATTTTAAAAATAAACCTAAACTAAAACCTGAACCCTAAACCTAAAACCTAAACCCCAAACCCTCAACCTAAAACCCTAAAAAAAAACCCTAACCCTAAACTATAAAAAAAACTAACCCTAAACCCTAAACCCTAAACCTACAACCCTAAACCCTAAAGCCAAAACCTTAAAACCCAAAACCCAAAACCCAAAACCCAAACCCTAAACCTTAAACCCTAAACCCTAAACCCTAAATCGTAAACCCTAAACCCTGCCATTTCCTGTTCAATTTTATTATTTCTTTGCAGGTTTGGACTTACTTAATGGCTTATTAGTTTGCCTTTACTAAGGATGTGTGTTTAACTACTAGCCTGATCATCTTTATCTGGAAGGATTTTTCTGTTGATTATCTTTTGAACCCATTTTATTTCTATTTTACATCTATACTTGTTAATGGAGTTTTATATGGTGGGTGTACTAATTGTAATATTGTTTCCACTGTTGGCCTTTGGATTTTTGGGTCCTTTGTCCAGCAGGTTGTCTTTGTGGTTGTTGGTTGTTTCTTGCCTTTTGATTTTTTGACTATTTGTGCTGTTAAAATCTGGGCTATTGCTGACTTCACCTGCTGCTATTTTTGCCATCCTGGTTCAACTAGTCTTTGCTAGACCACTGCCCATTCTATCTGGGAATTAACTTATGCATTGTCTATTTTGAATGGGTGGTTCTATTGGCAACTTGCTATTATTTTCTTTCATGGTTGTTGGCTAATCTGGTTCATTGAGACTTATGTCAGCAAGTCGCCATCTTGTTTATCATGTTCATTGGTGCTTTTGGAGTTATTTTGCTGATTATTTTTGCTAACCTCATATACTCAACCTGCTAGGAGAGAAACTGCAATTTCCTATTTAATTTTTATTATTTCTTTACAGGTTTGGACTTAATTAATGGCTTATTAGTTTGCCTTTACTGAGGATGTGTGTTTAGCTGCTAGCCTAATCATCTTTATCTGGAAGGATTTTTCTATTGATTATCTTTTGAACCCATTTTGTTCCTATTTTACATTTATGCTTTTTAATGGATTTTTATATGGTGGGTGTAATATTTGTAATTTTGTTTCCACTATTGGCTTTTGGATTTTCAGGTCCTTTGTCCAGTAGGTTGTCTTTGTGGTTATTGGTTGTTTCTTGCATTTTGATTTTTTGATTATTTTTGCTATTAATATTTGGGCTGCAGCTGATCTCTCCTGCTGTTGTTTTATCCCTCTTGGTTCTGTTAGAATTGTTTAGATCATTGTGATTATGCTTTTTCTTTGCTTGATTTTAACTTATGTACTGTTTACTCTAAATGGATGGACTTATGGCCAACTTGCTGGCTATTACTGTCATGACTGTTGGCAGAACCGGACTATTGAGTTTGCTGCTAAGCAAGCTGTTTCTGGGGTGGTATCTCTGATTATCTTTTATTGGAATTGTTTGTGGTGGGGAGCAACCCTTTACCTGTTTCTTCTAATCTGCTGCTGCATTCCCATCTCTTCTCTGATAAACTTCTGCAATTCCTGTGGTAATTTGGGCTGGGGGTATGTTGTCTTCCTTTACACTTGCTGGCTTCTAACTTTTGCAGCAAGGAGGTTGTTAACATCTACATTACTTACATTCATTGGACTTCCTTTTCTGAAAAATATCCCTAGGAAGTTTACTGGGCTGTTTACCAAGACAGTATATTTATTATTGTCGATACGTTTGGGATGGAGTTAATACCATGCTTTTGTATTTTCCTAGCTGGATTTCAGCAGGTATTACACATGAGCTATTTCCCTGTGGTGGGTCTTCTTGCTGGTCTCATTAAACCCTTAGATTTGGTTACAAATATGGTTGGCCAGACAATGATGGCTCTCTTTCATTTGTGTTGGGATTATCATGCCATGGGGCCTAATATGATGACATATATTTTGCATGGGATCCTCTTATCCATTCTGCTCTTTGCTGCTCCTTCTACTCTGTATACGGCTTTGCTTATGTTTGCAAGTATTAAGGCTCAAAAGATCTTCTTCAAATGGCTACTATACAGGTTTGTTGGCTATGATGGCTGTGATGATTTCACTCCCTTTTGGTTTAGTAGTAGCTCTTGTGATGTAACCCTTTTGCTGAAGTTTGGATGCTCATATTTGCATCTGCCCCAACTTGGTGTGACTGAGCCTGAGCCTTCTCTATCACACTTCTTTACTATCATTCTCAGATTATGTTGTTTACAGTTATCTTTTTGTCTGTATTACCTTAACTTCTCTAACTTCTTTCTATCTACAATCTTGCAGGTGCTTCTCTCTTGTCCTCTTGCAGGTTTGATCCATAGTGTCATGCATTCTCACATCCTGTAGAGCATTGGCCCTAATCTTCCATTGGCTTCTTATGTTAATCAATTTGAATCTTTTGCTTGCTTTTTTTTTTTGCTTTTGGCTGTACTTAGATAGGTGATTTACTCCCTAGGCTGAATGTAGCTCTTTGAGCAGTAGTTCTGGAGTTTATCCCCTTTAAGAACCTTGTAACACTCTTTTTGTGGCAATAAAATTCTCCTATATGGGGTTTCCCAAAAAAAAAAATTCCTAAACCCTAAACCCTAAACTCTAAAAACCTTAAACCTTAAAGCCTAAACACTAAACCCTATACCCTAAACCTAAGCCTAAACCCTAAACCGTGAGGCAAAACCCTAAACCCAAAACCCTAAACCCTAAACCCTAAATCTTAAACACTAAAACCTAAACCCTAAAAACCTAAAACCCTAAACCCTAAACCCTAAAACTAACCTAAACCCTGAACCCTAAACCTATAAGCCTAAACTTGCAACCCTAAACCCTAAACCCTAAAATCCTTAAACCCTAAACCCTAAACCTTAAACTAAACCAAAACCCTAAGCTAACCCCATTCCCTTAACCCTTAATGCTAAACCCTAAACCCTAAACCCTAAAAAGATAAACACTTAAACCTTAACTAAATAAAACCTAACAAAAATAAATAAAAAAACCTAAACCAAAATAAATAAAATAAAATAAAAACATAAACTAAAACCTAAACCTAAACATAAAAAATAAAAAAATAAAAAATAAAACTAAACTAAAATAAAATACATAAAAACCAAAACAAAAGAAATAAAATAAAAACCTAAATAAAATAAAAATTGAAACTAAAATAAAAATAAAATAAAATAAAAACTAAATAAAAACCTAAATAAAAATGAAAATAAAAATAAACCTAAAAAAAGTAAAATAAACTAAAATAAATAAATAAACTAAATAAACCTAAACCTACTAGTTTACTTACATAAAAAAATTTAAAAAAAAATCCTAACCCTAAACCCTAAACCCTAAACTACAACACCAAACATTAAACCCTAAACCTTAAACCCTAAACCCTAAACCCTAAAACCCTAAACCCTAAAGCCTAAAATCTAATCCCTAAACCCAAAACCCTAAAACCTACAACTCTAAACCCTAAACCCTAAACCCTAAATTTTTTAAAAAAACCAAAACCTAAAATAAACAAAATAAAATAAACTTAAACTTAAACTAAATTAAAATAAACTAAAACAAATAAAACCTAAACCTAAAATAACCCAAACCTAAACCTAAACCTAAACTAAAATAAAAATAAACATAAAAATAAATTAAAAAATAAAACTTAAGAATAAACCTAAAATAAAAACCAAAAATCTATACCGAAAAAAATAAAATAAAAACATAAACCTAAACCTAAAAATTAAAAATAAAACCTAAACCTAAAAAATAAAATAAAAGTAAAACTCCACTAAAAATAAACCTAAACCTAAACCTAAACCTAAAAAATAAACTAAAATAAAAAACCAAAACTAAAATAAATAAAGAATAAATAAATAAACTAAACTAAATAAAAAAAAATTAAACATAAATAAAAATAAAAAATAAATTAAATAAAACTAAACCTACTCGTTTACTTAATTTTAAAAAAACCCCTAAACTCTAAGCTAACCCTAAACCCAAAACCCTAAACCCTAAAAATAAAATAAAATAAACAAAAACCTACTAGTTTACATATTTTAAAAATAAACCAAAACTAAAACCTAAACTCTAAACCTAAAACCTAAACCCAAAACCCCAAACCTAAACCTAAAACTAACTAAAAATAAAACCTGAACCTAAACCTACAACCTAAACCTAAAGACAAAACTAAAACCTAAACTAAAACCTAAACTAAACCAAACTAAACAGAACCAAACCTAAATCTAAACCCTAAAACCTCAACTTTGCCTAAATACTAAACTTAAACTCTAAACCTAAACCCAAGTAGGCCAATCAAAACTAAACCTAAAATACTAAACTTAAACCTAAACTAAACCCTAAACACTAAACCTAAACAATAAAACTCAAAACTAAACCTAAACCTAAACTGACTAAACTGAAATCTAAACCTATAAGCCTAAACCTATAACCCTAAACCCCTAAAACTTAAACCCTAAACTAAACCTAAACCCTAAGCTAACCCTAAAACCTTAATGCTACACCCTAAACCCTAAACCCTAAACCCAAAACCCCTTAACTAACCCTAAACCCTATAAAGTTAAACATTTAAACCTAAACTAAATAAAACCTAACAAAAATAAATAAATAAACCTAAAGAAAAAAAATAAAATAAAAACATAAACTAAAACCTAAACATAAACCTACAAATAAAAAAATAAAAAAATAAAAATAAAACTAAAATAAAATAAATAAAAACCTAAACTAAAGAAAAAAATTAAAAACCTAAAGAAAATAAAAACTAAACCTAAAATAAAAATAAAATAAACTTAAAATAAAATAAAATAAAAACTTAAATTAAAATGAAAATAAAAATAAACCTAAATAAAAATAAGTAAAATAAACTAAAATAAATAAAAAATAAATTAAATAAACCTAAACCTACTAGTTTACTTAACATAATAAAATAAAAAATAAAAAGTAAAAAAATTCGAACCCTAAACCTACAACACTAAACCCTAAACTCTAAACCCTAAAACCCTAAACCCGAAACCCTAAACCCTAAACCCTAAATCTTAAACCCTAAACCCTAAACCCTAAAACTCTAAACCCTAAATCCTAAAACATAAACCCTAAACCCCAAACCCCAAACCTTAAAACCAACAACCCTAAATCTAAACCCTAAACCCCAAACCCTATATCCTAAACTTAAAGAAAACAAATCTAAAATAAAGAAAATAAAATAAACATAAACCTAAACTAAAATAAAATAAACTAAAATAAATAAAACCTAAACCTAAACCTAAAATAACCTAAACCTAAATCAAAACCTAAACTAAATAAAATAAACTAAATTAAAAATAAACATAAACATGAACTAAAAAATAAAACCTAAAAATAAACCTAAAATAAACACCTAAACCTAAAAAAATAAAATAAAAACCTAAACCTAAACCTAAAAATAAAAAATAAAACCTTAACCTAAAAAATAAAATAAAAATAGAACTCAACTAAAAAATAAATCTAAACTTAAACCTAGACCTTAAAAATAAACTAAAATAAATAAACCTAAAATAAATAAACCAAACCAAATAAAAATAAAAAGTTAACCCAAATAAAAAGAAAAAAATAAAATAAACTAAAATAAATAGAAACCCTAAACCCTAAACCCTAAACCCTAAACCTTAAACACTAAAACCTAAACCCTAAAAACCTAAAAACCCTAAACCCTAAACCCTGAACCCTAAACCTATAAACCTAAACCTGCAACACTAAACTCTAAACCCTAAAAACCTTAAACCCTAAATCCTAAACCCTAAACTAAACTTAAACTCTAAGCTAACCGTAAAACCTTAACCCTTAATGCTAAACCCTAAACCCTAAACCCTAAACCCCAAACCCTAAACCCTAAACCCTAAACTAACCTTAAACCCTAAACCTTAAACCCCAAACTAACCCTAAACCTTATACCCTATAAAGCTAAGCACTTAAACCTAAACTAAATAAAACTTAACGAAAATAAATAAATAAACCTAAACCAAAAAAAATAAAAATAAAAACATAAACTAAAACCTAAACCTAAACCTAAATAAATAAAAATAAATAAAAACTAAATTAAAATAAAATAAATAAAAATCCAAAACTAAAGAAAAAAATAAAAAATCTAAATAAAATAAAAGCAAAACCTAAAATAAAAATTAAATAAACTACAAATAAAATAAAATAAAAATTATATAAAAAACATAAATAAAAATGAAAATAAAAATAATCTTAAATAAAAAAAGTAAAATAAACTAAAATAAATAAAAAATAAACTATATGAACCTAAACCTACTTGTTTACTTAACATAAAAAATAAAAAATAAAAAATCCTAACCCTAAACCCTAAACCTACAACACTAAACCCTAAACCCTAAACCCTAAAACCCTAAACCCTAAACCCTAAACCTTGAACACTAAACCATAAACCCTAAAATCTTAAACTCTAAACCCTAAAACCTAAACCCTAAACCCCAAACCCTAAAACCTACAACCCAAAACCCTAAACCCTAAACCCCAAACCTTATATCCTAAACTTATAAAAAAATAAAACCTAAAATACACAAAATAAAATAAACTTAAACCTAAACTAAAATAAAATAAACTAAAATAAATAAAACCTAAACCTAAGCCTAAAATAACCTAAACTAACCTAAACTTAAACTAAATAAAATAAATTAAATTAAAAATAAACATAAACATAAACTAAAAAAATAAAACATACAAATAAACATAATATAAAAACCTAAAACCTAAACCTAAAAAAATATAATAAAAACCTAAAACTAAACATAAAAAATAAAATAAAAGTAAAACTAAACTAAAAAATAAATCCAAACCTAAACCTAAACCTAACAAATAAACTAAAATAAATAAACTTAAAATAAATAAACCAAACCAAATAAAAATAAAAAATAAATCCAAATAAAAACTAAACCTAAAATAAAAATAAAACTAAACCTAAAATAAAATAAAAACTAAACCTAAAATAAAAATAAAATAAACTTTAAATAACATAAAATAAAAAGTAAATGAAAACCTAAACAGAAATGAAAATAAAAATAAACCTACAACCCTAAACCCTAAACCCTAAAACCTTAAACCCTAAACCCTAATCCCTAAAACCTAAAACCTAAATCCCAAACCATAAAACCAACTAACCTACAAACCTAAACCCTTATTCTCAAACCCTATATCCTAAATTTAAAAAAAAACAAAACCTAAAATAATTAAAATAAAATAAACTTAAACCTAAACCAAAATAAAATAAACTAAAATAAATAAAACCTAAACCTACACCAAAAATAACCAAAACCTAAACTAAATTAAAATAAACGTAAACATAAACTCAAAAATAAAAACTAAAAATAAACCTAAACCCTAAAACCTAAACATAAGAAAATAAAATAAAAACTTAAACCTAAACCTAAAATAAAATATAAAACCTTAACCTAAATAATAAAATTAAAATAAAACTCAACTAAAAAATAAATCTAAACCTAAACCTAAAAAGTAAACTAAAATAAATAACCTAAAATAAATAAACCAAACTAAATAAAAATAAAAAATAAACCCAAAAAAAATAAAAAATAAAATAAACTAAATTAAATAAAAATAAAATAAATAAACCTAAACTTATTGGTTTACTGAATTTTTAAAAAAAATCATAAACTCTAAGCTCACCCTAATCCTTAAACCCTAAACCCTAAACCATAAAAATAAACTAAAAAATCCAAAACCTACCAGTTTACATAATTTAAAAGTAAACCTAAACTAAAACTTGATCCCTTAGCTTAAAAGATAAACCGTAAACACTAAACCCAAAACCCAAAAAAAAAATCCAAACCCTAAATGTAAAAAAAAAAAACCTAAAACCTAAACCCTAAACCATAAACCTACAACCCTAAACACCTGAAGTTGAAACCCTAAAATCCTAAACCCCAAACCCATAACCCTAAACCCTAAACCCTAAACCATAAACTATCAACCCTAAGACCTATACCGTAAAAACCCCAAACCCTAAACCAAAAACTAAACCCTAAACCATAAACCCTAAAACCTAAACCCTAACCCTAAATCCTAAAATTGTAAACCCAAAAACCCTAAACCCTAAACCCTAAACACTAAACACTTAACCCTAAACCCAAAAAAAATTAAATAAAATAAAATAAAAAAATAAAAAAATAAAAAAATAAAAATAAAAAAATAAAAAATAAAAAAAAGAAAAAAAAAAACACTTAACCCTAAACCCTAAAAATGTAAGAACCCACCCTAAACCCTAAACCCTAAACCCTAAACCCCAAACCCTAAACCCTAAACCCTAAAATTCTAAAAACTTAAACCTAAACTAAATAAAACCTAAAAATAAAATAAATAAAAAAACCTAAACTAAAATAAAATAAAAAATAAAATAAAATAAAAACATAAACTAAAACCTAAACCTAAACCTAAAAAGAAAAATAAATGAAATTAAAACTAAACTAAACTAAAATAAATAAAAACCAAAACTAAGGAAAAAGATTAAAAAAATAGAAATAAAATAGAAACTAAACCTAAAATAAAAATAAAATAAACCTAAAATAAAATAAAATTAAACTAAATAAAAACCTAAATAAAAATGAAAATAAAAATAAACCTAAATAAAAATAAAGAATAAAATAAAGTAAAATAAATAAAAAAAATTAAATAAACCTAAACTACTAGTTTACTTAACATAAAAAAATTTAAAAAATAAAAAATAAAAAAACAAAAAAAACAAAACCTTAAACCCTAAATCTAACCATAACCCCTATACTTACAACACTAAACCTTAAGCCCTAATCCCTAAAACCATAAACCTTAAACCCTAAACCCTAAACCCTAAATCCTAAACCCTAAACCTTAAAACCCTAAACCTTAAAACCTAAACCCTAAACCCTAAACCCCAAACCCTTAAACCTACAACCCTAAAGCCTAAACCCTAAATTTAAAAATAAACTTAAACCTAAAATAAAAAAAATGTAATAAACCTAAACATAAGCTAAAACAAACAAAACTAAAATAAATAAAACCTAAACCTAAACCTAAAATAAACTAAACCTAAACCCAAACATAAACTAAATAAAAAAAATAAACTAAAAATAAACCTAAGCCTAAACCAATAAATAAAACATAAAAATAAAGCTAAAATAAAAACATAAAACCTAAACTTAAAAAATATAATAAAAACATAAACGTAAACCTAAAAATAATAAATAAAACCTTAACAAACAAAATAAAATAAAAATAAAACTTAACTAAAATATAAACCTAAACCAAAACATAAATCCAAAAAAGAAACTAAAATAAAAAACCAAAACAAAAATAAATAAATTTAAAATAAATAAAATAAACTAAATAATAATAAAAATAAACCTAAATAAAAACTTAAAGTAAATTAAACAAAAATATATAAAAATAAGCTAAATAAACCTAAACTAACTAGTTTACTTAACATAAAAATAAAATTAAAAAAAAAAATTAAAACCCTAAACACTAAAACTAACCCTAAACCCTAAACATACAACCTAAATCTTAAAACTTAAAACCCTAAACCCTAAACCCTAAAAAAAATATGGAGGTGTTGGTGGGTTTGGAGGTGGTGGTCAGAGTAGTGGTGGTTATGGAGGTCGGAGGAGTGGCAAAGGTTACAGCCATGGTGGTGACGAAGGGAAAGATCAGGGCTATGATGGTGGGTCCCTCTACTCGACAGGTTAGGGTGGTTCTAATGGGAGCTGGAGAAACTAAATAACAGCTGATTCGATCAACTACTTATGGAATTATTTCTTTATAGTAGGGATGATTCTAGTTATCTAGGCTTTTTGATTTTCTCTATGAGCGCTCATTTTTTATCTAAATATAAAAATAAATCTAAACCTACTAGTTTACTTAATTTTAAAAAAAACTTAAACTCTAAACCCTAAATCGTAAATGCTAAATCCTAAACCTTAATCACTAAAACTAACCCTAAACTCTAAAAAGTCCTAAACCCTAAACCTTAAGCCCTAAACTAACCCTAAACCCTAAACCACCCTTAGAACCTAAAAACCTAAACCTAAACTAAATAAAACCTAAAGCTAAAATAAGTAAAAAAAACAAAACATAAATAAAAAAATAAATAAAATAAAACCTAAACTAAACCTAAACTTAAGCCTAAACCTAAATCTAAAATAAAAATAAAACTAAACTAAAATAAAATAAAAAGAAACCTAAACTAAACTAAAAAATAAAATAAACCTAAAATAAAAAAATCTAAATAAAGTAAAACCTAAACATAAAATAAAAATAAAATCAATCTAAAATAAAATAATATAAAAACTAAACAAAAACCTAAGCCTAAAAAATATACCTAAAAATAAAATCTAAAAATAAATAAAAAGTAAAACATTTATCCTAAACTAAAAAATAAAAACCTAAACCTAAAGTAAACAAAATAAAATAAACCTAAATCAAAACTATAATAAATAAAACCTAAAATAAACCAAAAATAAAATAAAATAAAAACTAAATAAAATCTAAAACTAGAAAATTATGCTGAAAAATAAATAAAAATAAAACCTAAACCCTAAATTAAAAAAACCTAAACCTAAAATAAAAATAAAAAATAAACAAAATAAAATAAACCTAAACCTAAACTAAAATAAAAACCTAAACCTAAATCTAAACCTAAAATAAATAAATTAAAATAAACTAAAATAAACCTAAAATAAAATCTAAAACTTAAACCCAAAAAAATAAAATAAAAACCTAAAACTAAACCTAAACCTAAACTTAAAAATAGAAAATAAAACCTAAACCTAAAAAAAAATACAAAACTAAAAAATAAACCTTAACCTAAACCTAAACCTATAATATAAACCAAAATAAGAACGTAAACTAAAATAAATAAACTAAACTAAAAAATGAAAAATAAACATAAATATAAATAAAGAAAAAAATAAACTAAATAAAGCTAAACCTGCTAGTCTACCTAATTTTTTTTAAAAAAAATACTAACCCTAAACCATAAATCCTAAACCCTAAAAACCGTAAAGCCTAAACACTAAACGCTAATCCCTAACCCTAAACCATAAACCCTAACAACCTAAACCCTAAACCCTATACCATAAAAACCTAAAAACCAAAACCTAAATTAAATAAAACCTAAAAATACAATATATAAAAAACCTAAACCTAAATAAAAAAAAAAACCTAAACCTAAAAATAAAAAAGTCAATTAATAAAAATAAACTAAAATAAAATAAATAAAAACCTTAACAAAACTTAAAAATAAAATGAATCTAAGAATAAAACCCAAAAATAAAAGCTAAACATAAATAAAAAAGCCAAATAAACCAAAAATAAAATAAAATAAAACTAAACTAAAACCTAAACCTAAAAAAGTAAACCTAAAATTAAATAAAAATAAAACCTAAACCCTAAATTAAAAAACTAAACTTAAACCTAATATAAAATTAAAATAAACAAATAAAATAAACTTAAACCTAAACTAAAATAAACTAAACTAAAAAAAATAAAACCTAAACCAAAACCTAAATAAAATAAACATAAACCCTAAACTAAATATAATAAAATAAACTAAAAATAAACCTAAACCTAAACAAAAATAAAACCTAAAATAAACCTAAAATAAAACCTAAACCTAAACCCAAAAAAAAATAAAATAAAAACCAAAACCTAAACCTAAAATTAAAAATAAACCTAAACCTAAAAAATAAAATAAAAATAAAAATAAACTAAAAAAATAAACATAAATCTAAACCTAAATCGAACAAATAAACTAAAATAAAAAACCTAAAATGAAATAAATAATTAAACTAAAAAAATAGAAAATAAACTTAAATAAAAACATAAACTAAGCTAAATAAACAAAGTAAACCTAAACCTACCAGTTAATTAATTTAAAAAAGAAACCTTAAACGCTAAACCCAAAGCCTTAAACACTACATCCTAAACCCTAAACCCTAAAACTAACCCTAAACCCTAAACCCTAAACCCTAAAACCTAAACCCTAATCCCTAATCCCAAACCCTAAACCCTAAAACCCTAAACCTTAAACCCTAAACTAACCCTAAACCCTAAACCATAAAAACCCTAAACCCTAAATCGTAAATTGTAATCTAAACCAAACCCCTAAGCTAACACTAAACCTTAAACCTTTAACCTTAAGAACCTTAAACCCTGAAGCCTAAACATAAAACCCTAAACCCTAACCTTAGACCCTAAACCGTAGAACCTGAAACCCTAAAACCCTAAACCCTAAACCCTAAACCTTAAGCCATATGCCCTAAACCCTAAACCCTAAACCCTAAAAACCTAGAAACCTAGACCTAAATAAAATAAAAAAATAAAAAGCAAAACTAAAACCTAAACCTAAAACTAAAAAAATAAACTAAACTAAAATAAATAAAAATTTAAACTAAATAAATAAAATTTAAATAAACCTCAGAATAAAAAAAACAAAATAAAATAAAAACTAAACATAAAATAAAAATAAAATAAACATAAAATAAAAGAAAAGAAAAATTAAATAAAAACCTATACCTAAAAAATAAACCTAAAAATAAAACCTAAAAATAAATAAGAAATAAAACCTAAACTCTAAACTAAAATAATACCTAAACATAAAATAAAAATAAAATAATCAAATTAAAATAAACCTAAACCTAAACTAAAATTAACTAAACTCTAATAATTAAAACCTAAACCTAAACCTAAAATAAACTAAACCTAAACCTAAACCTAAACTAAATAAATAAAATAAACAAAAAACTAAACCTAAACCTAAACTAAAAGAAAACAAAAGAAAAATAAATCCAAAATAAAATAAAACCTAAACCTAAAAAAAAATAAAATAAAATCCTAAACCTAAACTTAAAATAAATAAAGAAAACCTAAACTTAAAAAATAAAATAAAATATAACTCAAAAAAGTAAACCTAAACCTAAACTTAAAAATAAACTAATATATACTAAACTTATATAAAGTAAACTAAATAAAATAAAATTAAACCTAAATAAAGAAAAAATAAAGTAAACTAAATATATCTAAATAAACTAAACAGGTTTGCTTAAATTTTATTTTAACCTTAAACCCTAAATCCTAAACACTAAACCCTAAACCCTAAACCCTAAACCTACAACCTTATACCCTAAAAAACCCTAAACCCCAAATTCAAAACCCCAACCCTAAACCCTAAACCCTAAACCCTAAACCCTAAAAGCTTAAACCCTAAACCCTAAACCCTAAACCCTAAACCCTAAACCCTAAACCCTAAACCTTAAAACCCTAAACCTTAAAACCTAAACCCTCAACCCTAAACCCCAAAACCTTAAACCTACAACCCTAAAACCTAAACCCTAAACTTGAAACCCTAAACCCTAAATTTAAAAATAAACTTAAACCTAAAATAAAAAAAATGTAATAAACCTAAACATAAGCTAAAACAAACAAAACTAAAATAAATAAAACCTAAACCTAAACCTAAAATAAACTAAACCTAAACCCAAACATAAACTAAATAAAAAAAATAAATAAACTAAAATAAACCTAAACCAATAAATAAACATAAAATAAAGCTAAAATAAAACATAAAACCTAAACTTAAAAATATAATAAAAAATAAACGGACCTAAAATAATAAATAAAACCTTAACAAACAAAATAAAATAAAAATAAAACTTAACTAAAATATAAACCTAAACCAAAACCTAAATCTAAAAAAGAAACTAAAATAAAAAACCAAAATAAAAATAAATAAATTTAAAATAAATAAAATAAACTAAATAATAATAAAAATAAACCTAAATAAAAACTTAAAGTAAATTAAACAAAAATATATAAAAATAAGCTAAATAAACCTAAACTTACTAGTTTACTTAACATAAAAATAAAATTAACAAAAAAATTAAAACTCTAAACACTAAAACTAACCCTAAACCCTAAACATACAACCTAAATCTTAAAACTTAAAACCCTAAACCCTAAACCCTAAAAAAAATATGGAGGTGTTGGTGGGTTTGGAGTGGTGTCAGTAGGTGGTTATAGAGGGAGGAGTAGCAAAGGTTCGACCATGATGTGGTGGAAAGATAAGGGCTATGATGGTGGGTCCCTCTACTCGATAGGTTAGGGTGGTTCTAATGGGAACTGGAGAAACTAAATAACGGCTGATTCGATCAACTATTTATGGAATTATTTCTTTATAGTAGGGATGATTCTAGTTATCAGGCTTTTGATTTTCTCATGAGCTCATTTTTATCTAAATATAAAAATAAATCTAAACCTACTAGTTTACTTAATTTTAAAAAAACTTAAACTCTAAACCCTAAATCGTAAATGCTAAATCCTAAACCTTAATCACTAAAACTAACCCTAAACTCTAAAAAGTCCTAAACCCTAAACCTTAAGCCCTAAACTAACCTTAAACCCTAAACCACCCTAAGAACCTAAAAACCTAAACCTAAACTAAATAAAACCTAAAGCTAAAATAAGTAAAAAAACCTAAACATAAATAAAAAAATAAAATAAAATAAAAACCTAAACTAAAACCTAAACTTAAGCCTAAACCTAAATCTAAAAATAAAAAATAAAAACTAAACTAAAATAAAATAAAAAGAAACCTAAACTAAACTAAAAAATAAAATAAACCTAAAAATAAAAAATCTAAATAAAGTAAAACCTAAACATAAAATAAAAATAAAATCAATCTAAAATAAAATAAAATAAAAACTAAACAAAAACCTAATCCTAAAAAAAAATATACCTAAAATAAAACCTAAAATAAATAATAAAACATTTATCCTAAACTAAAAAAAAAACCTAAACCTAAAACAAAAAATAAACCTAAATCAAAACTATAATAAATAAAACCTAAAATAAACCAAAAATAAAATAAAATAAAAACTAAATAAAATCCTAAAACTAGAAAATTATGCTGAAAAATAAATAAAAAAATAAAACCTAAACCCTAAAAAAAAAACTAAACCTAAAATAAAAATGAAATAAACAAAATAAAATAAACCTAAACCTAAACTAAAATAAATAAAACCTAAACCTAAATCTAAACCTAAAATAAATAAATTAAAATAAACTAAAATAAACCTAAAATAAAATTCTAAAACTTAAACCCAAAAAAATAAAATAAAAACCTAAAACTAAGCCTAAACCTAAACCTAAAAATAGAAAATAAAACCTAAACCTAAAAAAAAATACAAAACTAAAAAATAAACCTTAACCTAAACCTAAACCTAAAATATAAACCAAAATAAGAACGTAAACTAAAATAAATAAACTAAACTAAATAAAAATGAAAAATAAACATAAATATAAATAAAGAAAAAAATAAACTAAATAAAGCTAAACCTGCTAGTCTACCTAATTTTTTTTAAAAAAAATACTAACCCTAAACCATAAATCCTAAACCCTAAAAATCGTAAAGCCTAAACACTAAACGCTAATCCCTAACCCTAAACCATAAACCCTAACACCCTAAACCCTAAACCCTATACCATAAAAACCTAAAAACCAAAACCTAAATTAAATAAAACCTAAAAATAAAATATATAAAAAACCTAAACCTAAATAAAAAACCTAAACTATAACTAAACCTAAACCTAAAAATAAAAAAGTCATTTAATAAAAATAAACTAAAATAAAATAAATAAAAACCTTAACAAAACTTAAAAATAAAATGAATCTAAGAATAAAAAACCCAAATAAAATAAAAGCTAAACATAAAATAAAAGCCAAATAAACCAAAAAATAAAATAAAATAAAACTAAACTAAAACCTAAACCTAAAAAGTAAACCTAAAATTAAATAAAAAATAAAACCTAAACACTAAATTAAAAAACTAAACCTAAACCTAATATAAAATTAAAATAAACAAATAAAATAAACTTAAACCTAAATTAAAATAAACTAAACTAAAAAAAATAAAACCTAAACCAAAACCTAAATAAAATAAACATAAACCCTAAACTAAATATAATAAAATAAACTAAAAATAAACCTAAACCTAAACAAAAAAATAAAACCTAAAAATAAACCTAAAATAAAAACCTAAAGCCTAAACCTAAAAAAATAAAATAAAAACCAAAACCTAAACCTAAAATTAAAAATAAACCTAAACCTAAAAAATAAAATAAAAATTAAAATAAACTAAAAAAATAAACATAAATCTAAACCTAACAAAAATAAACTAAAATAAAACCTAAAATAAATAAATAATTAAACTAAAAAATAGAAAATAAACTTAAATAAAAAACATAAACTAAATAAACAGTAAACCTAAACCTACCGCTTTAATTTAAAAGAAACCAAAGCTAAACCCAAAGCCTTAAACACTACATCCTAAACCCTAAACCCTAAACTAACCCTAAACCCTAAACCCTAAACCCTAAAACCTAAACCCTAATCCCTAATTCCAAACCCTAAACCCTAAAACCCTAAACCTTAAACCCTAAACTAACCCTAAACCCTAAACCATAAAAACCCTAAACCCTAAATCGTAAATCATAATCTAAACTAAACCCTAATAAACTAAACCTTAACCTTAAGAACCTTAAACCCCAAGCCTAAACACAACCTAAACCCTAACCTGACCCTAAACTCAGAACTAAAACCCTAAAACCCTAAACCCTAAACCCTAAACCTAAGCATATGCCTAAACCCTAAACCCTAAACCCTAAAACCTAGAAACCTGGACCTAAATAAAATAAAAAATAAAAAAGAAAACTAAAACCTAAACCTAAACTAAAAAATAAACTAAACTAAAATAAATAAAATTTAAACTAAATAAATAAATTTAAATAAACCTCAGAATAAAAAAAATAAAATAAAACTAAACATAAAATAAAATAAAATAAACATAAATAAAAAGAAAAAGAAAAATTAAATAAAACCTATACCTAAAAAATAAACCTAAAAATAAAACCTAAAAATAAATAAGAAATAATACCTAAACCCTAAACTAAAATAAAACCTAAACATAAAATAAAAAATAAAATAATCAAAATAAAATAAACCTAAACCTAAACTAAAATTAACTAAACTCTAATAATTAAAACCTAAACCTAAACCTAAAATAAACTAAACCTAAACCTAAACCTAAACTAAATAAAATAAAATAAACTAAAACTAAACCTAAACCTAAACTAAAAAAGAAAACAAAAGAAAAATAAATCTAAAATAAAATCGTAAAACCTAAACCTAAAAAAATAAAATAAAATCCTAAACCTAAACTTAAAAATAAAAAAGAAAACCTAAACTTAAAAAATAAAATAAAATATAACTCAACTAAAAAGTAAACCTAAACCTAAACTTAAAAAATAAACTAATATAAAATACCTAAACTTATATAAAAATTAAACTAAATAAAAATAAAAATTAAACCTAAATAAAATAAAAAATAAAGTAAACTAAATATACTAAATAAACCTAAACTTAGCAGTTTACTTAAATTTTTTTTTTAACCTTAAACCCTAAATCCTAAACACTAAACCTTAAACCCTAAACACTAAACCTACAACCTTATACCCTAAAAAACCCTAAACCCCAAATTCAAAACCCCAACCCTAAACCCTAAACCCTAAAAGCTTTAACCCTAAACCCTAAACCTTAAACCCTAAACCCTAAACTCTAAACCCTAAACCCTAACCCTAAACCCAAAACCCTAAGTTCCAAACCCTAAACTTAAACCTAAAGTAACTAAATAAATTAAAAAATAAACCTAAACCCTAAAACCTAATAAACTTAACATTAAACCTAAACCCTAAGAATGGGCAAAACCTTGACCATCAAAACATCACCATCAACCAAGGTCAGTCTAGATCTAGTGGTGGAGGCGAAGGTGGAGGTGGCGGTTATCATAGTGGTGGTGGGAGTTCTAGAGGTGCTAGTGGATATGGAGGTGGTGGTCAGAGCAGTGATGGTTATGGAAGCGGGAGGAGCGATGAAGGTTATAGCCATGGTGGTGTCGAAGGGAAACATTGGGGATTTTATGGTGGATCCCGCTACTCAAGAGGCCAGGGTGGTTCTGATGGGAATTGGAGAAACTAAAGAACAGCTAATCTGATCTACTGCTTATGGAACTGTGTCTTTATAGTAGAGACGATTCTAGTTATCTAGGGTTTTGGATTTATGCTATGTGTTATCCTTTTTATTTATGTCATTGCTTGTGTCTTAGAAAACTTGATGTGTTACTTTGTTGATGAAATTGAAAAAAAGAAATGTTGAATCTAAATTTATTCTCTATTAAAAAATGAAAAACCCTAAACCCTAAAATAAAACCTGAACCCTAAACCTAAAACCTACACCTGACAATTTGGTAGAGCATTTTGCTGGGCTAGCTGAAACTTTATTGATTCTTTTGGATTGGAATTTTTGGTTTCTGGTGGTTGGTGGCTACCTTTGGCCCACTTTTATGTTTTATCTTTTGGTGACTTTCAATAATTGCAGCTTATGTTTCCTTCAATTGATAGTTTCATTTCTGAGCTATTTAGTCATTTGTGGTTGCTCACCATAGTTTGGCTTGGTGTCTACTTATTATTGGGACTTTGGCTTGAGGGCTCCTATCTTGGTTTTGTTGATTGTTTTTTTATTAATTGGCATTAGTCTGGTGTTTGCTGATGGCTAGTTCTAGTTTTCCTTGGTTTGGATTTTGGATGGGTATTTGGTTAATGGTTGATGCTGGTGTTCTGACTTTGTTTTATCCTCTCTCTGGGTTATTGTGACTATTCTGTTGTGGTTTTTTTTTGGTGGTATCACTGTTAGCTGGTTGATGGCTTGTTGATCTTTGTTTAATGCTGCTGGATCTAGAACTCTATGGACTGTTGGCCTTGGATGTTTGCTTATATCAAGTATCGAATTATGATTTGATGTTACCTCTTTGTCTCGGTAGCATTACATATGAATGTAACCCTTCTTTATGAAGTTTGGATGCTCATATGTATTATTGCCCCCTCAGATGATCCTAAATAAGCCTGAGCCTTCTCTTTCTTAGCTCTCTCCTTATATTTTTTAGCATAAACCCAAAAACTTAATAAACCTAAACCTAAACATAAACCCTAAGAATGGGCAGAACCTTGACGGTAGGAACATCACCATCAACCAGGCTTAGTCTAGATCTAGTGGTGGAGGCAATGGAGGACGTAGTGGTTATCGTAGTGGTGGTGGGAGATCTGAGGTAGTGTGGTGGAGGGCGGAGCTTACAAAAGTTATAGTCATGGTGGTGAGGGAGAGATCGTGATATGATGGTGGATCCGCTACTGAGAGGGTGGTTCTGATGGGAATTGGAGGAATGAAGAACAGCCAATCTGATCTACTGCATATGGAACTGTGTCTTTATAGAGAGCGTTCTAGTTATATAAGATTTTGGATTTGCACTATGTGCTCATTTCTTATCTATGTCGTCTCTTGTGTCTTAGAAAACTTGGTGTGTTACTTTGTTGGTGAAATTGAAAAAAAAGAAATGTTTAATCTAAATTTGTTCTTTCTTAAAAAAATAGGCCAAAAACCCTAAACCCTAAACTTGAACCTAAATCCAGAACCCTGAACCCTAAACCCTAAGCCTACAACTGTAAACCCTAAACCCAAATTAAAACCCTAAACTCTAAATCTTAAACCCTAAACTAAAAACCCTAAACCCTAAAACCCTAAGCCCTAAGCCTTAAACCCTAAACCATAAACCCTAACCCCTAAACACTAAAACCTACAAACCTAAACCCTAAACCCTAAACCCTGAACCCTAAACCTTAAAAACCTAAAAACTTAAACATAAACTAAATAAAACCTAAAATAAAATAAATTAAAAAAACCTAAATAAAATAAAAACCTAAATTAAAACCAAAACCTAAACCAAAAATAAAATAAAATAAACTAATAAAAATAAATTAAAATAAAATAAATAAAAACCTAAACTAAACTAAGAAAATAAAATAAACCTAAGAATAAAAAACTTAAACAAAATAAAAACTAAATGTAAAATAAAAATAAAATAAACCTAAAATAAAAAAAATAAAAACCTAAACCTAAAAAATAAACCTTAAAATAAAACTTAAACCCTAAAAAAAAACTAAACCAAAAATAATAATAAAATAAAATAAATAAAACCTAAACGTAAACTAAAAAAAATAAACTAAAATAAATAAAACCTAAACCTAAACCAAAACTAAATAAAATAAAATAAACTAAAAATAAAACTAAACCTAAACTAAAAAATAAAACCTTAAAATAAACTTAAAATGAAAACCAAAAACCTAAACCAAAAAAAAATAAAAATAAAAATAACCTAAACCTAAACCAAAAAATAAAACCTAAACCTAAAAAATAAAATAAAAGTTAAACTCAACTAAATAAAAAGCCTAAACCTAAAAAATAAACTTAAATAAAAAACATAACTAAATTAAAAAAACAAAAATACACATAAATAAAATGTTAAAATTAAAATTAAACTAAAATTAATAATAAGTAAAATAAATAAACTTAAAATTACCATTTTACTTAATTTAAAAAAAATTATAAAAAATAAAAAAATGTTAACTCTAAACCCTAAACCCTAAACACTAAACCTACAACCCTAAAGCCTAAAGCCTAAACCCTAAACTCTAAATCGTAAACCCTAACTCTAAAACTTAAACCCTAAACCCCAAACCCCAAATCCTAAACTCTATTAAAAAAAAAATTTAAACCCTAAAGCCTAAACCTTAAAATTAAAACCTAAACCCTAAACTTAAAACCTAAAAAATAAACCCTAAACCATAAATACACTAAACCCTAAACACTAAACCCTAAAACTTAAACCCTAAAAACTAAACCTTAAAACACTAAACAATAAACCTTAAACCCTAAACCCTAAAACCTAAACCTAAGTAAGAAAATAAAATAAAATAATATATAAACTTAAACTGAAACCCAAACCTAAACCTAAAAATAAAATAAAATAGAAAATAAAGATTAAACTAAAATAGAATAAATATAAACCAAAAATAAATAAAATATAAAATAAACCTAAAAATAAAAAACCTAAGTAAAATAAAGCTAAACATAAAATAAAAATAAAGTAAACCTAAGATAAAATAAAATTCTAGACCTAAAAAATAAACCTAAAATAAAACATAAAAATAAATAAAAAATAACACCTAAACCATAAACTAAAAAAAACTTAAACCAAAAGTAAAAATAAAATAAATAAAATAAAATAAACCTAAACCTAAATGAAAATAACCTAAACTAAAATAAGTAAAACCTAAACCTAAACCTAAAGTAAATAAAATAAAATAAATTAAAAATAAACCTAAGCCAAACTAAAAAATAAAATAAAATAAAAACTAAAATATCAACGTAAAACCTAAATCTAAAAAAATAAAATAAAAACCTAAACCAAAACCTGATAATAAAAAATAAAACATAAACCTAAAGAATGAAATATAAATAAAAATATATTAAAAAATAAACCTAAACCTAAACCTAATCTTAAAAGATAATCTAAAATTATAAAAAAAACCTAATATAAATAAACCAAGAAAAAAAAAGAAAGATAAACCTAAATAAAATAAAAAATAAACTAAATAAACCCAAACCTAACAAAATTAGTTATTTAAAAAAACCCTAAACGAAAAAGTAAAACCCAAAAATAAGCCTAAAATAAAAACCTAAAACCTAAACAAAATTTAAATAAAACAAAAACCTAAACCTAAACATAAAAATAAAAAATAAAACCAAAACCTAAAAAATAAAATAAAAAAATCTAAATTAAAAAATAAACCTAAACCTAAACCTAGACCTAAAAAATAAACTAAAATGAAAACATAAATAAACTAAATAAAATAAACTAAATAAAAATAAAAATAAATCTAAATAAAATTAAAAAATAAAATAAACAAAAATAAATAAAAAATAAATTATATAAACCAAAACATATCAATTTATTTAATTTAAAAAAAATAAAAAAAGATAAAAAATATAAGAAAACCCTAACCCTAAACACTCAACCCTAATCCTTAAACCTGCAATCCTAAACTGTAAACTCTAAAGCCTAAAACCCTAAAAAATTACCTAAACCCTAAACCCTAAACATTGTTAAAAAAAATTTTAGACCCTAAACCTTAAACCCTAAACTTTAAACCCTAAATTAAAACCTAAACCTTAAACCTAAAACTTAAACCCTTAACCCTAAACCTTAAAAACCCTAAACCCTAAACCCTAAACTCTAAACCCTAAACCCTAAACCCCAAATCGTAAAACCCTAAACCATAAACCTAAAACCACAAAACCCTAAGCAAACTTCAAAACTAAACCTAACCCAAAACCTAAAAATAAAATAAAATAGAAAATAAAAACTAAATTAAAATAAAGTAAATAAAAACCTAAACTAAATAAAAAAAATCAAATAAACCTAAAAATAAAACACCTAAATAAAATAAAAGAAAACCTAAAAAATATTAAAATAAGCCTCAAATAAAATAAACTAAATAAAAACCTAAACTTAAAAAAAACCTAAATATAAATAAAAAATAACACCTAAATCGTAAACTTAAAAAAAACCTAAACCTAAAATAAAAATAAAATAAACAAAATAAAATAAACCTAAACCTAAACTTAAATAAACTAAAATAAAATAAATAAAACGTAAACCTAAACCTAAAATAAACTAAACCTAAACATAAACCTAAATTAAATCAGAATAAATAAAGTAAAAATAAACCTAAGCCTAAACTAAAAAATAAAACCTAAAAATAAACATAAAATAATAACCTAAAACCTAAACTAAAAAAAAATTAAAATAAAATCTTTAACCTAAATCTAATGATAAAAAATAAAACTTAAACCAAACAAATAAAATAAAAATAAAACTAAACTACAAAATAAACATAAACCTAAAAAATAAACTAAAATAAAAAACCTAATCTAGAATAAATAAACTAAACTAAATAAAAAATAAAAATAAAACTAAATAATAATAAAAAATAAAATAAACTAAAATAAATAATAAATAAATAAAATAAACCTAGACCAATCGGTTTACTTAATTTTTTTATAAAAAAACCTTAAACCCTAAACTAAAAAAATAAAACCTAAAATATAAACTTACAACCTAAACCTAAAAATATAAAATAAAAACATAAACCTAAAAATAAAACATAAATCCTAAACCACAAAAATAAAATAAAAATAAAACCAAACTAAAAATAAACTTAAACCTAAAACTAACCTTAAAAAATATACAAAAATAAAAAACCTAAACTAAACTAAATAAAAAAAATAAAAAATAAAATAAACTAAATAAACCTAAACCTATTAGTTTACTTAATTTTAAAAATAATAATAAAAGAAAAGATTAAAACCTAACCCTAAACAAACCCTAAATCCTTAACCTAACCCTAAATCCTCCCTAAACCCTAAAACTCTAAACCCTAAACCATAAACTCTATCAACCTTAAAGCCTCTCTAACCACGTGACATAAAACTAAACCCTCCCTATACTCCTAAACCCTAAATCCTCCCTAAACCCTAAAGCCTCAAACCCTAAACCAAAACCCTAAACCCAAATTAAAATTAAAATAAAATAAACTAAAACCTAAACTAAAATATAAACCTAAACCTAAACCTAGAAATATAATAAAATAGGAAATAAAAACTAAACTAAAATAAAATAAATAAAAACCTAAGAAAATTTAAAAAATAAAAGAAACCTTAAAAAAACCTAAATAAAATAAAATTTGAACCTAAAATAAAAATAAAATAAACCTAAGATAAAAAAAAGCTAAATAAAAGCCTAACCCTAAAAAATAAACTTCAAAATAAATAAAAAACAACACCTAAACCTTAAACTAAAAAAACCCTAACCCTAAAATAAAAATAAAATAAACAAAATAAATTAAACATAAACATATACTAAAATAAACTAAAATAAAATAAATAAAACATAAACCTAAAATAAACTAAACCTAAACCTAAACCTAAACTAAATAAAATAAAATAAACTAAAAATAAACCTTCACCTAAACTAAAAAAAATAAAACCTGAAAATAAACCAAAAATAACAACATAAAACCTAAACCTAAAGAATAAAATAAAAACCTGAACCAAAACCTAATAATAAAAAATAAAACCTAAACTTAAAAAATAAAATAAAAATTAATCTAAATTACAAAATAAATATTAAATCTAAAAGATAAAGTAAAATAAATAAACCTAATTTAAATAAACTAAATTAAATGAAAAAGCATAAACCTAAATAAAATAAAAATAAAATAAACTAAAATAAATAAAAAATAAACTAAATAAACCTGAACCTACCAGTTTACTTAATTTTTTTTTTAAAAACCTAACCCCTAAACTCTAAACCATAAACCATGAAAGCCCTAAACCCTAAATCATAAACACAAAACCCTAAACTCTAAACCCTAAATCCTAAACCTACAATGCTAAACCCTAAACCCTAAACCCTAAACGCTAAACTGTAAATCCTAAATCATAAACCATAAACCCTAAACCCTAAACCTTAAGCTTGTAACACTAAACCCTTAAAAACCCAAACTCTAAACCCTAAACTAACCTAACCCTAAACCTAAAAAAAAACCATCCTAACCCTAAACTTTAAATTAACCTCCTAAATCTTGATGCCCACTAAACTAAACCTAAACAAAACCTCCCTAGCCAAACTCCTAAATGACCTAACCCCCACCTAACCACACCCCAAACCCTAATAAACTTTAAACCCTAACCCACAAACCCTCTAAATCTAAATCCTAAACCCTCCCCAAACTCCTAAACCATAAACCTAAACTTAAAACTAAATCCTAAACCCAAATCTAACCTAAACCTAAACTAAAACATAAACCTTAAATCCTAAACCAAAGCTAAACCTTAACTAAACCCCTAAACCCCAAACCCTAAACCTAAACCTTAAGTAACTAAATAAATTAAAAAGAAACTTTTATAAAACCTAATAAACCCAAACATAAACCTAAACCAGAATGTGCGGACTGGTACATCACCATCAGCTCAATCTAGACTTGGATGGAGGGAAGGTGTGATCCGTGGTGGTGGGGCCTCTGGAGGTGTTGGTCGATATGGAGGTGGTCGTCAGAGAAGTGGTGGTTATGGAGGAAGGAGGAGCAAAGAGGGTTACACCCATGGTGGTGGTGGAGGGAGAGATCGGGGATGTTATAACGGATCCCGCTACTCGAGAGACCATGGTGGTTCTGATAGTAATTGGAGAAACTGAAGAATCATCAATGCGATCTACTGCTTATCAAATTATGTCTTTATAATAGAAAATGGTTCTAGTTATCTAAGGTTTTGATTTGCTCTATGCATGATCATTTTTTATCTATATTATCGCTTCTGTCCTCAAAAACTTGGTGTGTTACTTGGTTGATTAAATGAAAAAAAAGAAATGTTGAATTTGAATTTGTTCTCTTAAATAAGAAACCAAAAACCCTAAACCCTAAACAAAAACTTGAACCCTAAATCAAAAACCTTAACTCTAAACCATAAACCGTAAACCTAAACTCAAAAAAACCTAAACCCTAAACCCTAAATCGTAAAACCCTAAACCCTAAACCCAAAACTAACTTTAAAACCTAAAGCCTAAACCCTAAAAAGCTAAAAATATAAACCTAAACTAAATAAAACCAAAGAATAAAATCAATAAATAAACCTAAGCCAAAATAAAATAAAATAATAAAATAAAATATTAAACTAAACTTAAATCTAAAAAGAAAATAAAAATAAAACTAAATAAAATAAATAAAAACCTAAACTAAACTAAAAAAATAAAAAACCTAAATAAAAATAAAATAAATGTAAAATAAAATAAAATAAAATAAAATAAAAACCTAAAAATTAATTAAAAATAAAACCTAAACCTTAAACTAAAAAAAACATAAACCTAAAATATAAATAAAATAAACCTAAACCTAAACTAAAATAAACTAAAATAAAATAAATAAGACCTAAACCTAAAATATGTTAAACCTAAAGATAAACCTAAACTAAATAAAATAAAATAAATAAGAAATAAACCTAAACCTAAACTAAAAAGTAAAACCTAAAAATAAACCCAAAATAAAAACCTAAAACCTCAACTTAAAAAAAGAAAATAAGAACCTAAAGTTAAACCCAAAAATGAAAAATAAAACCTAAAACTAAAAAATAAAATTAAACGAAAAAAGAAACCTAAACCTAAACCTAAACCTAAAAAATAAAATACATAGAAAACATAAACTAAAATAAATAAATCTAAAATAAATAAACTAAATAAAATAAAATTGAACCTAAATAAAATAAAAATAAAATAAAGTAAAATAAAAAAAAAATAAATAACCTAAAAACTTTGCTTGATTTTTTTTTTAAAATTTTTTTAAAACCCTAAGAATCCTACACTACACTAAACCCTAACCCAAACCCTACACTACCCAACCTCTACCCTACCTAACCTACCCTAAACCCTAAACCCTAAAACCCCAAACCATATACCCTAAATCATAAACTAACCCTAAACCCAAAATCATAAACTTACCCTAAACACTAACCTAACCTAAAACCCTAAACCCAAAACCATAAAAATCCTAAACCCTAAGCCCTAAACTCTAAGCCCTAAACTCTAACCCTAAACCCTAAACCTTAAAACCACTGCATAACCCTATACCCTCCACTATACCCTAAACACTAACCCTAAACTTAAACCTCAAAAACCTAAAGAAACTAAATTAATAAAAATTAAATCTAAACCTAAAACTTAATAAACAAAACCTAAATCTAAACCTAAATGGGGACTGAACATTAGCATCACCAGTAGATTTAGCGATGGAGGCGAACACAAAGGTAGGAGTTATCAAAATTGTGATGGGGGATCTGGAGATGCTGGTGGATATGGAGGTGGTGGTTTAAGTAGTGGTGGTTATGGAGGCAGGAGGAGCGACGGAGGTAATAGCCATGGCAGTCACGAATAAATCAGGGATATAATGGTAGATCCTACTACTCGAGAGGTAGTGGTGGTTTCGATGTGAGCTGGAGAAATTGAAGAATGGCTGACCCGATCTACTGCTTATTGAACTATGTCTCTACAATAGAGATAGTTCTAGTTATCTAGGGTTTCTGATTTGCTTTAAGCGTGCTCATTTTTGATCTATGTCATCGCTTGTGTCTTAGAAAACTTGGTGCGCTACTAGGCTATTGAAATCAAAAGAAGAAATGTTGAATATGAATTTTTTCAATGTTAAAAAAACTTTAAACCTTAAACCCTAAACTAAAATCTAAACCTTAAACCAAAAACCTAAACCCTAAACCCTAAACCCTAAAAAACATAAACCATAAACACTAAACCCTAAATGATAAATCCTAAAACCTTAAACCATAAACCCTAAACCATAAACCTTAAACCCTAAAACTCCAAATCATAAACTCTAAACCCTAAAATGTACAACCTAAAGCCCCACCCTAAATATAAAAAACCTAAATCCTTTCTAAATCTAAACCATCCTAATCACTATATCTAACCCCCCTAAACCCCCTGACCACTACTAAACCTTCCATCTCCCCAAACCCTAAACTTAAACTTATGAACTCCTGACTGATCCTAAACTTGACTTAAAGGAGGCCTTCTAAATGAGCTAAATGGGCCCTAAGGCCCTGAGCCAAAATGTAAACTGGGCTGAGCCCAAACCTACTCTAAACTACCTAACTACCTCTAAACTCAAACTCTGGGCTGGGCCTGGGCCTCGGCCTCTAGGCCCTGGGCCACTGAGCCTAGGCCCTGAGCTCTAAACTCTGGGCCTGGGCTAAATATCCTAAAGCAGTCTGGGCCCTCTGTAATCTAAATCTCTACCTAAACTGGGTTGTCTGCTGACTCTAAAGGCTGAACTGACTAATCAGGGCCAATCTGGGCCCTGGGCCTCCTAACTGAGCTGACTGGGCCTGGGCCTAACTGTTCCTCTGGGCCCTACAAAGACTTACCTGGGCCTCTGACCTGAATCTGATCTAACTGAGCTGAAACCTCTGACTCTGTGCCCTGACTGGGCCTGACCTGAATCTGATCACTGGGCCCTGGGCCCTAAATCCTATCACCTAAACTCAAAACTACCCAGGCTTAAACCTGGGCCCTAAAACCTACTCTAAACCCAACTCTGACTTAAATAATCCTGTCCTACTACTGAGCTAAATCCCTAAACCTAAACCTAAACCCTAAACCTGGGCCCTCTACCATGACTAAACTATAAACTCTGACCCACTGAGCTAAACATGGCGTGAGCCTACCCAACTAACCTCCTCCTAAACACTTAAACCTAAACCTAAACCTAAACCTAAACTAAACTTAAACCCTAAACCAAATGAATCTTAAACATTAAATTGAAACCTAAAAACCCAAAAAAATTGTTTGCGACTGGGTCATTGCTCACGATTTCCCTTTCTCTCATTTTTTAGCTTTCTGGCCGCTTCTAGCTATTTTGTGCAATTCTCGGATTCCTTCTTAAATTGATGAGTGCTAGCCTAATGTCTTCATTAGAGTGACACCATGGCTGGCGTCTTCCTGATGATTCCTTAGGGCGAAGGATCCTATGGATCCTACTAGGGAATCAACTAACTTGGCTTTGATTGCTTTGAAATCATTAAAAAATGAGACATTCCAGTTTAGATTTCTCTCCCTAATATGCAAATTCCTTTCATTAACCATCAATTCCATTTTATTATGGGTGCTTTATTTGGTCGGCCATTGTAAGTTGATCAGGAAATGACTATAAAATCTCATCCTTTAGTGGCTAGAATCCTTGTTGAATTGGACATTACCAAGAAACACCCAAAAAAATCTAGTTGGGATCTAAAAATTATGGTTATATGCAAAGATTTGAATTTGAAAATCTCCCTGTCTTTTGTTCTCACTATAAAATCCATAGGCATGATAATTTTGAATGTTTCATTCATCATCCTCACCTAAAAAATAAAATCCATGTTAAGGAAACTTCTATTCCTAACCCTAGGCCAATCACTATTAAATATCAAAAAGCTACTTCAGAAGCAATGGTATTTTTGAATGTTCCTAAAAAGGCTATTTTACCTCTTACATCTCTACACAATTGAAGGTTTCTAATGTGAACAATAATAGTTTTTCTAAACTTTTAGATGATGGTTCTATTTTCTCTGATTCAATCCCTACATTCTTACCAGCTTTGATTGATGAAAATGAAGCTTTGACTGAGAATATAAATGAGGATAATAATGTTATGCATCATTCAAATTCAATGGAGAATATGCCTTTAATACCTCATGATAATCAGGTTGAAAAAATTGATTCTATTTTCTAGATTCAGGATTATTTAAATTCTCATAAAGATTTGGCTTTGTCTAATAATTTGGGTCATGAAGAGGAAGGGATTGGTGTTCACACTTTCCTTTTAATAAATCTATTTCTGCTCCCTCTCTTATTATTCTCGATGCTCATTTGGCTTTAATAAAATCTAATGTCTTGGAAGAAGGAGAACTCATTTCTAATCTGGAGATTTGTCCTAAATCTATGACTAATGTTGTTAAATCCTTCTCGGATGATGACTATATGGGAAAAGAAAATGTATTCTGAACTTATCATGCTAAAAAGAGAAAAAAATTTAAAAATTTCCCTCCCAAATTGCTAAGAAACACTAGATTGGCTACAATCTCCCTCTCCACTCTTAATTAACCTTTTCTTAACCCCTTTTTTATTTCTTTAGGTTTAATTTTATTGTTTGGAATGTAAGAGGGATTGGTACCCTCTCTAATCATAACTGTATTAAAAATCTTTATCTTATACATAATATTTCTTTACTTTTCTTTCTAGAGCCTCTTATTCATGTTAACAAAATTAACCATGTTGCTAGAATGATCACTTTCAATAAATTTTTCTCTAATGTCAGTAATAAGAATTGGTATTTTTGGAATAACTTTGTAGATGTTTCTATTCTTGATGATTTTCAACAAGTTGTCAATGCTCAAATCTCTTATGGTGATTATTGTGTATTGGGCTTAGATCTGGTAGAAATCTTCTTTGGGATAATTTGAGGAATTTTGCTTCCTCTATCAATAAACCTTAGTTTGTTGGTGGTGATTCCAACACTATTTTATTCACTTTTGAATGAAGTGGTGGTTGCTCTCCTAATATTCATTCCATGAAAATTTTTTTTAATATGATCCTTTATTGTAATTTGATTGATATCAGTTTCAAAGGTTCTAATTATACATGGTAAAACTCTAGACTTTGACAAAGGTTGGATCAAATTCTATTTAATACTCATTGGATTACTCAATGGCATATTACTTATGTCTATCATTTAACCAGAACCTTATCTGATCATGCTCCTATTTTGGTTTCTATTAAAGATAATTTTAATAGATTAAAATTCTCTCCTTTTAGATTTTAGAACATTTGACAAGGTTGGATCAAATTCTATTTAATACTCATTGGATTACTCAATGGCATACTTATGTCTATCATTTCTTAGAACCTTATATCATGCTCTATTTTGGTTTCTATTAAAGATAATTTTAATAGATTAAAAATTCTCTCTCCTTTTAGATTTTAGAACATGTGGATTCAACATATTGATTTTTTTAATGTTGTGATTAACAATTGGAAAGTTCTTTTACATCCTGATAATTCGATTATGGGGATGAATAGACTTTAGTTTAAGCTTAAAAGACTTAAGAAAATCTGGGTTGTTGGAATAACATTATTTTAAAATCCTTTTTGCTAATATCAAAGATATAAAAAAAAATTATTTGTGATCTTGAGTTCTTTATTTTGTCTGATCCTTTTAAGATTAAGAACTAGACTGAGGTGAAAGATAAACTTATTAATTTTAAAAATATGGAAGAGACTTATTGGCATCAAAAAGCTACTTCAAGAAACATATTCATGGATGGTGAATATTGTGTATTTCCAAGCTTTAGTTAATAAAAAGAGAGCTTTAAATAATATTCAAAAAATTAAAGATTTCAATGGAGAATGGATTATGGAGAATAATGATATTAAGGATTCAATTATTAAATACTTTATAACTATGCTAAATAAGAGTTGCCCTTATGAAGCTATTTCTAAATTGCACTTGATTCCTTCTATTATTACTAATGATGATTATGATTTGCTAACTATTATGCCTAATGAAGATGTAATTTTTGAAGTTCTTAATAGCATGAACATAGATTATGTTGCTAGTCGGAGGTTTTATTACTCATAATTTTCAAATTTGTTGGTTTATTATTAAAAATGATTTGATTGAGGATATGGTTGATTTGTTTTTAATGGTAATCCTTTTCCTAGATATTTTTCTAGCACTTCTATTGTTCTCATACTTAAGAAAGATAATCCAGACTATTGGAGTGATTTTTGACCTATTAGTTTTTGCACCTTCTTCAATAAGCTTATTTCCAAAATTCTTGTTAACATGCTTAGTCCTTTACTTCATAAGATTATCTATCTCAACCAAACTAGTTTTCTTAAAAGTAAATCTATTTCTGATAACATTTTACATGCCCAGGAATTAATTCATGACTTAGATGCTAAGACTAGAGGTGGAAACATTCTTTTCAAATTAGATATTACCAAAGCTTTTGATGATATCTCTTCGGATTTCATTTTCCATATTCTGAATTTATTTGGGTTTTCTGATAAATTTATTTTTCTTATTAAAAATTATATTAAGAATGCCTGGTTTTTTATTTTTCTTAATAGGGAAACTTTGGTCTTCTTTCCTTCTTCCCATGGCTTAAGATAAGGGGATCCTTTATCACCTACTTTATTTATTATTGATGTTGAGTACTTATCTACGAGCATCAATGAGTTATTTTTAAACAATCCTAGTATGTACTATAGAACTCTTGGTGGTCTTCCTGCTTCCCACTTAAGTTTTGTAGATGATTTCATTATTTTTACAATGCTTCTATTCAACATTTCAAGAACATCAAGATTTTTTTAAATAAATTTGTTAGAGAAAGTGGTCTTTCTATCAATGATAACAATAGCTATTTTATTATTTCTTCAAGTATCTCTAATAATAAAATCAATCAAATATGGCATATCACTAATTTTAAACATCCACACTTACCTCTTAAGCACTTGGGTTCTCCTCTATTTAAAGGTCCAAAATGATCCCATCTTTTGATTAGTTAATTCAAAAAATTTTAAATAAAATTTTTGTTTGGGAATTCCATTTACTTTCCTTCGGTGGTAGGCACACTATTCTTAAGAGAACTCTTAATTCTATGCCTCTTTATTTGATTCAAATTATTATTCCCACTAATGCTCTCTTATTAGAATTGATCGCTTGCTTAATAAATTTTTTTGGGGATCCAATAATTCTATTAAAAGAATGCATTGGAGATTCTGGTATAAATGTTGTGGTCCTTTGGGTGAAGGTGGTCTTGGTTGCAAACCTATTCATGAAGCTATGACTTTCTACTCTCATATTCTCTGGTGGAATTTTAGAAAGAATGATAGCCTTTGGGCTAATTTTAGATAGGAAAATATTGCCAAGGTAAACACCCTCTTATCTGTGTTTATAAAGTCGGTGACTCTCCGGTTTGGAAAAGGCTTTGCTCCATTAAATGGGTTGTTGAATCTTTAATATCTTGGGGTATTCATTCGAGCTCTTCTTTCTTTTGCATGACAATTGGATTGGCTATGGCTCTATTGACTCCCTTTGATCTACACATTCTACTCCTAGTATCAAAGTTACCTATTTTTGGCTTAATAACAATTGGAATGAAAACAAACTCGAGAACTACATTCCTATTACTATTTTTGACATGTTTTGCAACATCACTATCTTTTCTAATAAACCTGATCAAATTCTCTTCAAGCTCTCTTACAATGGCGATTTCATTCTTAAAGAGGTTTGGAATTTTATTAGAAAAAAACAAAACACCTCTAATGTTTAAATTAAACTTTGGAAAAATATCATTCCCATTTCTTATTATAGTTTAGCTTGGAGGAGTTTGAATAACTTCATTCCTGTAGATTTCTTGCTCTGGCTAAAAGGGTTTTATTTACCTTCCAAGTGCTAATGTTGCTTTCATATTGAAAATGTTAATCATGTTTTTGTCAATGGTGCTATTAATTCCAAACTTTGGATATGGTATGATGATTTATTTAACACTAACTATTTTCATGGCTCTCTTTCATTATATCAACTTCTTGAAGTTTGTTTCCATAAAATTGTGAAAGGTCATATGAAAATTTTAATTGCTATTACTCTTATTTGGTTCGTTTGGATGTTTAAAAATGATTCTAAATATTGAGGCATCCCTATGAACCATAAAAGGATCCTTGCTAGAATTAAAGAAAAAACTCATGCTTTGTTTAATGCAAATTTAATTAGTAATCTTTATTTTAGAGGTTATAAATTTGTGACTAAAAATTTGGGTATCACTTTGCATGATGACCCTTCCTACAAGAGTGTTAGGATTGTACATTGGATTAAGCCTAAAGAACATTTTATTAAGATCAATACTGATAGTTCCATTTCCCCAAACAAATATGGTTGTGGTGGAATTCTTAGGGATTCTAATGGTACTGTAATTTATGATTATGCCTACCCCCTCAAAGCTTGATCTATTATTTATGCTGAGCTCATGGTTGTTAATAAAGCTATTGATATTTGTTTAATCATAGGCCTGCTTAATATTTGTATTGAAGTTGATGCTCTTCTTTTACTTGATATGCTCAATACTGATAAAATGTGGAATGCTGGCTTATTTTATCTTCTTAATCACACTAAAAATCTTCTTCCTCAAGTTTGTTACAAAATTTTCCACATTCTTTGTGAAGGTAATGCTTGTGATGATTTTCTA
The DNA here is from genome assembly GCA_021442155.1 of Cymbidium sinense. Taxonomy (NCBI): domain Eukaryota; kingdom Viridiplantae; phylum Streptophyta; class Magnoliopsida; order Asparagales; family Orchidaceae; genus Cymbidium; species Cymbidium sinense. The sequence continues at coordinate 150,268,816 of CM038214.1, forward strand.
GCTAATTTGGGAGCTGAATTAAATGAGCTCACTTTATTGGATAACCATAGCTTACTTAAGCATCTACTTGGCCTAGCCAATCTGGATAACACTGGACTGCCTTACCTCAGATTTTATCTTTCAGCTATTTTGTTGATCATATTGCTATGGTGGTTTTATTCAATCCATTTTTTGGTTGTTTTTTTTGTGCTTCCCTTACAAGAAAGTGGTTTTTTATATTTTCTTTAGGGTGCTAGTCAATCTCACTTTATATGAAAGATGCCTTATTGGTTTTAGTTTAATCGATTTTCCTATCCTCTGAGACTACTGGTTTTCTTTCTGTGGCTCATGCTAGGCTCATTTTGTCACACAGCTAGTGATGTTTTGGGGGTCTCTTGTATGTTTGATTTTGGCCTACCCCTTACACTAATTGATGTTGGGTTTGCTTCACATTTTGGCTACCTATTACATTATTTCAATTGGATTTTTGGCTACTATGGTCGGTTCTGTTGGATGCTACAATTTGCTTTTTCAAACTGCCTAACTATTTAGGGTGGTCATTTTTTCATGGTTGTTGTTGGTCTCTTCTGCTTTGGCTTAGTTTGGGATTTTTTGGCGTTGTCTTCTATTCTAGTTTGACTTAGGGGTTTCTGCTAGTTGGTTTTTCCCTCTGCCTTGTGGATTGGAGGTAGCTTTTTCCTAATTGTTACCCTCTTATTTTCACTTTTGTGGTGATTGTCTACTCAATAGGGTTTGGAAGGGGCTTTATTTCCCTCTGGCCTTGTTCCTTTCCTCACTGATTTGCTGCTTGTGGTTAGGTAGTTCTCTTTGGCATTTTATACTTTGGTTTTTTGTCTGGTTGAGTAACTACCCATTTTGTTTCTTGATTTTTTTTGAGATCTCTAGGTGGGTTATGGCTATGCATGTTGTTGTTCTTTTCCTCTATTTTGGGCTCTATATTGGGTTAACCTTTTTTTTGGTTGGCTGTTCCCTTTATTGAATTGGAACTTCTGCTACTATGGTTGGTTGTTGGGTGGCATCTATTGGTCTCTTCAGGATTTGCTTAGCTTTGGTTTTTTTCAATTCTTTTTGGTTGTTTTCCTAGTTTGGGTTGGTGATTTTTTGTTGGTTATTTTATTAATTGATTGGTATGAGGATAATTGCTTTGTGGTTCTTTTTTCTTCCAGACTTGGGTTTTTGTTTACTATAGGAGATGGTTGTGGTTGTTTTTTGTCTATGCCTACTGGTTTGCTTGCAGTTGCTCCTCTGATTGGATTGGCCTAGTGTTTGCTGAGGGCTGGTTGTAGCTCTCTCTGGCTTGGTGACTTGGGATTGAATGCTATCTTGCCTTGGATGCTTGTGCCCTAGCTTGGTGTCTTGGGATTTAAGTTGGCTGTTGGTATTGAATTCCTCTTATTTATTTTGTTGTCCTTATTTCCTGATATTTTCCTCTTGGTCAGTGGTGTTGGATTTGGTGTTTTTCCTATTGCCTTGGTCATGGTTTTGATGGTAATTTATGGATGCCCTCTTGGTCTCCCTATGGCTTTCCTCTCTCTGGTGCTGCTTATATTCTACTATTTTGCTATTTGTGTGGAGGTTTTTCCCTTGGATTTGGATTGCTAGTGCTCTGGAGATAGTCGTGGGTTGTTGTTATGCCCTTGGGATTGTATTGTTGGGTTGTGTTGTTACCTATTCATGCTGACTGCTCCTTTGTGTTTCTCTTCCTTTTGGTGGTGGCTTTGGTGGAGTTACTTCTTGGCTTTTTTAGCTTGGCCACTGATCCTACTATAACTTCTGGGTTGTTGGCCTTATGTGATTGGTCTATTGTGAGTTTTGGTTGGTGGTTTGGCTACTAGCTGGCTGCTTTCTCTATTTGTTTGGTGTAGGGCCTGGATCACTATGGACTATTTTTCCTAGGATGGTTTGCTTATATAAAAAAAAACATAAACCAAAATAAACTAAAACCAAAACCAAAATAAACTAAAAAAATAAAATAAATAAAAACATAAACTAAAACCTAAACCTTAACCTAAACCTAAAAAAATTAAATTAAAATAAAATAAATAAAAACCTAAATAAACCTAAAAAATTAAAAACCTAATAAAATAAAAACTAAACCTAAAATAAAATAAAATGAACCTAAAATAAAAAAAATGAAAATTAAATAAAAACCTAAACCTAAAAAATAAACTAAAAAATAAAACCTAAACCCTAAACTATAAAAAAACCTAAACCAAAAATAAAAATAAAATAAAACTAAACCTAAACTAAAATAAATAAAACCTAAATCTAAACCGAAAATAAACTAAACCTAAAAATAAACCTAAACTAAATAAACTAAAATAAACTAAAAATAAACCTAAACATAAACTAAAAAACAAAACCTAAAAATAAACCTAAAAAACCTAAAACCTAAACCTAAAAAAATAAAACTAAAACCTAAACCTAAACCTAAAAAAATAAAATAAAAATAAAACTAAACTAAAAAATAAACATAAACCTAAACCTAAACAAAAACAATAAACTAAAATAAAAAACCTAAACTAAAATAAATGAACATAAAATAAATAAACTAAACTAATAAAAAAAATAAACCAAAAAAAAAATAAAACATAAAAAAACTAAATTAAAAAAATAAAATAAGTAAACTAAATAAAATTAAACTTACGAGTTTACTTAATTTAAAATAAATAATAAAAAAATTAAAAAATTAAAAAATACTAACCCTAAACCCCATCCTAAACCCTAACTTACCACCCTAAGCTCTAAACCCTAAACCCTAAAACCCTAAACCCTAAACCCTAAACCTTAATACCCTAAACCTTAAACCCTAAACCCTAAAATCCTAAAAAGCTAAACCTAAACAAAATAAAACCTAAAAAAAACCCTAAACCTAAATTAAATAAAACTTAAAATAAAATAAAAACCTAAACCTAAAAGTAAAGTAAAATAAAAATAAAAACAAAAGTAAAGTAAAATAAATAAAACCCCATGCAAATTAAATTAAATAAAATAAACCTAAAAATAAAAAACCTAAATAAAATAAATTCAAAAATAAAAATAAAAATAAAATAAACCTAAAATAAAACAGGATAAAAACAAAAAAAAAACCTAAACCTTAAAGAGAACTTAAAAATAAATAAAAAATAAAATGTAAACCCTAATGTAAAAAATACCTAAACCTAAAATAAATAAAATAAAATAAACCAAAACCTAAAATAAAATAAAATAAATTAAAATAAATAAAACCTAAAATTAAACCTAAAATATACTAAACCTAAACACAAAACAAAATAAAATAAAATAACCTAAAAATAAATCTAAACCTTAACTAAAAAATAAAACCTAAAAATAAATCTAAAACCTAAACCTAAATAAATAAAATAAATATCTAAACCTAAACCTACAAATAAAAAATAAAACTTAAACCTAAAAAATAAAATAACATTAAAACTAAACTAAAAAACAAACAAAAACCTAAAGCTAAACCTAAAAAATAAACTAAAATGAAAACCTAAACTAAAATAAATAGACCTAAAATAAATAAACTAAACTAAATAAAAATAAAAAATAAACTTAAATAAAAATAAAAATTAAAATAAACTAAAATAAATAAGAAATATACTAAATAAACTAAATAAGCCTAAACCTACTGGTTTACTTAATTTAAAAAAAAAACCTTAAACCCTAAACCCTAAACCTACAACCCTAAACCCTAAATCCCAAACCCTACATTAAAAATATTAAAAAAAAATAAAAAACCTTAAACCTACATGATAAACCCTTAAACACTAAACCCTAAACCCTAAACCTAAACCTAAACATGAAACATAAACCTAAGCCCTAAGCCAAAATCTAAACTAAACTAAATAAAATGAAACCTAAACTCAAAAAATAAATAAATAAAATAAATAAACATAAACTAAATAAAATAAAAAATAAATTAAAATAAATAAATAAATAAACTAAATAAATTAAATGAAACTAAATAAACCTAAACCTAAATTAAAATAAAATATAATAAACTAAACTAAACTAATCGTAAACCTAAACCTAAACCTAAACCAAGTCTTAAACCTAAACTAAATAAACCAAAATAAACTAAAATAAACTAAATAAATAAACTAAAATAAAGTAAACTAAATAAACCTAAATAAACCTAACCCTAAACTAAAATAAAAAGAACTAAACTTAAAAAATAAACTAAATAAATTAAAACTAAACTAAATAAATAAACCTAACCTAAAAATAAACTAAATAAATAAACAAACTAAACTAAACTAAAGTAAACTAAACTAAAATAATCCTAAACCTAAGCATAAAAGCTAAACTAAACTAACCTAAACATAAATAAGTAAAATAACCTAAAATAAAATAAACTTAACCTAAACTAAATAAACCTAAACCAAAACCTAAACCTAAACCTAAACTTAAACTAAAAATAAATAACTAAACTAATAAATAAACCTAAACTAAATAAACTATATAAAAAATAAAATATGAATAAATATAAACCTAAACCTAAACCTAAACAAAACTAAATAAATAAACCTAAATTGAAATAAAAAATAAACCTAAACCTAAACCTAAACCTCAATAAAAACCTAAACCTAAACCTAAACCTAAAGCCTAAATAAAAATAAACCTATACCTAAACCTAAATAAACCTAATAAACCTAAACTAAAATAAACATGAACTGAAACTAAAAAAATAAAATAATATAATCTAAAATGAACAAACCTAAACCTAAATAAAATAAACCACTAACTTAAACTAATTAAAACCTAAATAATAATAAAACCATAAACTAATAATAATAACTAACTAAACTAAATAAATAAATAACTAACTAATAATAATTAAACTAATTAATAATAACTAATAAATAAACTAAAATAAACTACACCCCCATAAACAAACTAACTAAATAAACTAACTAAATAAACTAATAAACTAAACCTAAACCCTAAACTAACCTAAAATAATAATAACCAAAACTAAAACTAATAAAACTAAACTTACAACCTAACAAAAACTAAACTAACTAAACTAAACATAAAGCTAATAATAACCTAAAACTAATAAAACCAAATAACAACCAATAAACACTAAACCTAAAACCTAAACCCTAAAACTAAACTAAACCCCATTATTGGGCGATTTCGGGATCCTTTTACGTTCTTGGTGAGTTTTTGAGCTCTTTGTCTCTTAGATTCCCTATAGATTTTTGGCCTTGAGCCAATCTCAACCTATTCTTGTCACAGTGTCATGACTCATGGCATTGACTTCTTCAAATCCATGGGATAAATCCCATGTGCTGATGGATCCTGCTAGGGAATTAGATTTTTTGGGTAATACTACATCTAAATTACTTGTTGTTACTGAATCTTTCAAAAAGGTTTTAGCTGGTAAGAATTCCTCCATTGAGCCTCCATTAAATTTGTTTCATATGAATTTTAAAGGTGCTCCAACAATCATGATTTCAGATGAGGATATTGAAAGATTAGCAGAGGCTTTTTCCTTTTCTTTGATTGGAAAGTTTTTATTTAAATGACCAAAGATTGGAGATATTCAATCTTTTTTTCATAGCTTAAATTTTTCTAGTTCTTTTTCTATTACTCTAATTGACGTAAGGCATGTTCTGATTAAACTTTCTAATGACCTTGATTATGAAATAAATTTTTCTAGACATTCTCACTATGTTTTTAATTGTCAAATGCATATTCTAAAGTGAACGACTATGTTTGATGTTAATGAAGAGTCTCCTATTGTTCCCATTTGGATTTCTTTACCTAACTTATGGATTCATCTATTTAATCATCATATTCTTTATGCTATTGGGTTGATTTTTGGTTGGCCTTTTGCAAGTTAATCAAGTAACAGCTACTTCTTCTAGACCATATGTTGCTAGAATTCTTATAGAGATATATATTACTAAAAGATATCCGAATGAAATTTGGTTTGGTTCGAAGGAATGCGATTATTTTCAGAAAGTTATTTTTCAAAACTTTCCCATTTTTTGTAATCATTGTAAGATTCATAGGCATTAAATTTCTGAATGCTTTATTGCTCATCCCTCTCTTAGGAAGAAAATCACTTGTAAGAATTCAAATGTTAAAAAAATTGATGATTCTATGAAGTTGAATAAAGGAAAATCTGCTTTTCAAAATTTTAATGTTTTGCAAAACCAGATTTTTGAATCTTCTAAAAATGTTTTACCTATTAATGATTTGTCTAATGCGTAAGGTAATTTTGATGTTTCTAAAAAATGTTTTAACTAATAATCATGTTCTAAGTGTTACTTTTGATGATTTTGTTAAAGGGAAGACTTTAGAGGTTGTGGTTAATGATTCTAATGGTTTGGATGTTGTGCATAAGTCCTTTCATGATGATGGTTTGAATATTATTGTTGCTAACACCATTTCTTCCAATCAGTTGGATGTTATTTCTTTTTCTCCTATGTATGCTTTAGGTCATGGGAAAGAGACTATTTTTTTGCCCTCTTTGATTGAGAATGGTGGTGAAAAGAATGTTCTTATTTCTAATATTTTAACTTCTGGTCCAAACAATCTTGTTAATATTGGTGATCCTTCTTTTAAAAAATAAGATTTAGATACCTGTGACAATTCTCTCATTATGAATAGTTCTATTTTGTTTCAAAATGGTGGTTTTTCTATGGCTAATAATTATGTTTAGAATTTTGGTAGTATGCTATATGTTTCTAAGGGATTTGAATCTTATTTTAATCTCTTACATGAAGATTGTACTGAAAATCTGGATTATGGTTCTCTTGATTCTTTTTAGAATGAAGATAGAGAGGAAACTCTTCAGATTTTGTTGGAAGGTGAAAATATTGGCAATTGTCTTCTTAATAAAGTTGTTTTTGCTCCTTCTTTTACTTATGATTGTGAAATGCATACTATTTATGATTTTCCTTTATCTAATGCTGCAGATGATTCTGAATGCTCTTCTTTGAAATTGATACCTTCTGTTCATCCCCATGCCTTTTATAATAATTTTAATTCATTTTCGGATGGTGATTTTTTGGAGAAAGGGCATGGTTATAAAACTATTTACGAGAAAAAGAAAAAAGTGTTCAGATTTATGCCCCTCCTCACTTGCTGAGTGTTACTCATTCCAAAGCTTCTTGGAATTAGTCTCTCCTATCCTTGGGTGGTTTTTACTTTTTGTTTTTTCTCTATTGGTTGAGCTTTTCTATGTGTTTTCTTGCTATTGGAGTATTGGCTTCTAATTTTTTTTCTCCTTCTAGCTTAGTTTCTAGCATCCCTGTTGTCGGGTTTTTTTTGTGCTCTTGGCTAGTTGGTTTTGTTAGTTTTGTTCATGTTGGCTTGCATTTCCTTGGTTGGTGCTTTTTCTCTCTTTGTTGGTGGTAGGTTGGGCTTTTTGTTACTAGCATGTGGTTTGTCCATTGTCATTTAGTTGTTTATTTTAGCTTTTGCTAGCCTTCTTCTCTTTATCCGTTGGTTGGTTTGATTCTCTTCTTTCCTAGGGTATTTTTTGGGTGCTCTATTGTGTTGCTCTATTGGTTGTTTCCTTTCCTTGGTTGGTGCCTTGGTGGCTTTGGATTGGTGTTGCTATGGGTCTCATATTTAGTGCCTTGGTGGCTTTGGATAGTGTTGTAGTCTCTGGTTTTGTCTTTGAGGGCACTTTTCATATTTTCTTTGGGCTATGTGCTTCTTTTCTCCCTCTTTTTTAAGAGGTGTTCATATTTGGTTTTGTTGGGATTGCCTTATGTTAATTTTATTTGTTAGCTCTCCTCTCTCTTTCTATTTCCATAGCTTCATTTTTCATTTGGTTGGCTGGAAATTATGATAGGTTTGTAATTTTCTTTGGCTAGGATGGATATAATGATATGATGGATTTTTTCCTTAATATTTTTGTGGCTGGTGACTTTTACTATTTATAACCATTGTTTGAAGCTAGATACACCTAGGATTTGATGCCCATCATTATTGTGATTATCCTTCTTTCCTCATATCTGGGCTTGAGGTTTTTCTCTTTATGTTTTCTTATCTGCTTATGGCTGAGATTTCTTGCAGGTTGAAGGTTCTCTTTTTTGGGTCTCTTCTTCTTCTTGAGGGAGCTAGAGTCTTCTGATGGTCTCTTTTTCTTATGAGTTGTCTTCAATTGCAAGTTGGAAGTTTCCTTTTCTTATGGATCTTCCTCACTTTGGAGGTTCTTTTGGAGCTCAGTGGATTCTTCCCCTTCGATGTCTTTTGCTTCGCTTTTATAATTTTGTCTTTGTTTTTTCTTTATTGCTCTTTGATGTATTAGTTTAAGGATAAACTCCTTAGGATTTTCCTTTAGCTCATTTGAGCAGTAGTTTTTTTTTTGAGTTTAGTCTCCAATATGGTCTTCTTGTACCTTTTTTTTGAGCAATTATTTCCTTTTAGTTAAAAAAAGAACCCTAAACCCTAAACCCTAAACCCTAAACCCAAAATCCTAAAAACCCTAAAGCCTAAACACTAGAACCCTAAACCTTAAACCCTAAACCCTAAATCCTAAACCCTAACCATAAACCCTAAAACCCTAAACCCTAAACCTTAAACCCTAAACCCTAACCCTAAACCTCAAACCTAAAACCTAAACCTAAACTAAATAAAACCTAAAAATAAAATAAATAAAAAATCTAATCCTAAATAAAATAAAATAAAACCTACACTAAAACCTAAACCTAAACCCAAAAATAAAATTAAATTAAAAAGAAAAATAAACTAAAATAGAATAAATAAAATCTTAAACTAAACTAAAAAAAATTAACCTAAGAATAAAAAACCAAAATAAAATAGAAACTAAATTTAAAATAAAAATAAAATAAACCTAAAATAAAATAAAATGAAAACTAAATAAAAACCTAAATCTAAAAATTAAACCTAAAAATAAATATAAATTAAAACCTAAGCCATAAACTAAAAAAAACTAAACTTAAAGTAAAAAATAAAATAAACCTAAACCTAAACTAAAATAAATAAAACCTAAACCTAAACCTAAAATAAAGTAAACCAAAACCTAAACTAAATAAAATAAAATAAAATAAAAATAAACCTAAAACGTAAACCTAAAAAAATAAAATAAAAACATAAACCTAAACCTTAAAACTAAAATAAAAATAATATTGAACTAAAAAATAAACCTAAACCTAAAAAACAAACAAAGATAAAAATCATAAACTAAAAATAAATAAACATAAAATAAATAAACTAAAATAAATAAAAATTAAAAATAAACCTAAATTAAAATAAAAAATAATATAAACTAAAATAAATAAAAAATAATGTAAATAAACTAAATAAACCTAAAACTACCAATTTACTTAATTAAAAAAACCTAAATCCTAAATCATAAACCATAAACCCTAAACCCTAATCCCTAAAAATCCCTAAACCCTAAACCCTAAACCTTAAACACTAAACCCTAAATCCTAAACTGTAAACCCTAAATCCTAAACCCTAATCCTAAACCCAAAACCTTAAAAGCATAAACCCTAAAACCCTAAACCCTAAACCCTAAACCTCGATTGAGCTGATTTTTATAAAAGCTGATCTTAAAGAAGTCAACGAAGAGGTTGTGAAATACAAAGTTGGTGCTCCTACCCATGTTGGTCTTGTTGCACCTATTGATGTTATGATTCCTCCAAGCAACACTGGTGTAGATCCTTCACAAACTTCTTTCTTCTAGATCTCAACATCCCTAAGATCAACATACTCGGAAATTATCACCGGTTGAGGATTAAAAGGCAATAAGGTGGGATACTCAAAGGCTGCTCGCCTCACTAAGTTGGGGATTAGGCCATTTTCTTATGGCCTTGTTATCCAGTCAGTGAATGATGATGGTTTGGTGTTCAATCCTGAGGTGCTTGACCTCATTGAAGGTGATCTCATCGAGTAGTTTTCGGCAGGCATTTCAATGATCACTTCTCTCTCACTAGCCTCTCTTATCCCACCCTTGCTGTAGTGTCCCACATGTTCATCAATGCTTACAAGAATGTCCTCGACATCGTGATTGCCACTGATTGCACATACCTGGATGCCGAGAAGGTTTAGGAGTATTTGAAGGATCTTAGTAAATTTGATGTGGCTGGTGCGCCTGATGCTTCTGCTACTCCTACTATTGCTGCTGCTCTGGCTATTTTAGTAGAAGGGAAGATGGAAGAGCATGCTGAGGAATCTTATGATGATATGGGCTTCAGCTTGTTCAACTAAGCTTTGTTGGCATTCTATAAAACCAAATTTTATCATCTCTAGGAGTTAAAAACATTTTTTGAAATACAAGTTTTATGAAATTTTAGTTGTTAGAGGATAATGACTTCTTTGATTTCGTAATTTCTTGTTTGTTATGGAATCATCTGAGTTAAAATAAATAAATAAATAAACCCTAAACCCTAAACCCTAATAGTAAACATTAAACCCTAAACCCTAACTGTGAACCCTAAATCCTAAACCCCAAATACTAAACCTAAACCTAAAGTAACTAAATAAATTAATAAAATAAACCTAAACCCTAAAACCAAATAAACCTAAACCTCTGTCTAAACCATAAGAATGGGCAGAACTTTGACGGTTGGAATATCACCATCAACCAAGCTCAGTTTAGATGTGGTGGTGGAGGCAAAGGTGGAGGTGGCAGTGGAGGAAAAGGCGAGGTGTTATCGTATGGGGTGGGGATCCGAGGTGCTAGTGGAAATGGAGGTGGTGGTCAGAGCCATGGTGGTTATGGAGGTGGGAGGAGCAATGGAGGTTACAGCCGTGGTGGTGGAGGAGGGAGAGATAGGGGATACGATGCTGGGTCCTGCTACTAGAGAGGCGGGGTGGTTCTGATGGGAACTGGAGAAACTAAACATGGTCGATCCAATCTACTGCTTATGGAAATGTGTCTTTAAAGTAAAGAGGGTTGTAGTTATCTTGGGTTTTCAATTTGCTCTATGTGTTCTTATTATTTATCTATGTCATCGCTTCTGTCTTAAAAAACTTGGTGTATTACTTGGTTGATGAAATTGAGAAAAACAAATGTTCATCTGAGTTTGTTCTCTATAAAAAAAAACCAAAAACCCAAAACTCTGAACTAAAACCTGAACCTTAAACCTAAAACCTAAACCCTAAACCCTAAACCCTATACTGTAAACCCTAAAAATAAATAAATAAAAAACACTAACCATAAACCCTAAACCCTAAAACTAACCCTAAACCCTAAACCCTAAACCCTAAACCCTAAAGTCTAAACCTAAACGAAAAAAATAAACTAAAATAAAATACCTAAACTAAAATAAAATACCTAGACCAAAATAAATAAACCTTTAGTAAATAAACTAAACTAAACAAAATAAAAAATAAACATTAATAAAAATAAAATATAAAAAAATAAATAAATAATAAACTAAATAAACTAATTAAACAATATAAGAAATGTTGTAAATCTAAATTTGTTCTCTATTTTAAAAAAAACCAAAATCCCTAAACCCTAAACTTAAACCTGAACCCAAAACCTAAAACCTAAACCCTAAACCCTAAACCCTAAACCCTAAACCTTAAACACTAACCCTAAGCTCAATAGAAGACCCTAAACCCTGAACCCCAAAGCATAAACCCTAAACTAACCCTAAACCCTAAACCCTAAAAAATTTAAAACCAAAACTAAAATGAATTAAAACCTAAAAATAAGATAAATAAATAAAATCTAAATAAAGAAAAAATAAAAAAATAAAATAAAATAAAAACATAAACTAAAATTTAAACATAAATCTAAACCTAAACCTAAAAAGAAATAAAATTAAAAATAACAACTTAACCAAAAATAAAATAAATAAAAACCTAAAATGAACTAAAAAATAGAAAACCTAAATAAAATAAAAACTAAACCTAAAATTAAAATAAAATAAACCTAAAAAAATAACTTAAACTAAATAAAATCCTAAACCTAAAAATAAAACCTAAACCCTAAACTAAAACAAACTAAACCTAACATAAAAAGTAAAATAAACCAAAACCTAAACTAAAATAAATAAAACCTAAACCTAAACCTAAAACTAAACTAAATAAAATAAAATAAACTAAAAATAAACCTAAACCTAAACTAAAAAATAAAACCTAAAAATAAACTTAAAATAAAAACCTAATACCAAAACCTAAAAAAATAAAAGAAAAACCTAAACCAAAACCTAAAAATAAGAAATGAAACCAAATCCTAAAATATAAAATAAAAATAAAACCTTGCTAAACAAACAAACATAAACCTAAACCTAAAAATAAAGCTACAAAAACCTAAACTAAAATAGATAAACAAAACTAAATACAAATAAAAATAACCCTAAATCAAAATAAAAAATTAAATTAACTAAATTAACTTAAACTCACCAGTTTACTTAATTTAAATAAAATTAAAAATAAAAAAAATTTAAAAAAAACTAACCCTAAACCCTAAAACTATTTTAAACCCTAAACTCTAAACCCTAAATGTACAACCCTAAACGCTAAACCCTAAACCCTAAAACCATAAACCCTAAACCCAAATCCCTAATCCTAAAACACTAACCCTAAACCCTAAAGCCTAAATCCTAAAACATAAAGCCTGAAAAACCCTAAACCCTATACCCTAAACTAACCCTAAATCATAAACCCTAAAGCCTAAACCCAAAACCATAAACCCTAAGCCCTAACCCTAAACCCTAAAACCATAAACACTAAATCCTAAACACTAAACCCTAAATGCTAAAAACCTTAAAACCTAAACCAAAACTAAATAAAAACTAAAAATAAAATAAATAAAACACCTAAACCTAAATAAAATAAGTAAAATAAAATAAAATAAAAACCTAAACTAAAACCTAAACCTAAACCTTAAAATAAAACAAAATAAACTAATTAAAATAAACTAAAATAAAATAAATATAAACCTAAGAATAAAAAGCTTAAATAAAATCAAAACTAAATGTAAAATAAAAATAAAATAAACCTAAAAAAATTAAATAAAACTAAAATAAAAACCTAAACCTAAAAAAATAAACCTAAAAATAAAACCTAAACCCTAAACTAAAAAATAACCAATGCCTAAAATAAAAATAAAATAAACAACATAAAATAAACCTAAACTTAAACTAAAATAAATAAAACTTAAAATTAAACTTAAATTGTAAAATAAATAGAATAAATTAAATTAAAAGTAAACTTAAACCTAAATTAAAAGAATTAAACCTAAAATAAAAACCTAAACTTAAACCTAAAATAATAAAATAAAACCTAAAGCAAGACATAAAATAAAGAATAAAACCTACACCTAAAAAATAAAATAAAAAAGAAACTCAACTAAAAAATAAACCTAAACATAAACCTTAACCAAAAAAATAAACTAAAATAAAATACCTAAACTAAAATAAACAACATAGACTAAAATAAATAAACCTAAAATAAATAAACTAAGCTAAATAGAAATAAAAAATAAACATTAATAAAAAAAATAAAAAAAATAAAAATTATTAAAAAATAAACTAAATATTCTAATTAAACAAAAGAAGAAATGTTGTAAATCTGAATTTGTTCTCTATTAAAAAAAACCAAAATCCTTAAACACTAAACTATAACCTGAACCCTAAACCAAAAACCTAAACCCTAAACCGTAAAACCTAAACCCTAAATGCTAAACCCTAAAACACTATACCTTAAACGCTAAATCCTATAACCTAAACCCTAAACCCTAAACCTAAACCCTAAACCCTAAACCCAAAAATAAAAAACCCTAAACCCTAAAAAGCTGAAAACATAAACCTAGACTAATCAAAACCTAAAACTAAAATAAATAAATAAAACTAAAATAAAATAAAATGAAAACATAAACTAAAAGCTAAACTGAAACATAAACCTCAAAAGAAAATAAAATAAAAATAGAAACTAAACTAAAATAAAATAAATAAAAACCTAAACTAAACTAAAAAAATAAAAAACTAAAATAAAATAAAAACTAAACGTAAAATAAAAATAAGATTAACCTAAAATAAATAAAACTTAAACAATAAACCTAAAAATAAATAAAAATTAAAAAAACCTAAACCTAAACTAAAATAAACTAAATTAAAATAAATAAAACCTAAACCTAAACCTAAAATAAACTAAACCTAAACTAAATAAATGAAACCTAAACCTAAAATTAAACCTAAACCCTAAACTAAGAAAAAACTAAACCTAAAATAAAAATAAAATAAACCTAAACCTAAAATAAAATAAAATAAGCTAAAATAAATAAAACCTAAACTTAAACCTAAGCCTAAACTAAAATAATTAAATAAAGTAAAAATAAACCTAAACTAAAAAATAGAACCTAAAAATAAGCCTAAAATAAAAATCTAAAACCTAAACTTAAAAAATCAAATAAAATCCTAAACATAAACCTAAAATTAAAAAAAGGAAACCTAAACTAAAAAAATAAAATAAAAATAAAACTAAATTAAAAAATAAACCTAAACCTAAACCTAAAAAAAACTAAAATAAAAAAATAAAACTAAAATAAATAAACCTAAAATAAATAAGCTAAACTTAATAAAAATAAAAATAAACCAAAAAAAATGAACTAAGCAATCATAAACCGTTAGTTTACTTAACTTAAATAATAAAAAAAATAAAAAATTTAAAGGAAAAAAAACCCTAACCCTAACCCTAAACTCTAAAACCGTAAACCCTAAAGCCTAAAACATACAACCCTAAACAATAAACCCTAAACCCTAAACCCTAAACCCTAAACCCCAAATACTAAACCCTAATCCCTAAACCATGAACCCTAAACCCTAAAAATCTAAAAAATTAAACCTAAACTAAATAAAACCTAAAAATAAAATAAATAAAAAAGCCTAAACCAAAATAAAATAATGAAAATAAAATAAAATAAAATCTTAAACTAAAACCTAAACTTAAAAATAAAATAAAATAATAAATAAAAATTAAAATAAAAAAACTAAACTAAACTAAAAAATAAAATAAACCTAAAAATAAAAAACCCAAATAAAATAAAATCTAAACATATAATAGAAATAAAATAAAATAAAACAAAACTAAATAAAAACCAAAACTAAAAAAATAAATGTAAAAATAAAACCTCTAAATAAAAATTAAAACTTAAACCCTAAACTAAAAAAACCTAAACCTAAAATAAAGAAAATAAAATAAACCTAATCCTAAACTAAAATAAACTTAAACTAAACTAAAACTAAACCCTAAACTAAATAAAATAAAATAAACAAAAAATAAACCTGAACTAAACTATGAAAACAAAATAAACCTAAGAAAAAAACCTAAATAAAATAAAAACTAAACCTAAAATAAAACTAAAATATACCTAAAATAAAATTAAATAAAAACTAAATATAAACCTAAACCTAAAAAAAAAACTAAAAATAAATAAAAAATAAAACCTAAACCCTAGACTAAAATAAATCTTAAATTAAAATAAAATTAAAATAAACCAAAACCTAAACTAAAATAAACTAAACTAAAATAAATAAAACCTAAACCTAAACCTAAACCTAAACTAAATAAAATAAAATAAAATAAACTAAAAATAAACTTAAACCTAAACTAAAAAATAAAACCTAAAACCTGAACCTAAAAAAATTAAATAAAAACTTAAACCTAAATATAAAAATAAAAAATAAAACATATTCCCAAAATATAAAATAAAAATAAAATTAAACTAAAAAATAAACATAAACTTAAACCTAAACCTAAACCTAAAAAATAAATAAAGCTAAAATAAATAAATTAAACTATAAAAAAAATAAACCTAAATAAAATAAAAAATAAGTAAAATAAATACAAAACAAATTAAATAAACATAAACCGACCAGTTTACTTAATCTTAAACCCTAACTGTAAATCCTAAATCAAAAAATTAAAAACCCTAACTGTAAATCCTAAACCCTAAACTCTAAACCCTAAGCCTACAACCTAAACCCTAAACCTAAAAATAAAACTTAAACCCTAAAATAAAAAAAGCTAAACCTAAAAAAAATAAAAAATAAAAAAATAAACCTAAACCTAAACTAAAATAAATAAAACTTATACCTAAACCTAACCCATAAACTAAATAAAATAAATTAAATTAAAAGTAAACTTAAACCTAAATTAAAAAAAAAACATAAAAATAAACCTAAAATAGAAACCTAAACCTAAACATAATATAAAAAATAAAACTTAAACCTAATAAGTAAAATAAAAATAAAACTCAAATAAAAAAAGACCTAAACCTAAACCAAATCTAAAAATAATAAACTAAAATAAAAAACAAAGCCCAAAATAAATAAACATAAAATTAATAAACTAAACGAAATAAACATAAATAAACATAAATAAAAATAAAAATAAAATTAACTAATTAAACAAAAGAAGAAATGTTGTAAATTTGAATTTATTCTTTATTAAAAAAAACCAAAAACCCTAAATCGTAAACTAAAACCTGAATCCTAAACCTAAAACCTAAACCCTAAAACATAAACCCTAAACCTTAAAAACCCAAAACCCTAAACCCTAGACTAAACTATAAACCCTAAAACCCTAAATCCTAAACCCTAAACCCTAAAACCTAAACCCTAAACCCTAAACCCTCAACCCAAAAAAAAATCTAATACAAAACCTAAACCAAATATAAAACCTAAACCTAAGCTTAAAAAGAAAATAAAATAAAAATGAAAAATGTAACTAAAAATAAATAAATAAAAACCTAAACTAAACTAAAAAATAAAAAGCCTAAATAAAATAAAAACTAAGCCTAAAATAAAAAATAAAATTAACCTAAAATAAAGTAAAATAAAAAATAAATAAAAACCTAAACCTAAAAAATAAACCTAAAAATAAATAAAAAATAAAATCTAAACTCTAAACTAAAAAAAAAACCTAAACCCAAAATAAAAATAAATTAAACCTAAACCTAAACTAAAATAAACAAAAACAAAACCTAAACCAAAACCTAAACTAAAAAAAATAAAATAAACTTAAACAAAAAAAACCTAAAATAAACCTAAAATAAAAACCTAAATCCTAAATCTAAAAAATAAAATAAAAATATAAACCTAAACCTAAAACCAAAAAAAAAAAAACTAAACTAAAAAATAAACCTAACCTCAAAAATAAAATAAAATAAATAAACCTAAAATAAATAAACTAAACAAAATAGAAATAAAAAATAAACATAAATAAAAAAAATGAACTAAATAAACAAATTAAACAAAAGAAGAAATGTTGTAACTCTGAATTTGTTCTTTGTTAAAAAAAACCAACAACCCCCCTAAACTAAAACTTGAACCCTAAACCTATAACTTAAACCCAAAACCCTAAAAACCCTAAACCCTAAACTATAAAACCTAAACTGTAAACCCTAAACCCTAAAATCCTAAACCCTAAACCCTAAACCCTAAACCCTAAAACCTAAACCCAAAACCCAAAACCCAAAACCCTAAACCCTAAAAAGCTGAAATCCTAAACCTAAACTAATTAAAACCTAAAAATAAAATAAATAAAAAAATATAAACCAAAATAAAATCAAAACATAAATGAAAAGCTAAACCTAAAAAAGAAAATAAAATAAAAAATAAAAACTCAACTAAAATAAAATAAATAATAATTGAAACCAAATAGAAAAAAACTTAAATAAAATAAAATGTAATCCTATAATAAAAATAAAATTTACCTAAAATAAAATAAAATAAAACTAAATAAAAACTTAAAACTAAAAAATAAAACTAAAAATAAATTAGTAATATAACCAAAATGATAAACTAAAAAAAACACTAATCCTAAAATAAAAAAAATATAAAAAACCTAAACCTAAACTAAATTTAATAAAACCTAAACATAAACCAAAAATAAACTAAATCTATACCAAAACCTAAACTAAATAAATAAAATCTAAATCGTAAACTAAAAAAAGAAACTAAATGTAAAATAAAAATAAAATAAACCTAAACCTAAATTAAAATAAAATAAACTAAAATAAATAAAACCTAAACCTAGACCTAAACTAAAATAAATAAATAAACTAAAAATAATCCTAAACTGAAAAATTAAATGTAAAAATAAATCTAAAATAAGAATCAAAAACCAAAACCTAAAAAAATTAAATAAAAACCTTAAACCTAAAATCAAAAAAATAAAATATAAACCTAGAAAATAAAATATAAAAAACTAAAATAAAAAGTAAACCTAACCTTAAACCCAAACCTAAAAAATACTAGGCTCAAATAAATAAACCTAAAATAAATAAGCTAAATTAAATAAAAATTAAAGTAAATTTAAATCAAAATAAAACATAAAATAAATTATCCTAAACCTACAAGTTTACTTAATTTAAAATTTTTTTTAAAAAAAAGAAAAAAAAACCTAATGCTAAACCCTAGACCCTAAACCCAAAACCCTAAAACATACAACCCTAAACAATAAACCCTAAACCGCAAACCCAAAAAACCTAAATCCTAAACACTAAACCCTAATCCCTAAATCGTAAACCCTAAACCCTAAAAACCTAAACTAAATAAAATATAAAAATTAAATAAATAATAAAGCCTAAACCTAAATAAAATAACTAATATAAAATGAAATAAAATGCTAAACTAAAACCTAAACCTAAACTTAAAAACAAAATAAAATAATATATAAAAATTAAACTAAAATAAAATAAATAAAAACCTAAACTAAACTAAAAAATAAAATAAACTTAAAAATAAAAAACCCAAATAAAATAAAAACTAATCATAAAATAAAAATAAAATAAACATAAAATAAAATAAAATGAAAACTAAATAATTACATAAACCAAAAAATAAACATAAAAATATAACATAAAAATAAATAAGAAATAAAACTTAAACCCGAAACAAAAAAAAAATCTAAACCTAAAATAAAGAAAATAAAATAAACCTAATCCTAAACTAAAATAAACTAAACTAAAATAAATAAAACCTAACCTAAACCTAAACTAAACTAAAAATAAACCCTAAACTATACAAAATAGAATTAACCAAAAATAAACCTAAACTAAACTAAAAGAACAAAATAAACCTAAGAATAAAAAAACTAAACTAGAAATAAAAATAAAATAAACCTAAAATAAAATAAAATAAAAACTAAATAAAAACCTAAACCTAAAAATAAATTAAAAATAAAACCTAAACCCTAAACCAAATAAAACCTTAACCTAAAATAAAAAATAAAACAAACCAAAACCTAAACATAAAATAAAATTAAATAAACTAAAAATAATCCTAAACCTAAACTAAAAAACTAAATCCTATAATAAATTTCAAATAAAAACATAAAACCTAAACATAAAAAAATAAAATAAAAACCTAAACCTAAAAATAAAAATAAAAAATAAAACCTAATCCTAAAAAAATAAAATAAAAATAAAACTAAACTAAAAAATAAACATAAACCAAAACCTAAACCCAAACCTAAAAAATATATAAAAATAAAAAACCTAAACTAAAATAAATCAAGCTAAAATAAATAAACTAAACTAAATAAAAATAAAAATAAACCTAAATCAAAATAAGAAATAAAAGAAATAAAAATAAATAATAAGATAAACTAAATATACCTAAATCTGCAAGTTTAATTAATTTTTAAAAAATGTAAAAAAATAAAAAAATAAAAAAACCTAACCCTAAACCCAAAACCATAAACTTTAAACCCTAAGCCAACAACCTAAACCCTAAACACTAAAACCACAGAACCTAAAATCCTAAACCCTAAACCCAAAACCCTAATCCCTAAAACCATAAACCCTAAACCCTAAAGCCTAAAGCCTAAAAAACCCTAATCCTTAAATCCTAAAGCCTAAATAAACCCTAAACCCTAAACCATAAATCCTAAACCCTAACCCTCAACCCTAAAATCCCAAAAAACCTTAAACCCTAAAGCCTAAACACTAAACCCTAAACTCTAATCCCTAAACCTTAAAACACTAAATCCTAAACCCTAAACCGTAAACCTTGAACCCTAAATATCTAAAAATTTAAACCTAAACAAAGTTAAACCTAAAAATAAAAAATAAAAAATTTTAAACCTAAATAAAATATAAAAAATAAAATAAATTAAAAACTTAAACTAAAACCTAAACCTAAACCTAAAAATAAAATAAAATAAATTAACTAAAATAAACAAAAATAAAATAAATAAAAACCTAAGTTAAAGTAAAAAATAAAATAAAATTTATAGCAAAAAACCTAAATAAAATAAAAACTAAATGTAAAATAAAAATAAAATAAACCTAAAATATGATAAAATAAAAAATAAATAAAAGGCTAAAGATATAAAGTAAACCTAAGAATAAAACCTAAACATAAAATAAGAAAAACCTAATCTTAAAATGAAAATAAAATAAATAAAATAAAATAAACTTAAACCGAAACCAAAACCTAAACCTAAACCCTAAATTCAATAAAATAAAATAAATTAAAAATAAACTTAAACCTAAATAAAAAATAAAAGTTAAAAATAAACCTAAAATAAAAACCTAAAACTTGCACCTAAGAAAATAAAATAAAAATGTAAACATAAACCTAAAATAAAAAATAAAACCTCAATCAGAAAAATTAAATAAAAATAAAACTCAAATAAAAAATAAACCTAAACCTAAACCTAAAAAAAAAATAAACTAAAATAAAATACCTAAACTAAAATAAAAAACCAAGACTAAAATAAATAAATCGAATATAAATAAACTAAACTAAAACTTAAACCCTAAACCCTAAACCCTAAAAATCGTAAACCCAAAACCCAAACCCAAAACACTAAACCCTAAAACCATAAAATCTCAAACTTAAACCCTATGACCTAAATGCTAAACACTAAATCCTAAACCCTAAACCTTAAACTAACCCTAAACCATAAACTCTGAAAACTAAAAACCTAAGCCTAAATTAATTAAAACCTAAAAATAAGATAAATAAAAAATTCTAAACCAAAATAAAATTAGAAAATAAAATAAAATAAAAGAATAAATTAAACCTAAACCAAATACTAAACTTAAACCAAAACCTAAAAAAAAAAACTTAACTAAAATAAAATAAATAAAAACCTAAACTAAACTAAAAAAATAAAAAACCTAAATAAAATAAAGACTAAACCAAAAATAAGAAAAATAAACCTAGATCTAAACTAAAATAAATAAAACCTAAACTTAAAATAAAATAAAAATAAACTTAAACTGAAAAAATAAAACCTAAAATCATAATCTAAAATAATAACTTAAAACCTAAACCTAAAAAATAAAATAAAAACTTAAACCTAAAAACTAAAATAAAAAAACTAAACTAAAAATAATAAACCTAAACCTAAACTTAAACTTAAAAAATAAATAAAATAAAGAACCTAAACTAAAATAAATAAAACTAAAATAAATAAACTAAACTAAATAAAAAAAGAAAGTTAAATCAAAATAAAAAATAAACTAAAAAACCTAAACCTACCAGTTTACATAATTTAAAAAAATAAAAAATAAAAAAATTTAAAAAAGAAAAAAAAAACCCTAACCCTGAATCCTAAACCGTAAAACCCTAAACCATAAAATCTAAACCCTAAACACTAAAACGTACAACCCTATACCATAAACCCTAAACCCCAAACCCTAAACCCTTAAAATCTAAAAACCTAAACCTAAACTAAATAAAACCTAAAAATAAATTAAATAAAAAGCCTAAACATAAATAAAATAAATTATAATAAAAACCAAAACTAAAACCTCAACGTAGACCTAAAAAAACCACTAAACTAAAATAAAATAAATAAAAACCTAAACTAAACTAAAAATTAAAATTAACCTAATAATAAAATCCCAAATATAATAAAAACTAAACATAAAATAAAAATTAAATAAACCTAAAATTAAATAAAATAAAAACTAAGAAAAAACCTAAGCCTAAAAAATAAACATAAAAATATTACCTAAAAATAAAAAATTAAAAGAAAAACCTAAACCCTAAACTAAAAAGAAAAAACCTAAACCTAAAATAAAGAAAATAAATTAAACTTAATCCTAAACTAAAATAAACTAAACTAAAATATATAAAACCTAAACTTGGGTAAACCTAAACCCTAAATTAAATAAAATAAAATAAACTAAAAATAAAACTAAACCTAAACTAAAAAATAAAATCAAAAAATAAACCTAAAATTAAAACCTATGACCTAAACCTAAAAAAATAGAATAAAAACCTAATTGTAAACCTAAATTTAAAAAATAAAACCTAAACTTAAAAATTAAAATTAAAATAAAACTAAACTAAAAAATAAACATAAACCTAAACCTAAACCAAAAAAATAAACTAAAATAAAAAACCTAAAGTAAAATAAATAAACTGATCTAAATAAAAATAAAAAATAAACTTAAATAAAAATAAAGAATAACATAAACTAAATGAACATAAATCTTCCCGTTTACTTAATTTAAAAAAAAGAACACTAAACCCTAAACCTAAAACTAACCCTAAACCAACAACCTAAAACCTTAAACCCTAAACCCCAAACTAACCCTAAACCCTAAACCCTATACCTACAACCATAAACCCAAAACCCTAAACCTACAACCCTAAACCTTAAAAAACCTAAACCTTTTGGCTATGGTGGCATTTTCAGAAACTTTAAAGGTAATGTTATTGTTCTTTTACCTATCCACTTACTGCATATTCTATTATCTTTTCTAAATTAATGGCTGTTAACAAAGCTATTGAGATTTCCTTACAAAAAGGTTGGCTGAATATCTAGATTGAGTTGGATGCTCTCTTGCTGATTGATATGTTGACTTCCACCAAGGTGGGAAATACATATTTGTATTACCTCTTTAATCAGACTAGAGCTCTCCCATCTCAAGTTTGTTTCAAAATCACTCATGTTTAGCATGAAGGCAATGCGTGTGCTGATTACCTTGCTAAGCTGGGTGCTATATTAAATGACATAACTTTCTTTGATTAGCTTAATCTTCCTAAACATTCATGTGGATTGCTTAATTTGGACAATACTAGATTACCCTATCTCAGAGATTAGTCTCATTTTATGCTTTTTGGTCTGTTAACAGTTTTGCCGTACCTGTATGTTCAACCTTTTGTTTTATTTTTGTTGCAACTTGGTTTTTCTGATGCATTTCCCTAAAACTACTATATGGTTATCCTGTGATGGAGGCTCTTTCCTTTGTAGCCTCAGCTATTGGTTTACTATTAATTATCCAGCTACTTATTGGGTTTTATTGTATTTGTTGTTTCCCTTGCTGAATGGGGTTGTGCTTCTTGTTTCCTGAATCTGCTGGGTTGTGTTGTCCCTTTCCCTAATCTGCAGAGACAAATTATGTATTTTGATTGCCATCACTATTATTTCATTGTACGATTGGGACTATTTCTTGCATCCCATTCCTGTTGTCTTTATTAATATTATTTTCCTAGTTGCTGGTCTATTTTCCCTTGATTTGATGGATTTAATGCTGCTATTTTTTTTTATTCCCCCTTTACTTCAATGTAGTCATGGTACTGCCAACATTACCCTCTATCAAGTTCAATATTTGGTTTGCTATTTTGGCTACTAGCTGAATGGTCTTTTGGGTTTTTATCTTCAGTAGGCTAACTATTATTGTTGGTTTTCTGACTGGTCTTTTGTTATGTTGTTTACTGTGTGCTAAACCATATTATCTGTGCCTTTGTGGTATTGGTATATCTGTTATTTGATTTCCCTCTTGGATCTTTTAGACTTGTGCAATTATTGTTGTGATCATGCTATTATCAAGGTGATTGTTAACATCTGTGTTACTGACCCTGAATGGCTCTCCTTTTTACCGACTATTTTTCTGGCCAAGTGGTTTCATTTGGGTAGGAATATTTTTACTTATATGTTGAATGGTTTTTTGGATTACTATGTCCAGCAGGCTGAATATTTTGTTTGGATTCCTGCCTGGCCTTTTGTTTTGATGATTGCCATGTGGTTAACCTCTTTATCTATGGCTATGCTTTATGAATTTATCTGGTGGTTGCATTTTACTCTTGGCTCTATTAAACATGTATATTTATTATTGTGATCATGCTATTAATAAGGTGGATGTAGCCAAGATGTTTCATCTGGGTAGGGATGTTATTAGATGTGCATTCCCTTGCTATGTTGGCATTTGTTGGTGATACTTATCTTATATGGGAATGGTGTCATCCCTTTTACCATTTTGATCTATGTTGTCTTCTTTTCTATAGTGTATGTGGCTATATTTTGGTATGCAGGTACTATGGGCAAAATGATTTTCTTCCAATGGTTGTTGTCCCCCACCCCCCCAGGTTTGTAGGCTATAAAGGCTTGGATGATTTCACTCATTGTTTGGCTGGTAGTAGCACTTATGATGTAACCCTTCATTGGAAGTTTGGATGCTCATATTTGCAGCTGTCCCAATTTTGTGTGACTGAGCCTGATCTATTCCCACACACTACTCTATAATTCTCTCATTTATTTTGATTTTACTTTTAATTTGAGTTGTATTACTTTAATTGTGCTAACTCTTTCTTCTAGATGATTGCAGATTCTGTGTTGTTTTCTTGCATGTTCCTTCTCTTGTGGAGGCATAGGCTTCTCTCATCCTCAAGATTTTTTGATGAAGGTGGTCCAATGGCTATTCTCTTTGATCATGTTATTTTATTTGCTTTCCTATCTTTTTTGCTTTCTTTAGATTGTGTTTAGACAGGGGATTTACTCTCTAGATTGTTTGTAGCTCTTTGAGCAGTAGATCTTGAGTTTATCCCCTCTTAATGACCATGTAACCCCTTTTTTGTGGCAATAAAATTCCCCTATATGGGGTTCCTTAAAAAAAACCCTAAAAAACCTAAACCCTAAACCCTAAAAGAAATAACCCTAAAAGTATAAACCCTAAAATCATAAACCCTAAACTCTAAACCTTAAACCCTAACCCTAAACCCTAAACCCTAAACATTAAACTTAAAATACTAGACCTAAACCTAAAGTAACTAAATAAATTAAAAAATAAACCTATACCTAAAACCTAATAAACCTAAACCTAAACCTAAACCCTAAGAATGGGCAAAACCTTCATGACAGGAACATCACCATCAACCAGACTCAGTCTAGATCTTGTGGTGAAGGCGGAGGCAACGGTTATCGCAGTGGTGGTCAGGGATTTATAGGTGCTGGTGGATATGGAGGTGGTGGTCAGAGCAGTGGTGGTTATGTTGTCGGGAGGAGCGACCGAGGTTACAATTGTGGTGGGGGCGGAGGGAGATATTGGGGATATGATGGCGGATCCTGCCACTGAAAAGTCCGGGGTGGTTTTGATGAGAATTGGAGAAACTGAATAACGACCAATCCGATCTGCTACTTATGGAAATGTGTCTTTATAATAGAAATGATTTTACTTATATAGGTTTTTTATTTGCTCTATGTGTGCTCATTTTTTATCTATGTCATCACTTGTGCTTTAGAAAACTTGGTGTGCTACATGGTTGATGAAATCCAAAAGAAAGAATGTTAAATTTGAATTTGTTCTCTATTAAAAAAACATATATACGAAAAACCCTAAACCATAAACTAGAACCCGATCCTTCAACCTAAAAGTTAAACCCTTAACCCTTAACCCTAAACCCTAAAAACCCTAAACCTTAAACCCTAAACCCTAAACACAAAAACCTTAAACCTTAAAATCTAAACCCAAAACCTTAAACCACAAACCCTAAACCCTAAACTAACCCTAAACCTTAAACCTAAACCAAAAATAAAGTAAACTTAAACTTAAACCTAAACTAAATAAAATATAATAAACTAAAAAAAAAACATAACCTAAACTAAAAAATATAACCTAAAAATAAACTTAAAACAAAAAACTAAAACATAAACCTAGAAAAATAAAATAAAAACATAAACCTGAACATAAAAATAAAAAATAAAACCTAAACTTAAAAATAAAATAAAAACAAAACTCAACTAAAAATAAACCTGATCCTAAAAAATAAAATAAAATAAAAAGCCAAATTAAAATAAATAAACTAAACTAAATAAAAATAATAATTAAAAATAAATAAAAATAAAAATTCAAATAAACTAAATAAACCTAAACCTACCAGTTTACTTAATTTTAAAAAAACCTTAAACCCTCAGCTAACCCTAAACCCTAAAGCCTAAACACTAAACTCGAAACCCAAAACCCTAACCCTAAACACTAAACCCAATAGCCCCAAACCGTAAACCTTAAACCTAAAAACCTAAAAACATAAACCTAAAGTAAATAAAACCTAAAAATAAAATATAAAAAAAAAACCTAAACCTAAAATAATAATAATAATAATAATAATAATAATAACCTAAAATAAAATTTAGTTAAACTAAAAATAAATAAAATAAATAAATAAAAATAAACAAAAATAAAAAAAATTAAATCCTAAACTAAACTTAAAAAATAAAATAAAGTTAAGAATAAAAAATATAAATAAAATAAAAACTAAAAGTATAAAAATAAAATAAACCTAAACCTAAAGAAAACCTAAAAATAAATAAAAAAATAAAACCTAAACCCTGAACTAAAAAAAAATCTAAAACAAAAATAAAAATAAACCTAAACCTAAACCTAAACTAAAATAAACTAAACTAAAATAAATAAAACCTAAACTTTAACATAAAATAAATTAAACATAAACCTAAACCTAAAGTAAATAAAATAAAATAAAAATAAATTGAAACCTAAATTAAAAATAAAACCTAAAAATAAGGCTAAAATAATAACTAAAAACCTAAACCTAAAAAAATAAAATAAAAACCTAAACCTAAGCCTAAACTTAAACCTAAAAAATAAACTATAATAAAAAACCCAAACTAAAATAAATAAACCTAAAATTAATAAACTAAACTCAATAAAAAAAAACCTCAATAAAAATAAAAAATAAAAAAAACTAAAATAAATAAAAAAATAAACTAAATAAACCTAAACCTACCAACTACTTAATTAAAAAAAATAACCATAAACCCTTGATCCTAAACCTTAAACCCTAAACCTACAACCCTAAACCCTAAATCCTAACCTTAAACCCTTAACCCTAAAAACATAAACCCTAAAACCCTAAACCCAAAAACCCTAAAGCTTAAAACCTAAACCCAAAACTTTAAACCACAAACCCTAAACCCTAAACCCTAAACCCTAAACTAACCGTAAACCCTAAACCTAAACCAAAAATAAAGCAAACTCAAACTTAAACCTAAACTAAATAAAATATAATAAACTAAAAATAAACATAACCTATACTAAAAAATAAAACCTAAAAATAAACTTAAAAAAAAAACCTAAAACATAAACTTAGAAAAATAAAATAAAAACATAAAATAGAACATAAAAATAAAAAATAAAACCTAAACCTAAAAATAAAATAAAAACTGAACTTAACTAAAAAATGAACCTGATTGTAAAAAATAAAATAAAATAAAAAGCCAAATGAAAATAAATAAACTAAACTAAATATGAATAAAAAATAAAATAAATAAATAAAAATAAAAAATTTTAAATAAACTAAATAGACCTAAACCTACCAGTTTACTTAATTAGAAAAAACCATAAACCCTAAGCTAACCCTAAACCCTAAAGCCTAAACACTAAACTCTAAACCCTAAACCCTAACTATAAACCCCAAACCCTAAAGCCCTAAACCCTAAAAGCCTAAAAGCATAAACCTAAACTGAATAAAACCTAGAAAAACATATATAAAAAACCTAAACCTAAAAAAAATAAAAAAATTAAAACTAATAAAATCCTAAAATAGAACTAAATCTATAACTAAAAATAAAAAAAATAAAGAAATAAAAATAAAAAAAAAAATTAAATCCTAAACTAAACATAAAAAATTAAAATAAACTTAAGAATAAAAAACCTAAATAAAATAAACACTAAAAGTATAAAAATTAAATAAACCTAAACCTAAAAAAAGCTTAAAAATAAATAAAAAAAATAAAACCTAAACCCTAAACTAAAAAAAACTAAACCTAAAATAAAAATCAAATAAACAAAATAAAATAAACCTAAACCTAAACTAAAATAACTAAACTAAAATAAATAAAACCTAAACCTAAACATAAAATAAACTAAACCTAAAGCTAAACCTAAATTGAATAAAATAAAATAATAATAAAGTTAAGCCTAAACTAAAAATAAAACCTAAAAATAATCCTAAAATAAAAACCTAAAACCTAAACCTAAAAAAAATAAAATAAAAACCTAAACCCAAGCCAAAAATAAAAAATAAAACCAACACCTAAAACAAAAATAAAAATAAAAATGAACTAAAAAATAGACATAAACCTAAACCTCAACCTAAAAAATAAACTAAAATAAATAAACCTAAAATTAATAAACTAAACTAAATAAAAAAACCTAAATAAAATTAAAAAATAAAATAAATAAACTAAATAAACCTAAACCTACCAAATTACTTAATTAAAAATACCATAAACCCTAAATCCTAAACCTTAAACCCTAAACCTACAGTCCTAAACCCTAAATCATAACCCTAAACCCTAAACCCTAAAAACATAAACCCTAAGACCCTAAACCCTGAACCCTAAACCCTAAATCCTAAACCCTAAACCTACAACCCTAAACCCTAAACCTAAAACCTTAAACCTTAAAAAACCCTAAACCCTAAACCTCAAACCTAACCCTAAACCAAAAGTAACTAAATAAACTAAACAAATATACCTAAACCCTAAAACCTAATTAACCTAAACTTAAACCCTAAGAATTGGTAAAACCTTGATGGCAAGAACATTATCAACCAAACCTAGATCCAGGAGGTGGAGGCGGGTTATCATAGGTGGGGATCAGGTGCTGGACACAAGATGGTGGTCGAGCGGTGTTGGTAATGAGAGCGGGAGGACTGAGGTGTCATGGTGGTGGCGTAGAGAGAGATCATGGATATGATGGTGGATCCCGCTACTGGAGAGGTTAGGGTGGTTTTGATGGGAATTGGAGAATTTGAAGAACCACCATCGATCTGCCGCTATGGAACTTCGAATAGAGATAGTTATAGTTAGTTTTTGATTTGCTCTATGCATGCTCATTTTCTATGTTTATCATCATTTGTGTCTTAGAAAACTTGGTGTGTTACTTGGTTGATGAAATCAAAAAGAAGAAATGTTGAATTTGAATTTGTTCATCATTAAAAAAAACCAAAAACACTAAACCCTAAACTAAAACCTGAACCCTAAACCTAAAAGCTAAACCCTAAACTATAAAAATCATAAACCTAAACCTTAAACCCTAAACCCTAAGCCCTAAACCCTAAACTCTAAAACCTAAACCCTAAACTCTAAATCCCAAACCATAAACCCTAAACCCTAAACTAGCCCTAAACCCTAAACCAAAACCTAAAATAAAGCAATCCTAAACCTAAACCTAAACTAAATAAAATAAAATAAATTAAAATAAACCTAAACTTAAAATAAAAAATAAAACCTAAAAATAAACCTAAAATAAAAACTTAAAATGTAAACCTAAAAAAATAAAAAAAAACATAAACTTAAACATAAAAATAAAAAATAAATCCTAAACCTAAAAAATAAAATAAAAATAAAACTTAACTAAAAAATAAACTTAAAACTAAACCTAAACCTAAAAAATAAAATAAAATAAAAAACTAAACTACAATAAATAAACTAAACTAAATAAAAATAAAAAAATAAACATAAATAAAAATTAAAATTAAAATAAACTAAATAAACCTAAACCAACTGTTACTTAATTTTAAAAAAAATCCTAAACCTTAAGCTAACCCTAAACCCTAAAGCCTAAACACTAAACTCTAAACCCTAAACCCCATACCCTAACCCTAAACCTAAACCCTAAAACCCTAAACCCTAAAATCCTAAACCCTTAACCTAAAACCCTAAAACCTAAACCTAAATAAAATAAAAAATAAAATAAAATAAAAACCTAAACTAAAACCTAAGTCTAAACCTAAAAATAAAATAAAATAAACTAAATAAAATAAACTAAAATAAAATAAATAAAAACATAAACTAAACTAAAAATATAAAATAAACCTAATAATAAAAAACCTAATTCAAATAAAAACTAAATGTAAAATAAGAATAAAATAAACTTAAAATAAAATAAAATAAAAACCTAAACCTAAACAATAAACCCTAAAATAAAACCTATCATTAAATAAAAAATATAATCTAAACCCTAAACTAAAAAAAAACCTAAACCAAAAATTAAAATAAAATCAACATAAAGATAAACTAAAATAAACTAAACTAAAGTAAATAAAACCTAAACCTAACCCTAAAATAAACTTAACATAAACTAAATAAAATAAAATAAACTAAAAAATAAACGGAAACCTAAACTAAAATAAAAATAAAAATAAACCTAAAATAAAAACCAAAAAACCTAAATCAAAAAAAAAACTAAACCTAAACCTAAAATAAAAATAAAACATAAACCTAAAAAAGTAAACTAAAAAAATAAACATAAACCTAAACTTAAACCTAAAAAGTAAACAAAAATAAAATCTTAAAATAAAATAAATAAACATAAAATAAATAAAGTAAATTGAATAAAAATAAAATATGAACCTATTTAAAAATATAAACTAAACTAAATAAAATAAATAAACCTAAACTAATTATTTTACTTAATTTTTTTTTAAAAAAAACCCTAAACCCTAAACCCTTTACCATAAACCCTAAACATTAAATCTTAAACCCTAAACCTAAAACTCTAAATCCTAAACTCTAAACCCTAAACTAACCCTAAACTCTAAACCCTAACTCATAAATGCTAAAACCAAACCTTAACATTAATCCTAAACCCTAAACCCTAAACCTAAGTTTAAAACCTAAACTAAACTTAAACTTAAAACTATAAACTCAACCCTAAACCAAACCTAAAAACCTAAAACCTAACACTTTACCTTAAACCCTAAAGCTAAAACTTAAACCCTAAACCTAAACCCTAACTATAAACCCTAAACCTAAACTATGAAATAAACTAAACTCTAAATCAAATTATAAACCTATAACCTAAACTAAACTATAAACTAAACCATAAACCTATAACCTTAAACCTTAAACCTTAATCATAAAACCTAAACCTAAAATCAAAACCCTAAACCTTAAACCCTAAACCTTAAACCATAAACATTAAACCCTAAATTCTATTACCCTAAATCATAAACCTTAAACCCTAAACCCTAAACCCTAAACCATAAACCCTAACCCTAAACCATAAACCCTAAACCCTAAACCATAAACTTTAAACCCAACTTAACCTTAGCTCTCAAGAAACTCCTCTCAAGGCTCCTTCTCTGCAATTTTGTGGCAATTTTGTGTTCTGCTTCTTCTCATGGTTTGGCCGCAATTGGCCTCCCGATCATGCTCTCTGTAATTGCTTGTTTGCGCTGTAGCTTATGTGATTCTCAGGATTGATTAATGAGGCATCACTCCTCAGAATCAACTGCCGCTCCTTGATGCGCCGACTTTAACCTCAGACCCTAAAGGAACTCTGGATCTGATTGCTACTATTAATGCGCCTGCTGTCAAGTCCTTTAAGGACGCTCATTCTAGTAAGATCCCTTGCACTAATGCCTCGATTAATTTAATTTCTACATCCTTTTATGGATTGCCAGCTGTCATGTGTTCTGATTAGGATGTGGAGAAATTAGCTAAGCCTTTTGAGTTCTCTTTGGTTGGTAAATTCTCTTTACGGCACCCTACTCTAGATAATATCTGATCTTTCTTCCATAGCTTAAAGCTTTTGGGAGTCTTCACTATTGGGCTGATTGATCCTCGACACATCCTCATTCAATTATCAAATGATCTAGATTACTCTTGTGTCTTTGGTCATCACTCCTATTTCGTGTATAATTGTCAAATGCGGCTCTTGAAATGGTCACCCCTTTTTGATGTCAAAGAAGAATCCCCTATTGTTCCTTTATGGCTTGCTTTCCCCAACATGAGAATTCACGATGTTACTCACCAAGTTTTGTTTGTAGTTGGGGCTCTATTTGGTAGACCCCTTCAAATTGATCACCGCCACTAGATCTCGACCATCTTGCACATCTTGGTTGAGATTGACATTACCAAAAAATACCCCAAAGAAGTTTGGATTGGCTCAGAAAAATTTGGATATAATCAGAAAGTTGAATTTGAAAATTTCCCTATTTTTTATTCTCACTGTATGATCCATGGCCATGATCAATCCGAATGCTTTGTGTTACACCCTAACCTTAAAAAGAATATATCACAGGACACTAATACCTCTCTTGGAATAGGAAAACCAATAAGTTAGCTTATGTGCCTAAAGCAACTCATAATGGAATTCATCCTCCTACACCTACCCCCTTATTACCTACTAATTTGTCAAATGGAAAACATTATGAGTTAGGTATACATACTACTATTGAGGTGTGTGCTAAAACTAATGATAACTTACCTAGCACTACTCCTACTTGCAATAATTTGGCTTTTCATGACAAACCTTTGCTCATTTTGAATCTTAATGACAATCTGAATGGAAATCTTATATTGGATCAAAATAATGTTAATCCTTTGGTGTCAGACCAAAATTCGAATAAGCATCATGGCAATGAAAATGTTATTTGCACTATTAGTGGTGCAAGAACCTCCCCCTCTACTTCTATGACCGATACTAAGTATCCAAATTTCTCATTCTAACACTGATACTGAAGAAGGAGAAATCACCACTACTAAAACATTGAATGATACTGCTCCTATTCTAGATAACAAAAATCAATCCCTTTCTGATGGAGATACTTTGGATTCTGATAGACCTTTCCAAACTGTTCTAAAAAAAAAAATTCTTATAAAGCCAAAATGACTAATAATAATTTCACTAGAACCAACCGCTCTTCCCTTACACCTCATAAATAATTATGCCCTTCTCTCTTCCTTTTTCCATTTCCTTTTTCTATCTTTTCTTATTCAGAATTTTTATTATGATAAATTTTCTTATTTGGAATATCCGGGGTTGTGGGACACTCCTTGTCCGCAACCGTGTCAAGAGCCTCTGTCACTCTCATAACATCAAACTTCTTGTTATTATTGAGCCTTTCATCAACTCTTCCAAAATTTCCCATGTTGCTAGATCGCTTGGATTTCAAAATTTCTTTTTCAATCTTAATAATAAAATTTAGTGTTTTTGGAATAATTCAATCACCATTTCCATCATTGATGATCTTGATCAATTGGTTAACATCAAAATCTCATTAGGTGACTTTTTGGCTTTTGGTTCCTTTATTTATGCTTCTTGTAATAGAGTCGATAGGAACATCCTATGGAATCATTTAAGAACCTTCGCCTCCTCAGTTAACCTTCCTTGGTTGGTTGGGGCTGATTTCAACATGATCATTGCTTCTTCGAAAAGGAGGGAGGATGTTCTCTAAAAAGGAGGGGAGGATGTTCTCTTAACCTTCATTCCATGGAAGACTTCTCTAATATGATCCAAGATTGTAATCTGATTGACATTGGTTTTTCAGGGTCTGATTACACATGGCACAACTCTAGACTTTGGCAGCATCTTGACAGGACCCTCTTTAATTCTCTTTAGATTAATCAATGGCCTCTTACTTCTATTGAACATTTGAGCATAACTTTGTCTGATCATGTCCCTCTTTTGATCTCTATCAAAACTCCCCCCACTAACCCTCCTGTTCCCTCATCCTTTCATTTCCAAAATATGTGGACCCAACATGGTGATTTCACTAATGTTGTTTTCACTAACTGGATGGCTCCCATTCACCCGGATAATTCCGTTAAAGGCATGTTTTGGCTTTTGCTTAAGCTCAAGAGGCTTAAATAAAACCTCAATTGGTGGAACAAGCATATTTTCAAAAATCTCTTTACCAATCTTAAAGCTATGGAACAAGTGGTTTGTTCACTTGAAGAGGCAGTCATAACTGTCCCCAGTAAGCTTGATGAGTTGAGCATTGCCAAAGATAGCTTGCTTAATTACCATAATATGGAGGAAACCTATTGGTGTCAAAAAGCAGCTTGCAAACATATTGATGATGGTGACAGAAACACTAGGTATTTCCATGCTATTTGCAATAAACGGAAAGCTCTAAACTCGATTAAGAAAATTAAGAACCCTAATGGTGGCTGGATAACTGATAACATTGATATCAAGGATTCTGTCATTCATCACTTTCAAAATCTGTTAAATTCTAATCCATCATTAGAAACCCCCACCAACACCTATCTTATCTCTTCTATGATTACCAATGAGGATAACCATTTGCTCACTACGCGTCCCTCAGAAGTAGAAATTAGTAGTACTCTCAATAGCATGAACAATGATTCTGTTGCTGGTCCTGATGGTTTCATGACCCATTTCTTTAAGCATTGTTGGCCTTTTATTAAAACTGATCTTGTTAATGCTCTTATTGATTTCTTTGATGGCAGCTCTATTCCCAGATATTTTTCAAGTACTTCTATTTTCCTTATTCCCAAAACAATCAATCCGAATCTAGAGATTTTAGACCTATTAGTCTTTGTACCTTTTTCCAAAAAACTCATTGCTAAATTAATTAAAATTAGCCCCCGCTCCATAAAATCATCTCCCTAATCAAATTGGTTTCTTAAAAATAGAGCCATATCGAATATTCTCTCGCCAAGAGCGTTCATGACATTGATGTTTCTTCCAGAGGAGGTAATATGCTTTTCAAACTGGACATCTCTAAAGCCTAAGATAACCTCTCGTGGGATTTCCAAATCTTACACTTGTTTGGTTTCTCTGATAATTTTATCCGGCTTATAAAAAGTTGTATCACTAACATTTGGTTTTCTATCATCTTAAATGGTGAGTCCCTTAGTTTCTTTTCTTCGAGCAATGGTTTGCGTCAAGGAGATCCCCCTTTCTCCTTCTCTTTTTATCATTATTGTCGAATACCTTTTGAGAAGCCTCAATCACCTTTTCATCAAAAAACTAACATGGTTTTAAAACTCATGGTGGTTTCCCTATTTCACATCTTAGCTTTGCTGATGATTTTATAATCTTCTGTAATGCCTCCCTTCAATATGTCAAAACTATTAAGAATCTCTTAAATGATTTTGGCAAAGTTAGTGGTCTCTTCCTTAATGACAAAAAATGTTGTTTTTCCTAAGATTCCTCTCAATAGATTAAATCAAATCTCCAGAATTACTAATTTTAAGCAAAGTCAACTTCCCATTAATTACCTCGGGGCCCTGTTTTATAAAGGCCAGAAAAGATCTCATCTTTTTGATGACCTTATTCAAAAAATTTCTAATTTTTGGGAATTTCATTTACTCTCTTTGGTGGTAGGCTAACCTTGATTAAGAGCACTCTTAATTCCATGCCTTTATATCTCATCCAAACCATTGTCACCATCTCTAGCATCAAATTGAGTGTCTCAATTTTTCGGCTCCAATACCTCTTCTAAAAAAATGCAGGACCTCTTGGTTTAAAAGTTGTGGCACTTTTGAAAGGTGGTCTTGGTTATAAATCCATAAAAGAATCTATCAATGCCTTTTCCTATAAACTCGGTGGAATTTTAGGAGTAATCATAGTCTCGCTAATTTCATGAGCTAAATATTGCTAGGTAAACACCCCTCATTTGTCGCTTTAAGTGGGTGACTCCCTGTGAAAAGATTATGTTCAAAATGGGATGCAATCCCTAATTTTGGGGAATCAACTGTATGCTTCTTTCTATTGGCAAGATAACCTGAGTGGTTGTGGTTCCATGGATGACTTACTTCCACCCATTCCACTTCCGCTATTAGAGTAAACTCTTTCTAGCATAACAATAAGTGGAACAATAGTAAGCTTGCTGATTTTATCCCTTTTACTTTCTGGAATATGGTTACTACTATTCCTATCACTCCTCAAAATCAAGATCAAATTCTCTTTAAGCTCTCTCATAATGGTGATTTCAACCTCAAAAATGTGTGGCTCCACATTAAAGATACTCATGATTCCTCCTATGTATTCTCCAAACTTTGGAATAACAATATCCCTATTTCTTATTCTGTTCTTACTTGGCATATTCTAAAAAATTTTATCCCTGTTGATTCCTTATTATGGGGTAAAGGGTTCCATTTACCCTCTAAATGCCAATGTTGTTTTCATATTGAGAATGTTAATCATGTTTTTGTTAATGGGCACATTGCCTCTAAACTTTGGATTTGGTATGACGATCTTTTTAACACTGTCAATTTCAATGGCTCTCTTACTTTATATCAACTTCTTGAAATCTATTTTGATAATACTATTAAAGGTCACATTAAAGTTATCATTGCTATCACTCTTATCTGGTTCATATGGATGGACCGTAATGATGCAAAACACCGTGGGATCCCTATGAACCATGTGAGGATTATTGCTAGAACTAAAAACAAATTTCGTGACTTGTTTAAAGCCAATCTCATTCATTACAGACATTTCAAAGGCTGTAAATTTGTGGCCAATAAATTGGGCATAAACTTGCCGGATCATCCTTACTGTTGTAAAGAAAAGATTGTCTATTGGAAAAAGCCTCTTGATCATATTATTAAAATTAATACTGATGGCTATGTCTCATAATGGTTTGGTTGTGGCATTTTCGTGAACTCTAAGGGTATAGTCCTATGTGCTTTTGCTTATCCCCTTATTTCTGACCCTTTTTCGAGCTTATGGCGCCTTCAAAGCTCTTGAGATTTGCCTCCAAAATGGTGGCTCAATATTTGGATCGAGGTGGATGCTTTCTCGATTGATCTTTTGACTTCCACTAAGATGAGCGTAATCAATTGTACTACCTCCTCAAGCAAACTAGATCTCTTCTTTCCCAATAATTTTAACATCACTCATGTTTGGCATGAAGGAAATGCTTGTGCTAACTACCTTGCCAATCTGGTGCTAGATCCAATGGTATCATCTTCTTTGATCAACACACCTTACCCAAACACTTGCGTGGTCTGGTTAACTTGGATAATTCTGGCTTTCCTTATCTCAGAACTTAATGTTTACTGTCCATTCATCTTTGATCTGTATGCTTCTTTATTTTTTTGGTTTGTTCCTTTTTGTGCCTTTTGTGGATGCTTCACATGGATATTACTTGGTGTCTAGATCTTTGTGTCATGCTTTGGTGTTTTAACAACTCTTCCTTCAATTGGAGGCTCACTGCTTTTGGCATTTACATTGATAAATGGCTGTTGTTGAGCTATATATGGACAATCACAGAATTATGTTGAGCTTTGTACCGCTATTGGTTTTATCCCAATCCTACTTGGGTTTCTTATACCAATATTACATTCGCATTCCTAGAGGCTTAATCATTGCTGGATAGAGATCATTATTTTGATGAGTTTAACTTCTCCCATTAATCTCTACAATCTGCTTTTTCTCAAAGATATTATTGCTTGGAGCATCCTAGATACCTATGTTGTTTCTATGCATTGTATTATTGTCCACTATGCTGGTTGTAATATTTATTTTGATGATTTACTATTAGGTTGTTGGATTTTATCCGATAATGACGGATGGCTTTAAATGTCGCTTGTCTCCCTATTAGATCTCGCCGATATTCTTTTAACCTTGAGTCGACATTTCTCTTTTATCTGGGAGTTATCCTTTACTTTATTTTTCATGAAGAGGTTTTTAGCCTTTTGCGATATTTATCTTCTTTGTATCTTTACTAGACTGATCCCATTCACCATGCTCTTTGAATCCATTTTTGATTCTCAGGTCCCTTGGTGGGATCTTATTGTGGGGGCTTCTTTCTTTTCTCCCACCTGCTATGGCTATTTTTGCGTTCTCTTACGTGTCACGACCTCCTACACCTTATGAAAGACCTATTATTGTAAAAAACTTAGATATTTCTTGGTTATCTTTATATGCTTCTTTACTTTGCTTGGTGGAATCTCTAGCATTCATTGTTTCTTTCTGACTATTTATTTTTCCCTGGATGGAGTTTAATTTCTCCGCTTTACCCAGGAGATCCTTTCTGTGCTGGATGTTTCTGAGATTGGGGCTTTGGTCAAGTTCTTTTACTGCTCTTGT
The DNA here is from genome assembly GCA_021442155.1 of Cymbidium sinense. Taxonomy (NCBI): domain Eukaryota; kingdom Viridiplantae; phylum Streptophyta; class Magnoliopsida; order Asparagales; family Orchidaceae; genus Cymbidium; species Cymbidium sinense. The sequence goes on from CM038214.1 coordinate 150,306,821, forward strand.
CTGAAGATTAATTTTTTTTTGCTGGCTATTTTCTCATATTCCCTCCAGGATTGGTTTTTCTAGTTGGCCTCTCTTTTTAGTTTTTATTATGTTTAATTTTCTTTCTCTTTTCTTCTTCTTGTTGCTAACATTTGGGATGCTATCTTTGCTGTTTATTTTCACTCTTATGCTATGATGGGAACATGCAAATCTTGAAGATCATTCTTCTGTTCTTCTTGAATTTAATCAATAGTTTATCTTATATGCATAACATGGTTATTTAACCTATGTTATTACTCATTATCCTTGGCAATATTGTTAATGTGACTAAGCAACCCGCTAATGAATTTTCTCTAATGTGTCTTACTGGATTGGCTGTGGTGGGAGCCGCTCATTACCTATCCCTCCCCATTCTGCTACCTTTTCCTCATTCCTACTATTTTTGTAACTGCGTATATTGGTTTTATTCTTGTTACTTGTAGTTTAATTATTTTCCAAAGTAGGACTGCTATTGAGCACCAATTGGTTGCAACTTTCCTTATTATTGCTATTTTACTATTTGTGATATCCCATGTCTACTCTAATATCTCTTTGCAAGAATGGAATTGTGTTATTCATTTCAATGCTAGTCATTGGCTTTTTGGGTATTCTTCTCATATTGTTGTCTTTGTGATTTATGGTTGTTTTTTGATTCACGTTTTCCCAACTATTTTCTCTGAATTGAAGATCATTTTTTTGTTATGCTTGAAATTCATCAATGGTTTATCTTATATGCATAATTGGGTTATTGGCCAACCTACTGGTTATTATTGTCATTATCCTTGGAAGATTTGGATTAAGGTGACTAAGCATCCTGCTACTAATCTGATTTCTCTAAATGTCACTTACTGGATTGGATTGTGGTGATTTGCTATTCATTATCTATCCCTCCCTTTCTTTATATATGTTTTTGGGTGGACTCTTGGCCTGCTTGTTGGTCTTAGCTTCCTTGTTTGTTGGCTGAACTAGATTAACACTCTTCATGCTGTCTCTGGGGTTTTTGTTTATTTTGTTCAGCAAGTCTCTATTGAAGCTGTTGATTGCTTGGTGGACTTTGCTTTGAACCCCCTTATTGGTTTATTATATGCTTATCATCGAATTCATTGGTCTACCTTATTTGCTGCTATTTTCTTCATCTTTTTTCAGACAAACTTGCATCTATTGCACTATTTATAATGAATGGGTGGCATTATGGCAAGCTAGCTGGTTTTTGCTGTTATTGTTGGAGATTTCCTATCTTGGTTTATCAGGACACCTATGTTGGCTCCATCTTTGTTGGTTGTAGATTTCGTGGTCCCATGTTCAAGAAACTATTTCATTACTGTCGTTTGATGATGATGGTTTTTAGTGATTTCTGTCTGAGATCCTATCTTCAAGATAACTGCTTTTATGCTCTATCTATTTGGTTATTAACTACTTCCATATCTACTCTGATTGAGAGGTTTTATGGCCAACTTGCAATCCTTTCCTGTCTTGGATGTTGTTGTCTTTACTATTGCTATCTTGGCTATTTTTTGCCTTGGTTATCCGCTGTCTTATTTTTTCTAGATTCTAATGTTGATACTCATTTAAATCCACTTGTTGATGTTTCTTCTGGTGGGTTCCACTGTTGCATTAGCTGTTTCGCTATTGGGGTTGGCTTTCTGAATGCTCGTTATTTATGCTTGGGCCGTTGTTCATCTCCTTGTCAGATTTGTATGTCTCTATTCCAGCTTAAAGTTTGTGCAAATAAGCTATCTATTCTAAAAGTGCTGTCGGTGCCTTTTCCGCCTTGGTCGTTGTTGATGGATTATCCAAATTTTGGTCCCGCTAAGATGACTAATTCTCTTATGTTTATATATTCTCATGTTAGATGACTTTATGATACTTTCGAATCATCATTCAGCTCTAATTTTCTTCTATTTCTATGATTTTAGTCACATTGCGTGTAATAAAGCTCACAAGACTATCAACAACTGGTGTTATCTACATTTGTTGGCTGCTCACTCCCTTTTGGTTTGGTAGTAGCTCATGTGATGTAACCCTTCACAAGTTTGGATGCAACTCAACCGAAGTGATCATTTTGCACCGCCTCGATTATATTGTTATTTATCTTCTATTGTGTCCATTTTTCTCTCTCATTATATTGCTCTCTCTCTCTGCAGTTTGCTCCTTGATTCTCTCTCCATATTTCATAATCATGCATTTTTAATGACCATATCTTTTGATTGCTTTTTTGATTGTCTTTTGCTTTCACTTTTAGGGATAGATTTACCTTAGTCGATTGTAGTTTTGAGCAGTAGTTTTGGAGTTTACCCCCTTTAAGGACCTTGTAACCCTTTTTTTTGTGGCAATAAAATACCCCCCACATGGGGTTTCCCTAAAAAAAAACCCTAAACCTTAAACCCTAAAAACCTAAACTAAATCAAACCTAAAAATAAAATAAATAAATAAACCTAAACCTAAATAAAATAATAACACAAACTAAAACCTAAACCAAAATATAAAAATAAAATAAAATAAAAAACTAAACTAAAATTAAATAAATAAAAACAGAACCTAAACTCAAAAATAAAATAAACTTAAATAGAAAAAACTTAAATAAAATAAAAACTAAATGTAAAATAAAAAAAATAAACCCAAAATAAAATAAAATAAAAACTAAATAAAAACCTAAACCTAAAAATAAAATATAAAACCTCAACCCTAAACTAAAAATAAACCAAATAAACCTAACCCTATCGATTTGTATAATTTAAAAAAAAAACCTAAACCCAAAATCATAAACCCTAAACACTAAATCGTAAACACTAAACCTAAACCCTAAACCCTAAACCTACAACCCAAACCCTAAAACCTAAAAAACCCTTAACCCTAAATCTTAAACCATGAACGCTAAACTCTAAGCTAACCCTAAAACCTAAACACTAAACCCTAATCCATAAACCATAAACTCTAATCCCTAACCCTAACCCAAAACCCTAAACCCTAAAACCCTAAACCTTAAACATTAAGCTAACCCTAAACCCTAACCCTTAAACCCTAAAAACCCTAAACCATAAAGCTTAAGCCATAAACTCTAAACCCTAATCTAACCCTAAACTCTAAACTAACCCTCAACCCTAAAGCTCAAAAACCCTAAACCCTAAAGCCTAACCACTAAACTCAAAACCCTAAAACCTAAACTCTAACCCTAAACCTTAAACTCTAAAACCCTAAACATTAACCCTAAACCTTAAAATTAACCATAAGCCCTAAACCTACAACCCTAATCCCTAAACACTAAACTAAAAGAAAATAAAATAAAATCTTAAACTAAAACTTAAACCTAAACCTAAATTTAAATATAAAATAAAGTAAAAAACAAAAGAAAACTAAAATAAAATAGATAAAAACCTCAACAAAACTAAAAAAATAAAATAAACCTGATATAAAAAAAATAAATAAATTAAAAACTAAACATAAAATAAAAATAAAATAAACCTAAAATAAAATAAAATAAAACTAAAAAAAACCTAAACCTAAAAAATAAACAAAAAAATAAATTCTAAAAATAAATAAAAAATAAAACTAAAACCCTAAACAAAAAAAAAATTAAACCTAAAATAAAAAAAAGTAAAATAAACCTAATCCTAAACTAAAATAGACTAAAATTAAATTAAAAAATCCTAAACCTAATCCTAAACTAAACTAAACCAAAAACCTAAACTAAATAAAATAAAACAAACTAAAAATAAACTTAAACTATACCAAAAAAACAAAATAAAACCTAAGAATAAAAAACCTAAATAAAATAAAAACTAAACCTAAAATAAAAATAAAATATACCTAAAATAAAATAAAATAAAATCTAAATAAAACTTAAACCTAAAAAAACCTAAAAATAAATAAAAAATAAAACCTAAACCCTAAAAAAAAAACCTAAACCTAAAATAAAAATAAAATAAACCTAAACCTAAACTAAAATAAACTAAAATAAATTAAAAAAACTAAACCTAAACCTAAAATAAACAAAACCTAAACCTAAACCTAAACTAAATAAAATAACATATACTAAAAATTAACCTAAACCTAAACTAAAAAATAAAACCTAAAATAACCTAAAATAAAAACCTAAAAAAATAAATAAAAACCCAAACCTAAAAAGAAAAAAAATAAAGCCTAATCCTAAAAAAGAAAATACATATAAATCTAAACAAAGAAAATAAATTTAAACATAAACTTAAACTTAAACCTAAAAAATAAAATAAAATGAAAAAATAAACAAAATTAAATAAAGCTAAGAAAATAAACTAAACTAAAAAAAACCTAAATAAAAAAAAATAAATAAAATAAACTAAAATAACTAAATAAACCCAAACCTACTAGTTTGCATAATTTAAGAAAAATAAAAATTAAAAGAAATAAAAAAACATAATCCTAAACCCTAAACCCTAAAGCTATCCGTAAACCCTAAACTCTAAACCCTAAGCCTACAACCCTGAACCCTAAAATCATTAAATTATAAAACTTAAACCCTAAACCCTAAACCCTAATTCTGAAAACCCTAATCCCTAAACCCTAAACCCTAAACCCTAAACCCCAAAAACAACAAAAACCATAATCCCTAAACTAGCCCTAAACTCTAAACCTTAAACCGTAAAACCTAAACCCTAAACCCTAACCCTAAACCTTAAGCCCTAAAACCCTAAACCCTAAAACCCTAAACCCTAAACCCTAAACCCTAAACCCTAAACCCTAAAAACATAAAGACATAAACCTAAACTAAATAAAATCTAAAAATAAAATATTTAAAAAAACCTAAACCTAAATAAAATAAAAACCTAAACTAAAACCTAAACCTAAACCTAAAAATAAAATAAAATAAACTAACTAAAATAAATAAAATAAATAAATAAAAACCTAAATTAAACTTAAAAATAAAATAAACCTAAGAATAAATATCCAAAATAAAATAAAACTAAATGTAAAATAAAAAATAAAATAAACCTAAAATAAACCTAAAATATAATAAAATAAAAACTAAATAAAAACCTAAACTTAAAATAAAATAAACCTAAACTTTGAAAAAAAACCAAACTAAAACAAATAAAACCAAAACGTAAACCTAAACCCTAAACTAAATTAAATAAAAGAAATTAAAAATAAACCTAAACCTAAATAATAAGATAAAACCTAAAATAAAATCCAAAAACTTTCAACTAAAAAAATAAAATAAAAACCTAAACCAAAACATATAATTAAAAATAAAATAAAAATAAAACTCAACTAAAAAATAAACCTAAACCTAAACCTAATCCAAAAAATAAACAAAAATAAAATAACTAAACAAAAATAAAAAACTTAGACTAAAATAAATAAACCTAAAATAAATAAATTAAACAAAATAAAAAAATAAACATAAATAAAAATAAAAATAAAATAAACTAAAATTAATAAAAAAATTAATTAAATAAACTAATTAAACAAAAGAAGAAATGATGCAAATCTGAATTTGTTCTCACTTATAAAAAAAACAAATAACCCTAAACGCTAAATTAAAACCTGAACCCTAAACCTAAAACCTAAACCCAAAACCCTAAACCCTAAACCATAAAAACCCAAAACCCGAAACCCTAAACCCTAAAACCTAATACTTAAACCCTAAACCCTAAAAACCGTAAACCTAAAACCAGAAACACTAAACACTAAAACATAGAATCCTAAACCCTCAACCCTAAACATAAAAACCTAAACCCTAAACACTAAACCATAAACCCTAAACCCTAAACCCTAAATGCTAAACCCTAAACCTAAACCTTAAACTAACCCTAAACCTTAAACCCTAAAAAGCTAAAAACCTAAACTTAAACTAATTAAAACCTAAAAATAAAATAAATAAATAAAATCTAAACAAAATTAAAATAAAAAAATAAAATAAATTAAAAACATAAACTAAAACCTAAACCTAAACCTAGAAAGAAAATATAATAAAAAATAAAAATTTAGCGAAATAAAATAAAAAAAACTAAACTAAATTAAAAAAACCTAAATAAAATAAAATCTAAACCTAAAATAAAAATAAAATAAACTTAAAATTAAATAAACTTATAAATAAACCTACAAGATAAACCTAAAGATAAATCCTAAACCTTAAAGTTAAAAAAAAAAACCTACACCTAAAATAAAATTAAAATAAACAAAATAAATCGAACCTAAACCTAAACTAAAATAAATAAAATAAAAACCTAAACCTAAACCCTAAACTAAATAAAATCAATTAAATAAAAAATACACCTAAACCTAAATTAAAAGATAAAACCTAAAAATAAACCTAAAATACAAACCTAAAACCTTAAACAAAAAAAATACAATAAAAACCTAAACCTAAACATAAAATAAAAAAAACTTAAACCTAAAAAATAAAATAAAAATAAAACTCAATTAAAAAATAAACCTAAACCTAAACCAAATCCAAAAAAAATAAACTAAAATAAAATACTTAAACCAAAATAGAAAAAATTAGACTAAAATAAATAAACCTAAATAAATTAACTAAACTAAATAAAAAATAAACATAAATAAAATAAATAAAATAAAATAAACTAAAATAAATAAAAAATAAACTAAATAAACTAACTAAACAAAAGAAGAAATGTTGTAAATTAGAATTTGTTGTCTATTAAAAAAAACCCAAAATCCTAAACCCCAAACTAAAACTTGACCCTAAACCTAGAACCTAAACCCTAAAAACCTTAAACCCTAAACAGTAAACCCTAAAACCTAAACCCTAAACACTAAACACTAAACTCAAAAAAAACCCCTAGACCCTAAACCCCCAACCCTAAACCTTAAACCCTAAACCCTAAACTCTAAAATCCTAAAAGCCTAAACCTAAACTAATTAAAACCTAAAAATAAAATAAATAAAAAACTCTAAACCAAAATAAAATAAGAAAATAAAATAAGCTAAAAATAAAATAAAGTAAAAATTAAAAATTTAACTAAAATTAAATAAATAAAAACTAAACTAAACTAAAAATAAAAAACCTAAATTCAATAAAAATTTAACCTGAAATAAAAAAAAATTGACCTTAAATAAAATAAAATAACACTTAATAAAACCTAAACCTAAATAATAAACCTAAAAATAAAACCAAAAAATTAAATAAAAAATAAAACCTAAACCCTAAACTAAAAAAATCCCAAAACCTAAAAAAAAAAATAAACTTAATCTTGAACTAAAATAAATAAAACTTAAACTTAAGTCTACACCTAAACTAAAAAATAAAATAAAATAAACTAAAAATAAACTTAAACTAAAAAAGAAAACCTAAAAATAAACCGCAAATAAAAACCTAAAACCTAAACCTTAAAAAAATATAAAAACCTAAACCTAAAAATAAAAAATAAAACCTAAACTTAAAAAGTAAAATAAAAATAAAACTAAACTAAAAAAATAAACCTAAACCTAAATCTACAAAATAAAAGAAAATAAAAAACCAAAACTAAAATAAAAAAACTAAACAAAATAAAAATAAAAAGAAACCAAAATTAAAATAAAAAATAAACTAAATTTACTAAACCTACTAGTTTACTTAATTTAAAAAATATAAAAAAATAAAAAATTAAATAAATTTAAAAAAAAAACTCTAACTGTAAACCCTAAACCCTAAAAAAACCCTAAACCCTAAACCCTAAAACATATAACCCTAAACCATAAACCCTAAATCCTAAACATTAAACCCTAATCTCTAAACCCTAAACCCTAAACCCTAAAAACCTAAAAACTTAAACCTAAACTAGATAAAAACCTAAAAATAAATTAAATAAAAAACCAAAATCTAAATAAAATAAATATAATTTAATTAAAAAATCCTAAGCCTCAACCTAAACCTAAAAATAAAATAAAATAAAAATTAAACCTAAACTTAAATAAAATTAAAAAAAAAAACTAAACAAAATTTAAAAAATAAAATAAACCAAAATAAAATACCAAATAAAATAAAACTAAACATAAAATAAAATAAAATAAAATAAAACCTAAACCTAAAATAAAAATAAAAATATTACCTAAGAAAAAACCTAAACCCTAAACTAAAAAAACCTAAATCTAAAATAAAGAAAATAAAATAAACCTAATCCTAACCAAAAATAAACTAAACTAAAATAAATAAAACCTAAACCTAAACCTAAACTAAACTAAACCTGAACCCTAAATTAAATAAAATAAAATAAATTAAAAATAATCCTAAACGTAAACTAAAAAATAAAACCTACAAATAAACCTAAAATGAAAAACTAAAACCAAAACCTAAGAAAATAAAATAAAAACCTAAACATAAAAATAAAAAATAAAACCAAAACCTAAAAAATAAAATAAAAATGTACTAAACTAAAAAATAAAATAGAACTTAAACCTGAACCAAAAAACTAAACTAAATAATAAAAACCTAAATAAAAATAAAAAAATGAAATAAAATAAATATTTAAAAAATAAACAAAATAAACTTAAACCTACTGTTTTACTTAATTTAAAAAAAAGAACACTAAACCCTAAACTCTAAACCCTAAACCATAAATCCTAAGCCCCAAACCCAAAACCCTAAACCTACAACCCTAAACCATAAACCTTAAACCCTAAACCATAACCCTAGACCCTAAATTTTAAAAGTATAAACCCTACAATCGTAAACCCTAAACCCTAAACCCTAAACTGTAACCCTAAATGCCAAACCCTAAACCTCAAATACTAAACCTAAAACTAAAGTAACTAAAGAGATTAAAAAATAAACCTAAACCCTAAAACATTATAAACCTAAACCTAAAACCTAACAATGGGCAGAACCTTGACGGTAGGAACATCACCATCAATTAGTGTCAGTCTAGATCTGGCGATGCAGGCGGAGGTGGTGGTTATCACAGTGGTGGTTGGGGATTTAGAGGTGCTGGTGGATATGGAGGTGGTGGTCAGAGTAGTGGTGGTTATGGAGGCAGGAGGAGCGACGGAGGTTACAACGGTGATGGTGGCGGAAGGACATATCAAGGATATGATGGTGGATCCTGAGGTCAGGGTGGTTTTCATTGGAACATGAGAAACTGAATAACAACCGATTATATGTGCTACTTATGGAACTGTGTCTACATAGTTCTAGTTATCTAGGGTTTTTGATTTGCTCTATGCGTGCTCATTTTTGATCTATGTCATCACTTATGTCTTAGAAAACTTGGTGTGTTACTTGGTTGATGAAATTAGAAGTAAAAAATGTTGAATCTGAATTTGTTCACCGTTAACAAAAAAAACCAAAAGCTCTAAACCCTAAACTAAAACCTGAAGACTAAACCTAAAACCTAAACCCAAAACCCTAAACTATGGTGGTGGCTGAGGGAGAGATACGGGATATGATGGTGGATCTAGCTACTGAAGAGGCCGGGGTGGTTCTGATGGGAACTGGAGAAACTGAAGAATGGTCAAACCAATCTGTTACTTATGGAAGTGTGTCTTTACAGTAGATATGGTTGTAGTTATCCAGGATTTATGATTTGCTCTATGCGTGCTCATTTTTGATCTATGTCGTCACTTGTGTCTTAGAAAACTTTTTGTGTTCTTTGGTTGATGAAATTGAAAAGAAGAAATGTTCAATCTAAATTTGTTCTCTGTTAAAAAAATATATATATGAAAACCCTAAACCATAAACTAAAACACGAACCCTAAGCCTAAAACCTAAACCCTAAACCCTAAACCTTAAACCCTAATAACCCTAAACCATAAACCCTAAACCCTAAGCCCTAAACCCTAAACCATAAACCCTAAAACCTAAACCCTAAACCCTAAACCCCAAACCATAAACCCTAAACCTTAAATTAACCCTAAACCCTAAAATTAAAACATAAAGCTAAACATAAAACTAAAAAATAAAACCTAAACCTAAAAAATAAAATACAAACAATACTCAACTAGAAAATAAACCTAAACCTAAAGAATAAAATAAAATAAAAAGCCTAAATTATAAAAATAAGAATAAATAAAAATAAAAATAAAAAATAAAATATACTAAATAAACCTAAACCTACTAATTTACTTAATTTAAAAAAAACTTTAAGTAACTCCCAAACCCTAAAGCCTAAACATTAAACTCTAAACCCTAATCTCGAACCCTAAACCTTAAACCGTAAAATCCTAAACTACAAAACCCTAAACCCTAAACCCTAAAAACCAAAAAATCTAAACCTAAACTAAATAAAACCTAAAAATAAAATATATAAAAAGACCTAAATCTAAATAAAATTAAAAATAAAATAAAATAAAAACCTAAACTAAAATGTTGATCTAAACTTAAAAATAAAATAAAATAAATAAATAAAAAATAAACTAAATTAAACTATATAAAAACCTAAATTAAAATTAAAAAATAAAATAAACCTAAGAATAAAAAACCCAAATAAAATAAAAACTAAAAGTAAAATAAAACTAAAATTAACCTAAAATAAAATAAACTAAAAATTAAATAAAAATCTAAACCTAAAAAATAAACCTAAAAATAAAAAATAAAACCTAAACACTAAACGAAAAAAAAACATAAAACTAAAATAAAAATAAAATAAACAAAATAAAATAAACCTAAACCTAAACTAAAACAAACTAAACTAAAATAAATAAAACTTAAACTTAAACATAAAATAAACTAAACCTAAACCTAAACCTTAACTAAAAAAAATAAAATAACCTAGAAATAAACCTAAACCTAAACTACAAAAAATAAAAAATAAAAAAAACCTAAAAAAAATAAAACCTAAACCTAAACTAAAATTAAAAAAATAAAACCTACACCTAAAACATAAATAAAAATAAAACTCAACAAAAAAATAAACCTAAACCAAAACCTAAGCCTAAAAAATAAACTAAAATAAAAAAACCTAAACTGAAATAAATAAACCTAAAATAAATAAATTAAACTAAATAAAAAAAATTGAAATAAAAATAAATAATAAAATAAACAAAAATAAATAAAAAATAAACTAAATAAACCTAAACTTATCGGTTTACTTAATTTAACAAAAAAAACATAAACCCATAATCCTAAACCTTAAACCATAAACCTACAACCCTAAACCCTGAACTAAAATATAAACCCTAAAACCCTAAACCATAAACCCTAAACCTTAAACACTAAACCTGTAAACATAAACCCTAGACCTACAACCATAAATCCTAAACCCTAAACCTATAACACTAAACCCTAAACCTAAATCCTAAATCCTAAATAACCATAAACCCTAAACCCTAAACCCTAACCCTAAACCCTAAATCCTAAAAGCATAAACCCTAAAACCCTAAACCCTAAACCCTACACCCTAAACCTTAAACCCTAAACCCTAAACCCAAAACCCTAAACACTAAGCCATAAGCCCTAACCCTTAACCCTTAACCCTAAACCTCAAACATAAACCTGAGCCAAAGAGTAACTAAATAAATTAAAAAATAAACCTAAACTCTAAAACCTAATAGACCTAAACCTAAACCCTAATAATGGGAAAAACCTTATCAACAGGAACATCATCGTCAACCATCCTCAGTGTAGATCTGGCGGTGGAGGTGGAGGCAGCAATTATTGTAGTGGTGGTTTGGGCTTTAGAGGGGGTGGTTAGATGAGTGGTGGTTATGGAGGCGGGAGGAGCAACGAAAGTTACAGTTGTGGTGGTGGCAAAGAGAGAGATCGAGGATATGACGGTGGATCCCGAGGCCAGGGTGGTTTCCATGGGAGTAAGAGAAACTGAAGAACAACCAATTATATTTGCTGCTTATGCAACTATGTCTTTACAACATAGATGGTTCTAGTTATCTAGGGTTTTTGATTTCCTCTATGCGTGCTCATTTTTTATCTATTTTGTCACTTGTGTCTTACAAAACTTGGTGTGTTACTTGGTTGATGAAATCAAAAATAAAAATTGTTGAATCTGAATTTGTTCACCGTTAAAAAAAATCAAAAATCCTAAACCCTAAACTAAAACCTGAACCCTAAACCTAAAACCTAAACCCAAAACTCTAAACCCTAAAACCTAAATCCTAAATGCTAAACCATAAACCCTAAACCCTAAAACCTAAACCCTAAAACTTAAATCCCAAACCCTAAACCCTAAACCATAAATCCTAAATCCTAAACTAACCTTAATCCCTAAACCTAAACCTAAAATAAAGTAAACCTAAACTAAATAAAATAAAATAAATTAAAAATAAACCTAAACCTAAACTAAAAAAAACTAAAAATAAACATAAAATAAAAACTTATAACCTAAACCTGAAAAAATAAAATAAAACATAAACCAAAACCTAAAATGAAAAAATAAAACCTAAACCTAAAAAATAAAATAAAAATAAACGTAAACTTAAACATAAGCCTAAAAAATAAAATAAAATAAAAAACCCAACTAAAATAGATAAACTAAACTAAAAAAAAACTAAACCTAAACCTACCGATTTACATAATTTTTTTAAAAAAACCCTAAACCTTAAGCTAACCCTAAACCCTAAAGCCTAAACATTAAACTCTAAACCCTAAACCTAACCCTAAACCCTAAACCCCAAAACCCTAAACCCTAAAACACTAAACACTAAACCCGACAAGCCTAAAAACATAAAAAACTAAAGCTAAACTAAATATAACCTAAAAATAAAAAATATAAAAAAACCTTAACTTAAATAAAACAAAAAGTAAAAAAAATAAAATAAAAAGCTAAACTAAAACCTAAGTCTAAATAAAAAATTAAAATAAAAAAACATAATAAAAATAAACTAAATTAAAATAAATAAGAACCTTAAGTAAATTAAGAAAATAAAATAAACCTAATAATATAAAAACTAAACATAAAATAAGAATGAAATAAAAACTAAATAAAAAACTAAACCTAAACAATAAACCAAAAAATAAAACCTAAAAATAAATAAAAAATAAAATCTAAACCCTAAACTAAAAGAAAACTAAACTAAAAATAAAAAATAAACCTAAATAAAAATATAAAATAAACTAAATAAACTTAAACCTATTTGTTTACTTAATTTAAAAAAAAAAACCCTAAACCCAAACCCAAACCCAAAACCCTTTACCTTAAACCCTAAAAGCCTAAACTAAATCAAAATTAAAATTAAAATATATAAAAGAACCTAAACATAAATATAATAAAAACCTAAACATAAACCTCAATCTAAAAATAAAATAAAATAATAAATAAATAAAAATGTAAACTAACTAAAAAAATAAAGTAAACCTAAAAGTAACAAACATAAATAAAATAAAAACTAAACGTAAAATAAAAAATAAAATAAACCCAAAAGAAAATATAATAAAAACTAAATAAAAACCTAAACCAAAAAATAAACTTAAAAATAAAACCTAAACCCTAAACTTTAAAGAAAACCCTAAACCTAAAATAAACAAAATAAATTAAACATAAATTAAAACTAAAATAAACTAAATGAAAATAAATAAACCCTAAACCCTAAACCCTAAAACCCTAAACCCAAAACCCTAAACCATAAACCATAAACCCTTAACCCTAAAACCTACAACCCTAAACACTAAACTCTAAACCGAAAAGCCAAAACCTAAAACACAAAATCTAAAACCTTAAACTTAAAAACCTAATTCCAAAACCTAAAATAAATAAAACCTAAAAATAAAATTAATAAAAAACCTAAACCTATATAAAATAAGAAAAATATAAAATAAAAACCAAAACCAAAACCTATACCTAAACTAAACATAAAAATAAAATTAACTAAAAAATAAAAACTAAACTAAGACAAAATACATAAAAACCCTAAACCCTAAACATTGAAACCCTAAACCATCACCCTAAACCCTAAACCATAAACCCTACAAGTAACCCTAATCCTACACATACCATCCCTACTAAACCCCATAAAACCTTAAACCCTAAAACCCTAAACCCAAAACCCTAAACCCAAAACCCTAAACCCTAAACCCTAAAACCTACAACCTTAAACCCAACACCTAAACTACCATAAACCTCTAAAGCTCCACCTAAAACTTAAAACCTAAACCTAAACTAAATCAAATCTAAAAATAATATCAATAAAATAACCTAAACTTAAATAAAATAAAAACCTAAACTAAAACCTAAACCTAAACCTAAAAATAAAATAAAATAAAAACTAAATTAGAATAAAATAAATAAAAACCTATACTAACCTAAAAATGAAAATAAACCTTAGATAAAACCTAACTATAATAAAAACTAAACATAAAATAAAAATAACTTAAATTTAAAATAAAATAAAATAAAAACTAAATAAAAACCTAAACAAAAAAGCCTATAAAACTTAACAAAAAATAATAAATAAAACCTAAACTCTAAACCAAAAAAGAAAATACAAACCTAAACTCTAAACCCTAAAAACTATACCCTAAAATTAACACTAAACCTACAACCATAAACCCTAAACCCTAAAAAACCCTTAACCCTAAACCCTAAACCCGAATCCTTAAACCCTAAACCCTAAACCAAAACCCTAAACCTTAAACCCTAAACTAACCCTAAACTCTACTAAACCCTAAACCTAACCCTAAACCCTATAAACCCTAAACCCTAAACCCTCTAAACCCTACCTAAACTAAACCCTAAACCCTAAACCTTAAAACATAAAACCTAAACCTGTTAAATATAAAATAAATAAAAATCTAAACCTAAAATAAAATAAAATTAAATAAATCAAATAAAATCAATAAAATAAAATCCTAAAAAACTAAAGATGAACCTAAGAAAACCTAAATAAAATAAACTAACATAAAATAAAATAAAATAAACAAGTAAAATGAAATAAAAACTAAATAAAAAACTTAAACTTAAAAAATAAACCATAAAATAAATAATAAATAAAACCAAAACCGTGAACTAAAAAAATGTAAACCTAAAATAAATAAAATAAAATAAACATAAACTTAAATTAAAATAAATAAAACCTAAATGTTAAGCCCTAAACCCTAAACCCTAAACCCTAAACCCTAAAACCCTAAACTCTAAACACTAAACATACGACCCTAAACCTACAACCCTAAACCCTAAACCCTAAATGCTTAAATCCCTAAACTCTAAACCCTAAACCCTAACTGTCCTTCCTAACACTAAACCTTAAACCCTAAACTCTAAACCCTAAAGCCTAAACCATATCCCTAACCCTAAACCCTAACTAAACCTCCCTAAACCTTAAACTAAACTAAACCCTAAACTAAAGCTAAACTAAAGCCCAAACTGACCTAATCTAACCTAAACCCAATGTTTGTCCTAAACTCAAAACCCTAAACCCTAAAGCCTAAATCTACCAAATCCTAAACACTCAACCATAAACCCTAAATAAAACACTCCTAAAACTCTAAACCTCTAAACTAAACCTTAACCCCCTAAACCCAAACCTAAACTAAATAAAACATAAAATAAAATAAATTAAAATTCTAAACCTAAATAAAATAAAGGCCTAAACTATAAATAAATAAAAACTTAAACCTAAAAATAAAATAAAATAAAATAACTAAAAAACTTAAATAAAATAAATAAAAACTTAGAAAAAACTAAAAAGTAAAATGATCCTACGAAATAAAAACATAAATAAAATAATAACTAAATATAAAACTTAAACCTAAAAATAAATAAAAAATAAAACAAAAACCCTAAACTTAAAAAAAAACCTAAACCTAAAATAAAAATAAAATAAACATAAACCCAAACTAAAATAAACTAAACTAAGACAAATAAAACTTAAAGATAAACCTTAAATAAACTAAACCTAACCTCTAAACATAAACTAAATAAAATAAAATAAATTAGAATAAACTTAAACCTAATCTAAAAAATAAAACATAAAAATAAACCAAAAATACCTGAAATAAAAAAAATAAAACCTTAACCAAAAAAATAAAATAAAAATAAATTTCAATTAAAAAATAAATTTAAACCAAAACCTAAAGCTAAAAAATAAATTAAAATAAAAAACCTAAATTAAAATAAATAAACCTAAAATAAATAAACTAAACTATATAAAAAAATAAACCAAATAAAATAAAGTAAATTAAAATAAATTAAATAATATACTAAATATACTAAATAAATCTAAATGTACCAGTTTTCTTAATTTAAAGATTAAAAAAACCCATAACCCTAAATCCTAAACCATAAACCTACAACCCTAAACCCTAAACCCTAAACCTAAAAACCTAAACCCTAAACCCTAAACCCTAAAACGATCCTAAACTTATAACCCTATACCCTAAACCCTAAAAAACCCTAACCCTAAACCTTAAACCATAAACCCTAAACCCTAAAAAAAACCCTAAACCCTAAACCCTAAACTCTAAATCCTAAACCCTCCTATCCTAACCCTCCAAACCACTAAACCCTAAACCCCTAAACCCCAAACTTCCTAAACCCTAAACTAAACCTAAACCCTCCCTAAATCCTGTTCTAACCTAAACCCTGTTATCCTCTCCACCTAAACCCAGACTAAATCTAAACCCTAAACTCTACCAAACCCCAACTACTAAACCCTAAACAAACTCTAAACCTCCCTCACCCTAAACCTAAAACCTAAACTTAAACTAAATAAACATAAAAAAAATAAATTAAAAACTAAAATAAATAAAATAAAACCTAAACTAAACTAAAATAAATAAAAAATCTAAACCTAAAAATAAAATAAAATAATACAAAAACTCAAATAAAATAAATAAAAACCTAAAGAAAATTAAAAAATAAAATGATCCTAAGAAATAAAAACCTAAATAAAATAAAAACTAAATATAAAACTTAAGCCTAAATAATAAACCTAAAAATAAATAAAAAATAATACGAAAACCTTAAACCTAAAAAAATAATATAATAAACCTAAACCCAAACTAAAATAAACTAAACTAAAATAAATAAAACTTAAAGTTAAACCTTAAATAAACTAAACCTAACCACTAAACCCAAACTAAATAAAATAAAATAAACTAAAAATAAACTTAAAATAAAAATATAATAAACCTAAACCCAAACTAAAATAAACTAAACTAAAACAAATAAAACTTAAAGCTAAACCTTAAATAAACTAAACCTAACCTCTAAACCCAAACTAAATAAAATAAAATAAACTAAAAATAAACCTAAAACTAAACTAAAAAATAAAACCTAAAAATAAACCAAAAATAAAAAACTAAAACCTAAAAATAAAAACAAATAAAATAAAAACCAACACCTAAACCTAAAAATAAAAAATAAAACCTTAACCAAAAAATAAAATAAATATTAAATTCAACTAAAAAAATAAATCTAAACCTAAACCTAAAGCTAAAAAATAAATTAAAATAAAAAACTTAAACTAAAATAAATAAACCTAAAATAAAAAACTAAACTAAATAAAAAAATAAACCTAATAAAATAAAGTAAACTAAAATAAATAAAAAATATACTAAATATACTAAATAAACCTAAACCTACCAGTTTACTTAATTTAAAGATTAAAAAAAACCCTTAAACCCTAAATCCTAAATCGTAAACAAACAACCCTAAACTAACCATAAACTCTAAACCATAAATAAAAATAAATAAATAAAAACACTGACCCTAAACCCTAAACTTAACCCTAAACCTTTAACTTACAACCCTAAACACTAAAACTCTAAACACTAAACTCTAAACTTTCCTAATCCCACCCTAAACCCCATAAACCTTAAACAACTAAACCCTAAACTACCCCACCCTAAAACCTAAACCCAAACTAAACTAAACCCACCTAATCATAAACTAAAATAAAAAATTTAGGCTAAAATAAATAAATCTAAAATAAATAAACAAAACTAAATTAAAAAAATAAACATAAATAAAAATAAAGAAATAAAATAATCTAAAATAAATAAAAAGAAAACTAAATAAACATAAACCTACAAGTTTACTTAATTTTCAAAAAAACCATTAACCTTAAATCCTAAACCCTAAACCTACAACCTTAAACCAACAACCCTAAACCCAAAATCCTAAATCTTAAAGCCTAAAACACCCTAAACCCTAAACCAAAAGTCTAAACCCTAAAAGCACAAACCCTAAAACTCTAAACCCTAAGCCCTAAGCCCTAAACCCCAAAACCAAAACCTAAACCTAAAGAAACTAAATAAATTGAAAAATAAACCTAAACGTAAAAACATAATAAACCTAAACTTAAACCCGAAACCCTAAACCCTAAACCCTAAAAACTAAAAACCTAAACCTAAACTAAAAAATAACTTAAAAATAAAATAAATAAATAAAACATAAACAAAAATAAAATAAAAAATAAAATAAAATAAAAACATAATCTAAAAACTAAACTTATAAAAAATTAAAAAAATAAAAATCTAACATAAAATAAATAAAATCCTAAACTATACTAAAAAAAATTAAAAACTGAAATAAAATAAAAACTAAACCTAAACTAAAATTAAAATAAAACTAAAATAAAATAAAATAAAAACTAAGTGAAAAGCTAAATAAAAATGAAATAAAAATAAACCTAAATAAAAATAAAAAATTAAATAAACCAAAATTAATAAAAAAGAAATGAAATAAACCTAAATCTATTAGGTTACTTAATTTTAAAAAATTAAAAAACAAAAAAAAACCTGACCTTAAACCCTAAGCATAGAATACTAAACCCTAAACTGTAAACTTTAAAACTCTAAAATCATATACCATAAACCCTAAAACCTAAACCCTAAACCCAAAACCCTTAAACCTACAAACCTAAACCCTAAACCCTAAACCCCAAACCCTAAAACCTAAACCATAAACACTTAACCCTAAACCCAAAAAACCTAAAAAACTAAACCTAAACTAAATAAAATAAATAAAACCTAAAAAATAAAATAAAAAAACTAAACTAAAACTAAAACCTAAAAAATAAAAATTAAAATAACTTAAAAATAAAACTAAACCAAAAATTTAAAAAAAAATAAACCAAAAAAAACAAAAATAAAAATAAACAAAACATAAAATAAAAATAAAATAAACCTAAAATAAAATAAAATAAAAACTAAATAAAAATCTAAACCTAAAATAAACAAAATAAAATAAACTTAAACCTAAACTAAAATAAACTAAAATAAATAAAATCTTAACCTAAACCTAAAATAAATGAAACCTAGACCCTCAACAAAATAAAATAAATTTAATTAAACTTTAAATAAAGCTAAACCTAAATTAAAAAATTGAACCTAAAAATAAACCTAAAAAAAAACCTAAAACCTAAGCCTAAAAAAAATAAAATAAAAACTTAAACCTAAACCTACAAATAAAAAATAAAATTGAAACCTAAATAATAAGATAAAAATAAAACTAATCTAATAAATAAACAAAAATCTAAACCTAAACCTAAAAAATAAACTGAAATAAAAAACTTAAACTAAAATAAATAAACCTAAATATAAATAAACTAAACTAAATAAAATAAAAAATAAACCTAAATAAAAATAAAAAATAAAATAATTAAAAATAATTAAAAAATAAACAAAATAAACCTACCCCTACTAGTTTTTGTACTTGAAAAAGGAACCCCTAAACACTAAACCCTAAACCCTAAAATTAACCCTAAATCCTAAACCTACAATGCTGAACCTTAAACCCAAAACTTTAAACTAACCCTAAACCCTAAACCCTAAATAAAATAAATAAATATAACCCTAACCCTTAACCTACTAACCTAAACCATTAACTTAACCAAACCCTAAACCCTAAATCGTCCGTGAACCCACTAAATCTAAACCCTACCAACCCTAATCCTCCTAAACCTATCCTAACTACACCCTAAACCCTAAACCATAACTCCTAAATCCTAAACCCTAAACCCTAAAAACCTAAAAACCTAAACCAAAACTATATAAAACCTAAAATGAAATAAATAAATAAACATAAACTTAAATAAATAAAATAAAATAAAATAAAAACATAAACTAAAACCTAAACCTAAACTTAAAAATAAAATAAAATATAAAATAAAAAGTAAACTAAAACAAAATATATGAAATCCTAAGCTAAATTAAAAAATAAAATAAACTTAAAAATAAAAAACCTAAATAAAATAAAATTAAACATAAGATAAAAAAGAAACTGAAAATAAAATAAAATAAAAACTAAATAAAATCTAAACTAAAACCTAAAAGAAAACTAAAAATAGATAAAAAAATAAAACTAAAAATAGAGAAAAATTAAAACCTAAACCACAACTTAAAAAAAAAAAACTAAACCTCAAGTAAACAAAATAAAATAAACTTAAGCCTAAACTAAAAGAAACCAAACAAAAATAATAAAACATAAACATAAACCCTAAACTAAAAAAAATGAAATAAACTAAAACTAAACTAAAATAAAAACCAAAAATGTAAACTTAAAAATAAAAAATAAAATTAGAACTTAAAAATTAAAATTAAAATAAAAATAAACTAACAAATAAACAAAAATATAAACATAAACCCAAACCTAAAAAATAAACTAAAATAAAAAATGTAAACTAAAATAAATAAACCTGAATTAAATAAATTAAACAAAAATAAATAAAAGATAAACTAGATAAACTAAATAAACCTAAATCTATCAATTTGCTTAATATTCAAAAAGAACCATAAACCCTAAACCCTAAAACTAACCCTAACATGAAACCATAAACATACAACCCTAAACCCTAAATTAAGTCTAAACCCCAAACCTTAAATAAAAAATTAAAAAAATAACCTAAAAAACCACTCCTAAACCTAAAACCCACCTAAACCCTACCCAACTCTAAACCTAAAACACCCCAAAACAACCCCAAACCTAAACCCAAACCTCAGGCTCTAAACCCTAAACCCTAAACCATAAACCATAAATAAAACCTACAACCTTAAACCCTAAACTGTAAACTCCAAACCTTAAACCTTAAACTAACCCTATACCCTAAACCTTAAACCCTAAACTCTAAAAAGCTAGAAACTTAAACCTAAACTAAATAAAACCTAAAACTAAAATAAATAGAAAAACTTAAACCAAAATAAAATAAAATTAAATTAAATAAAAATATAAACTAAAACATAAACCTAAACCTAAAAATTAAAAAAAACTAAACTAAAATAAAATAAATAAAAACCTAAACTAAACTAAAAAATTAAATAACCTAAATAAAATAAAAACTAAACCTAAAATAAAAATAAAATAAGTCTAAAAATAATAAAATAATAACTAAATAAAAACCTTAACCTAAAAATAAAACCTAAAAATAAATAAAAAATAAAACCTAAACCCTAAATTAAAAAAAACTTAAACTTAAAATAATAATAAAATAAACTTAACCCTAAATTAAAAAAAATAAATGCTGAACGTAAGCCCAAAATAAACTAAACCTAAACCAAAAGGCAAACTAAATAAAATAAAATAAACTAAAAATGAACATCACCAAAACTAAAAAATAAAACTTAAAAGTAAACCTAAAATAAAAACTAGAACGTAAACTAAAAAATAGAAGATAAAACCTAAACCTAAAAAAAACTAAATAAAAAAAAAATCTAAACCTAAAAAACTAAATAAAAATTAAAAACCTAAACTAAAATAAATAAACTAAAGTGAATAAAAATAAAAAATAAACTTAAATAAAAATAAAAATAAGTCTAAAAAAAATAAAATAATAACTAAATAAAAACCTTAACCTAAAAATAAAACCTAAAAATAAATAAAAAATAAAACCTAAACCCCAAATTAAAAAAAAAAACTTAAACTTAAAATAGTAATAAAATAAACCTAACCCTAAACTAAAAAAAATAAAGCTAAATGTAAAAATAAAATAAACCTAAAGCCAAACTAAATAAAATAAAATAAACTGAAAATGAACATCAACCAAAAACTAAAAAAATAAAACCTAAAAGTAAACCTAAAATAAAAACTGGAACGTAAACTAAAAAATAAAAGATAAAACCTAAACCTAAAAAAAACTAAATAAAAAAATAAATCTAAACCTAAAAAAATAAACAAAAATTAAAAACCTAAACTAAAATAAATAAACTAAAGTGAATAAAAATAAAAAATAAACTTAAATAAAAATAAAAATAAAAAATAAAATAAACTAAAATAAATAAAAAAATAAACTAAATAAACCTAAACCTATCGGTTTACTTAATTTAAAAAAAAATATTAAAATAAAAAACCCCTAAACCTAAAACCTTAAACTAATCCTAATCCCTAAACCCTAAACCCTAAACCTACAACCCTAAACCCTAAACCCTAAAAAAGCCTAAACCTAAAACCATAAACACTAACCCTAAACCATAAACCATATACCCTAAACCCTAAAAGAATAAACCCTAATACCCTAAACCCTAATCCATAAACCATAAACCCTAAACCTTAAACCCTAAACACTAAACCCTAACCCTACACCCAAACCTTAAACCCCAAACCTATACCTAAACCTAAAGTAACTAAATAAATTAAAAATTAAACTTAAACCCTAAAACAAAATAAAGCTTAACCTAAACATAAATTGTAAGAATGGGCAGAACCTTGACGGCAAAAACATCACCGTCAACCAAGCTCAATCTAGATTTAGAGGAGGTGGAAAAGGAGGATGCGACCATTATCGCAGTGGTGGTGGGGGATCTAGAGGAGCTGGTGGATATGGAGGTGGTGGTCAGAGAAGTGGTGGTTATGGAGGAGGGAGGAGCAACGAAGGTTACAACTGTGGTGGTTATGGAGGTGGGAGATCAGGGATATGATGATGGATCCTGCTACTCGAGAGGTTGGGGTGGTTCTGATGGGAATTAGAGAAACTTAAGAACGGATGATTGATCTGCTACTTATGGAACTGTATCTTTATAATAGAGACGGTTCTAGTTATCTATGATATTTGATTTTCTTGATGAGTGCTCATTTTTTATCTGGCTTCGCTTGTGTCTTAGAAAACCTGGTGTGCTACTCATTTTATGAAATCAAATAGAAGAAATGTTAAATCTAATTTGTTCTGTGTAAAAAAAAACTAAAAACACAAAACCCTAAACTAAAACCTAAATCATAAACATAAAACATAAACGTTAAACCCTAAAACCCCTAAGCCATAAACCCTAAAGCCTAAACCCTAAAACCCTTAACCTTGAACCCCAAACCCTAAACCCTAAACCCTAAAACCTAAACCCTAAACCCTAAACCCTAAATGCTAAACCCTAAACCAAAAACCTAAAAAAACCCTAAACCCTAAACCCAAAACCCTAAACTGTAATTCCTAAAGCTAAAAACTTAAACCTAAACAAAAAAAACTAGAAAATAAAATAAATAAAAAAACCTAAACAAAAATATAATAAATAAATAAAATAAAATAAAAACTTAAACTAAAACCTAAACCTAAACCTGAACCTAAAAAAATAAAATAAATAATAAGAATTAAACTAAAATAAAATGAATAAAAACCTAAATTAAACTAAAAAAATAAAAAAACCAAATAAAATAAAACTAAACCAAAATAAAATAAAATAAAACTAAAAAATAAAATAAAATAAATTTAAACCTAATAAAAAAACTAAAAGTGAAACATAAAAATAAAACCTAAAAATAAATAACAAATAAATCATAAACCCTAAACAAAAAAAAAAACCTAAACCTAAAATAAAAATAAATTAAACCTAAACATAAAAATAAATAAATAAATCCTAAATATAAACCTAAAATAAACTAAACTTAAACCTAAACCTAAACTAAATAAAATAAAATTAAATAAAAATAAACCTAAACCTAAACTTAAAAAAATAAAATCTAAAAATAAACCTAAAATAAAAATCTAAAACCTAAACATAAAAAATAAAATAAAAACATAAACCTATAAAAAAAATAAAAAAATAAAAATTATTGATAAAAAATAAAATAAAAAAAACTAAACTAAAAATAAACATAAACTAAACCTAAAAAAATAAACAAAATATAAAACCTAAACTAAACTAAATAAAATACAAATAAAAATAAACTAAACTAAAATAAATAAATAAAATAAACTAAATAAACATAAACCTTCTAGGTTACTTAATTTAAAAATAATAATAATAATTAAAAATAAAAAAACCAAAACCCTAAAACTAACCTTAAATCCTAAACCCTAAACCCTAAACCGTAAACTTATAACCCTAAACCCTAAACCCTAAACCTAAACCTAAAACCAAAAAAATAAACCCATAAACCCTAAACTATATAAATCATAAACCTACCCTAAACCTAAACTACACCCTTAACGATAACCCTAAACACTAAACCCTAAACCCTAAAACTCTCCCTAAACTAAAGTGCAATAATAATAATAATAATAATAATAATATAATAAATTAAAAAAGAAAATAAAATAAAAAAAACTAAACTAAACCCTAAATCATAAACCCTAAAACCTCTAAACCTAAACCCTATCATCACTTAACCCTAACCCAACTTACAAACCTAACCCCATACCCTAAACCCCAAAAACCTAAAACAAAAACCTAAACTAAATAAAACCTAAAATTAAAATAAACCTAAACCTAAACGTAAATAAAAAAATAAAATAAAATAAAAACCTAAACTAAAACCTAAACCTAAACCTAAACCCAAACATAAAATTAAATAAAAAATAAAAACTAAATTAAAATAAAATAAATAAAAACCTAAACTAAATTAAAAAATAAAATAAACTTAAAAAAACCTAAATAAAATAAAACTTAAATGTAAAATAAAAATAAAATAAACCTAAAATAAAATAAAATAAAACCTAAATAAAAACCTAAACCTAAAAAATAAACCATAAAACCTAAAAATAAATAAAAAACAAAACCTAAACCCAAAAAAAACCTTAAACCTAAAAAAAATAAATAAAATAAACTTAAACCTAAATTAAAATAAACTAAACTAAAATAAATAAAACCTAAAATAAACCTAAGAATAAAAAACCTAAATAAAATAAAAATTAAATGTAAATAAAAAAAAAATAAACATAAAATAAACCTAAAATAAAATAAACTAGAAACTATAGAAAATTCTAAACCTAAAATATAAAACCTAAAAATAAAACCTAAAAATAAATAAAAAATAAATCTTAAACCCTAAACTAAAAATAAAAATGAAATAAACAACATAAAATAAACCTAAACCTAATCTAAAATAAATTGAACAAAAATAAATAAAACCTAAACCTAAACCTAAACCTAAAATAAACAAAACATAAATAAATTATAAAATAATAAATAAAACCTAAAAATAAACCTAAAATGAAAACCTAAAACCTAAACCTAAAAAAATAAAATAAAAACATAAACCTAAAAATAAAAAATAAAACCTAAACCTTAAAAATAAAATAAAAAAAAAACTCAACTAAAAAAAGTAAACTTAAACATAAACTTAAATCTAAAAAATAAACCAAAATAAAAAACATAAACTGAAATAAGTAAAGCAAAAATAAATAAACTAAACTAAATAAAAACAAAAAATAAAATAATGTAAAATCAATAAAAAATAAACTAAATAAACCTAAACCCATCGCTTTACTTAATTTAAAAAAAAAACTCTAAACAATATGCTAACCCTAAAACCTAAACCCTAAATCCTAAATCATAAACCCTCAATCCTAAAGCCTAAACACTAAACCCTAAACCCTAAACCCTAAACCCTAAAACCCTAAACCATAAAACCCTAAATCTTAAACCCTAAACCCTAAAACTTAAAAACCTAAAAACCTAAACCTAAATTAAATAAAACTTAAAAATAAAGTTTATAAAAAACCTAACCCTAAATCAAATAAAATAAAAACCTAAACAAAAACCTAATAAACCTCAAAAAAACAAACTAATAAAAGTAAACTAAAATTTAAAATAAAATACACCTAAGAAAAAAAACCTAAATAAAATAAAAACTAAACATACAAAAATCAAATAAACTAAAAATGAAATAAAAAAACCTGAACCTAAAAAATAAACCTAGAAATAAAAACTAAAAATAAATAATAAATGAAAAATAAACACTAAACTAAAAGAAACCTAAACATAGAATAAAACTAAAATAAATAAAATAAAATAAACCTAAACTAAAATAAATAAACATAAAATAAATAAACTAAACTAAATAAAATTAAAAAATAAATAAAATATAAATAAACCAAATAAAAAACTGCAACTTTAATTTAAAAAAATCTTAAACACTAAACCCAAAACCCTAAAATTGTCACTAAACCCTAAAACCTAAACACGAAACCTTAAATCCTAAACCCTAAACCCCAAACCCTAAACCTTAAAACACCCTAAACCCTAAACCTTAAATCCTAAGCTAACCCTAAGCCCTTCACCCTAAACCCTGAACCCTAAAACCCTAAACCTTAAACCATAAACTAGCCTTAAACCCTAAAACTTAAACCCTAAAAGCCCTAAATCGTAAACCCTACACCCTAAACACTAATCTAACCCTAACCCCTAAGCTAACCCTAAACCCTAAACCCTAAACCTTAAACCCTAAAAACCATAAACCCTAAAGCCTAAACACTAAATCCTAAACACTAATCCCTAAACCCTAACCTTAAATCCTAAACTCTAAAACCCTAAACCCTAAAACCCTAAATTATAAACCCTAAACCCTAAACCCTAAGCCTTAAACCCTAAACCCTAAAAACCTAGAAACCTAAACCTAAATTAAATTAAAACTAAAAATAAAATAAAATAAATAAAAAACCTAAAAAAAAAAACCTAAAAATAAAAAAAAAAACTTAAATAAAAACTAAATGAAAACCTAAACATAAAAAATAAACCTAAAAATAAATAAAAATTAAAACCTAAACCCTAAACTAAAAAAACCTAAACTCAAAATAAACCTAAACCTAAACTAAAATAAACTAAACTAAAATAAATAAAACTTAAACCTAAACCTAAAATAAACTATACTTAAACTTAAACCTAAATTAAATAAAATAAAATAAACTAAAATAAACCTGATCCTAAATAAAAAAATAATACCAAAAAATAAACCTAAAATAAAATCCTAAAACTTAAACCTAAAGAAATAAAATAAAATCCTAAACATAAAACTAAAAATGAAAAATAAAACCTAAACCTAAAAATAAAATAAAAATAAAAATCAACTAAAAAATAAACCTAAACCTAAACCTAAAACTAAAATAAAACCTAAACTAAAATGAAAAACTAAACTAAATAAAATAAAAGATAAACCTAATTAAAAATAAAAAATAAAGTAAACTAAAATAAATAAAAATAAATTAAATATACTAAATAAACCTAAACCTACCCCACTTAATATTATTCTAAAACCTTAAACCCTAAATTGTAAACACTAAACCCTAAATGCTAAACCCTAAACCCTAAAAGGATAAACCCTAAAATGCTAAACCATAAACCCTAAACCCTAAACCCTAAACCCTAACCCTAAACCCTAAACCCTAAACCCTAAACTATAAACTTAAACCAAAAGTAACTAAATAAATTAAAAAATAAACCTAAACCCTAAAACCTAATAAACCTAAACTTAAATGTAAACCCTAAGAATGGGCAGAACCTTGATGGCAAGAATATCACCATAAACCATGCTCAGTTTTGATTATTGCTTTGATGGTGGGGGATTATTACTTTAATGGTGGGGAATCTATAAGTGATGGTGGATATGGAGGTGGTCGTCCAGGCATTGGTGGTTATGGTGGCAAGAGGAGTGACAGAGGTTACCTCCGTGGTGGTGGAGAAGGGAGATATCAGGTATATGATGGAGCCAACGAGAGGGGTGGTTCTCGATGGGAACTAAAGAAATCAAGAATGACCGATCCGATCCTTATGAAATCTCTTTATAGTAAAAGGTCAAGTTATCTAAGGTTTTTTATTTGCTCTATGCATGCTCATTTTTTATCTATGATGCCACTATGAGTCACTATAGCACCCAAGAGAGGGGAGGGGGGTGAATTGGGTGATATTAAAAATTTTAAAGGTTAAATATTAAGTTTTAATCTTTAGGAGAAAATTAATTTTGATTTTGTAATGACGATATAATTCTAAATGTAGAAAAAATAAAGGTACAGTAAATTAAAGAAAGATAATAGGAACAAAATTTTACTGGTTCTAAACCCCAAAATCGACCTATGTCCACTCAGCCACCCCTAAAACCACTAAATGCAAAATAGCTTATAAATAGTAATCTACTATAATGGTGTTAGTACAACCCCAAGAAAAATATATGTAGTCTCCTACAAAGGGGCGAGTACCACCCCAATATAAATTTTACAGCACAAAAAAAAAATTCAAAATAATAAATTTTGATAAAATATATCTCTCAAAAATATACCAAGCTATCCAATTCAAAAAGTGATCTCACAACT
This sequence comes from Cymbidium sinense, assembly GCA_021442155.1. Classification (NCBI taxonomy): domain Eukaryota; kingdom Viridiplantae; phylum Streptophyta; class Magnoliopsida; order Asparagales; family Orchidaceae; genus Cymbidium; species Cymbidium sinense. Next base: position 150,335,153 of record CM038214.1, read on the forward strand.
TATAAATCATCTCTTTACAACTTACTAATTTGTCAAGATATATTATTCACTTAATTTTGATAAAAAATATTAAATAAATATCTTCAAATCATCTTACTAAGATGTTTATGTTATTACAATTGGTAGATTAAAATAAAATTGATTTAAAAATAAATTCACAATAGTCTTTTGCACAATAAGTTAAATTTTAGCAAGGAATAATTTTAAGTTTAAGAGAAACTATAACAAGTATGTATATAATAGTACAATAAAGATTAACTTTCTACTAAGATTCTTTTCTTAATTATTAAACAATGAAAACAACAATATTTTAGAAGCAAGATAAAATTTTTAAAATAAAGGATATTTGTTGAAATAAAATAATAAGTGACAAATAAAATAATGAATTTTTTTATAAATTTTTATTTCGATAAAGAAACTTGATTATAATAGATCTAGCATATACTATAAAATTCCAACAATAATTTATTTTATGTTAACCAAAATGAAACTTTTAATTAATGAACTAATCACAAAATACTTAAATAAAATTAGTATATGGTAATTTTAAGTAAACTGGTAAGCTTTTAATTAAAAAGAGAGATCTGTCAAATATGAAAGTAATTTTAGCACAATAAGTTAATTTGAATTGCTTAAAATATACTTCTAAAATAGATCTAAGAATAAATGATCTTTCAAATATGACTAATGAAGAAATATTTCAAGAAACCAAAAGAAATTTGTAGGAAGATAAAAATTTCAACAAGTTGAAATAAATCCTACAAACTATCACAAGAGTTTTTCACAAAAAATTATTGAAGAAACTTATCAAATTAAAGGATTTGGAGCAACTATTATGACTTTGGAAAAATTACAAAATCCTTACTCAGATTCTCAAGAGGCATGTAATGATATATCTTAAGATGATTTAGATGATGCTAGTAATTATTTATTTATTGAATATAAAAAATTAAAAAGAAAATACAAAACTTTAGAAAAAGAACATAAAATTTTAGATATGCATTTTTATGATTTAAAAAATAAATGTAATAATTTAAAAGTAAAAAAAATTCTTTATAAAATTGTTCCTTACTTGTATGTAAACTTGAAAGAGAGAATATTTTGTCAAAAGCAAGATTAGAATTATGTATGAAATCACCAGTTCGTTATAATGCTTCATCAAGTAAAACATTGAATAAAAATTATTTGCATCATACACATATCCCCCTCATATACTTATAATTATCAAGCTAAGCCGTATGCAAATACTCAGGTTTGGTGCAACTATTGTGATAGAAAAGGACATATTTCATTTGATTGTTATGCACATAAATTACAAAACACTAAGCAATCATCTTTTGTATGGGTACCAAAAGGTACAAGCACTGCACAAACCACACATGCTTGATATCTTGCTTCAAATTTAGAAAATGAACCCAAATAGGTTTGGGTTCCAAAAGTTAACATGTGATTTTTTTTGTTCAGTTACATTATTGCTTGCAAAATCAAAGAGGCTTGTGGTAGTTGGACAATGGATGTTCAAAACATATGACGGGAGATAAAGATAAATTCACAACTTTAGAATCAAGTGATGGAGGATTTATTACATATAGAGATAATGCAAAGGGAAAGATCATTGGCATCAGTTCTATTTGTAAGAATTCTATCACTTTAGATAAAGTTTTTCTAGTAGAAGGATTAAAACATAATTTAATTTGTATTAGTTAATTATGTGATAAAGGTTTGAATGTAGTATTTCATGCATCATATTATATTATAAAAAATAATGGAAATGTTTTATTAGTAGGACAAAGACATAAAAATATTTATGTCATTGATTTATATAGCTTTCATGATGTAAATTTGAATTTACTTTGTTTTAAAAGCACTCATGATGATATGTGGTTATGGCATAGGTGACTATGTCATTAACATGCAATAAAATTGCTAAACTTGATTTAGTAGTTGGATTGCCTAAATTAAATATTCATCCAAACTATGTTTGTGATGTATGTATTCATGGTAAGCATTCTAGAAGCTCATTTAAGAGTAAAAATATTGTTTCTACTTCTAGACCTCTAGAATTGTTGCACATGGATTTATTTGGTCCAATTAGCACCACTAGCTTAATTGGAAAAAATTATGGTTTTGTGATTGTTGATGATTTCTCTAGATATACTTGGGTTTGTTTGTAACTTACAAGGATGATGTTTTTGGTGACTTTAGAAAGTTTTCTAAATATATTGCAAGAGAACAAGGCTTTTTGATTAACAGGGTTCAAACTGATCATGGTAGCAAATTTGAAAATAAATTATTTGAGGATTATTATGATGAACATGGGATTACACATATTCTTTTTTGCACTAGAACTCCCCAACAAATTGGAGTAGCAGAGAGAAAAAAATAGAATGTTAATTGAATTAAGTAGATCTATGCTTGATGAGTATGAATTGCCAAAATATTATTGGGCAGAAGCAGTAAATACTACATGTTATGTGATGAATAGGATCTATTTTAGACCAATTTTGAAGAAGACACCCTATGAATTATTTTTTTGGAAAGAAACCTAAGATTGAGCACTTTCATGTATTTGGATGTAAATGCTTTATTTTGATAATGGATAAGAGAATTTAGGTAAGTTTAATTGTAAATTAGATGATAGTATTTTTCTTAGGATACTATCTTTCTAGTAAAGCTTATAGAGTTTTCAATAAGAGAAAAATGATTGTAGAAGAATCAATACATGTTATTTTGATGAAAATTTAATTGATCCCATTAGAAATGAAGTGATTGATGAAGAGATTGATAATTTTAAGAAAATATCTTTAGAAGATAATGTGGATGATTCATCACCTAAAGAATGGAAAAATAATAAAAATAATTTAAGGTAACTAATTATAGGAGATCCTTCAAAAGGAGTTATGACCAAAAAACATAGTAGAGGTTATAGATCATTCAACATTTTTTATCGAGGTTGAACCTAAAAATTTAGAAGAAGCATTAAGAATAATTTTTTGGATTATTTCTATGGAAGAGGAGTTGAATCAATCTATAAGAAATGATGTTTGGGAATTTTTCCCAAGACCCCAAGATGAAAATGTCATTGGAACAAAATGGGTCTTCAGGAATAAGCTAGATGATTTAGGTTGTACTGTTATAAATGAAGCTAGGTTAGTTACACAAGGATGCACACAAGTTGAAGGTATAGATTTTGAAGAATCTTTTGCACCTATAGCAAGACTAGATGCTATTAGGTTACTCTTTGCTTAAAGGAAAATATTCCAAGGAATCCATTGGAGATGAAATCAGATATAAATTCATTGATTATAAAATGACTTTGGCTAAAATACAAAATTTCAAATATTTTTGTAATTTTGAAATATGACATTTAAACATTATGATATAATTTATATATAATCATACATATGTTAGTTATCATATAACCTTAAAATCAAATTAAAATATTTAATTATATTAAGTATATAAACTAATTACACTTAGTAGTCATAATTTATTATCATTTATTATTTTACAATTCAAATGTTATGTATGAAACATATAATTCAATGTTAATTAGATAAAGATTTATATAAATTAACCTCATTATCATTATTTAAAATAAATAAAAATAAGTCTAAAAAAATAAAATAATAACTAAATAAAAACCTTGACCTAAAAATAAATAAAAAATAAAACCTAAACCCCAAATTAAAAAAAAAAACTTAAACTTAAAATAGTAATAAAAATAAACCTAAAAACTAAAAATAAAAAGCTAAGCATTAAAATAAACTAAACCTAAACCAAAAGCCAAACTAAATAAAATAAAATAAAAAATGAACATCAACCAAAACTAAAAAAATAAAACCTAAAAGTAAACTAAAATAAAAAACGTAAACTAAAAATAAAGATAAAACCTAAACCTAAAAAACTAAATAAAAATAAATCTAAACCTAAAAATAAACAAAATTAAAACCTAACTAAAATAAATAAATAAAAAGTGAATAAAAATAAAATAAACTTAAATAAAATAAAATAAAAAATAAAATAAACTAAAAAAAAAAAAAACTAAATAAACTAAATAAACCTAAACTGTCGGTTTACTTAATTTAAAAAATATTAAAATAAAACCCTAAACCTAAAACCTTAAAAATCCTAATCCTAAACCCTAAACCCTAAATCTAACCTTAAACCCTAAAAAAGCAAACCTAAACCATAAACACTAACTAAACCATAAACCATATACTAAACCCTAAAAGAATAAACCCTAATACCCTAAACCCTAATCCATAAACCATAAACCCAACCCTAACCCACCCTACCCTAACCTCACACCCAGCCCCAACATGCCTAAAAAGTAACTAAATAAATTAAAATTAAACTTAAACCCTAAAACAAAATAAACCTTAACCTAAACCTAAATTGTAAGAATGGGCAGAACCTTGACGGCAAAAACATCACCGTCAACTAGGCTCAATCTAGATTTAGAGGAGGTGGCAAAGGAGGATGCGACCATTATCGCAGTGGTGGTGGGGGATCTAGAGGAGCTGGTGGATATGGGTGGTGGTCAGAGAAGTGGTGGTTATGGAGGAGGGAGGAGCAACAAAGGTTACAACTGTGGTGGTTATGGAGGTGGGAGATCAGGGATATGATGACGGATCCTGCTACTCGAGAGGTTGGGGTGGTTCTGATGGGAATTAGAGAAACTTAAGAACGGATGATTCGATCTGTTAGTTATGGAACTGTATCTTTATAACAGAGATGATTCTAGTTATCTATGATATTTGATTTTCTCGATGAGTGCTCATTTTTTATCTGTCTTCGCTTGTGTCTTAAAAAACTTGGTGTGCTACTTATTTTATGAAATCAAATAGAAGAAATGTTGAATATAAATTTGTTCTCTGTGAAAAAACTAAAAACACAAAACCCTAAACTAAAACCTAAATCATAAACATAAAACATAAACGTTAAACCCTAAAACCCCTAAGCCATAAACCCTAAATCCTAAACCCTAAAACCCTTACAAACCCTAAACCCTAAACCCTAAAACCTAAACCCTAAACCTAAACCCTAAGAAACCCTAAACCAAAAAACCTAAAAAAACCCTAAACCTAAACCCTAAACCCAAAACCCTAAAACCTAAACCCAAAATTGTAATTCTGAAGCTAAAAACTTAAACTAAACAAAACTAGAAAATAAAATAAATAAAACCTAAACAAAAAATATAATAAATAAAATAAAATAAAATAAAACTTAAACTAAAACCTAAACTGAGAACCTAAAATAAAATAAATAATAAAAATTAAACTAAAATAAAATGAATAAAAACCTAAATTAAACTAAAAAAATAAAAAAACCAAATAAAATAAAAACTAAACCAAAAATAAAAATAAAATAAAACTAAAATAAAATAAAAATAAAAATTAAATAAAATTTAAACCTAATAAAAAAACTAAAATGAAACATAAAAATAAAACCTAAAAATAAATAAAAAATAAATCATAAACCCTAAACTAAAAAAAAACCTAAACCTAAAATAAAAATAAATTAAACCTAAACATAAAAATAAATAAATAAATCCTAAATATAAACCTAAAATAAACTAAACTTAAACCTAAACTAAATAAAATAAAATAAAATAAAAAATAAACCTAAACTATAAAAATAAAATCTAAAAAATAAACCTAAAATAAAATCTAAAACCTAAACATAAAAAAAATAAAATAAAACATAAACCTAAACCTAAAAATAAAAAATTAAAATTATTGATAAAAAAATAAAATAAAAATAAAACTAAACTAAAAAAATAAACATAAACCTGAACCTAAACCTAAAAAATAAACTAAAATTAAAAACCTAAACTAAACTAAATAAAAATACAAATAAAAATAAACTAAACTAAAATAAATAAATAAAATAAACTAAATAAACATAAACCTTCTAGGTTACTTAATTTAAAAAATAATAATAATAATTAAAAATAAAAAAACCAAAACCCTAAAACTAAAAATCCTAAACCCTAAACCCTAAAGTGACTTATAACCAAACCCTAAAAACCAAACCCTAAAATCAGCTCAGGCCATAAACCCTAAACCCTAATCCTTAAACCCTAAACCCTAAAGTCATAAACCTTAAACCCAAAACCTGACCCAAACTAAGCCTTAAGCATGCAACCTACACTAAACCCTAAACCCTAAATCCTTGTGCTCTACCTTAAACCCTAAAATGCAATATAATGATAATAATAATATATAATAATAATTAAAGAAGATAATAAAAAAACCCTAAACCCTCTAAATAAAACCCTAAACCCTAAACTCTAAACCTAAACCCTATATCATAAACCTTAACCCTAAACCTGCAACCCTAACCCACAAACTCCCTAGCCTTAAATCCTAAACTCTGTACCCTAAACCCAAAAACCTAACAAAACCTAAAATAAAACCTAAAATTAAAACTAAACCTAAACGTGAAATAAAAAAAAAATAAAATAAAACCTAAACTAAACCTAAACCTAAACCTAAACCCAAACATATTAAATAAAAATAAAAAACTAAATTAAAATAAAATAAATAAAAACCTAAACTAAATTGAAAAATAAAATAAACCTTAAAAAAACCTAAATAAAATAAAACCTAAATGTAAAATAAAAATAAAATAAACCTAAAATAAAATAAAATATAACCTAAATAGAAACCTAAACCTACAAAATAAACCATAAAACCTAAAAATAAATAAAAAATAAAACCTAAACCCAAAAAAAACCTTAAATCGAAAAAAAATAAATAAAATAAACTTAAACCTAAATTAAAATAAACTAAACTATAATAAATAAAACCTAAAATAAACCTAAGAATAAAAAACCTAAAGAAAATAAAAATTAAATGTAAATAAAAATAAAATAAACATAAAATAAACCTAAAATAAAATAAACTAGAAACTATAGAAAATTCTAAACCTAAAATATAAAACCTAAAAATAAAACCTAAAAAAAATAAATAAATCTTAAACCCTAAACTAAAAATAAAAATGAAATAAACAACATAAAATAAACCTAAACCTAATCTAAAATAAATTGAACAAAAATAAATAAAACCTAAACCTAAACCTAAACCTAAAATAAACAAAACATAAATAAATTATAAACTAATAAATAAAACCTAAAAATAAACCTAAAATGAAAACCTAAAACCTAAACCTATAAAAATAAAGTAAAAACATAAACCTAAAAATAAAAAATAAAACCTAAACCTTAAAAATAAAATAAAAAAAAACTCAACTAAAAAAGTAAACTTAAACATAAACTTAAATGTAAAAATAAAAAATAAAAACATAAACTGAAATAAGTAAAGAAAAAATAAATAAACTAAACTAAATAAAAATAAAAAATAAAATAATGTAAAATCAATAAAAAATAAACTAAATAAACCTAAGCCCATCGGTTTACTTAATTTAAAAAAAAACTCTAAACAATATGTTAACCCTAAAACCTAAACCCTAAACCCTAAATCATAAACCCTCAATCCTAAAGCCTAAACACTAAACCCTAAACCCTAAACCCTAAACCCTAAAACCCAAAATCATAAACCCTAAACCCTAAAAACTTAAAAACCTAAAAACCTAAACCTAAATTAAATAAAACCTAAAAATAAAGTTTATAAAAACCTAACCTAAATCAAATCAAATAAAACCAAAACAAAAAAACCTAACCTAAACCTCAAAAAAAAACTAATAAAGTAAACTAAAATTTAAAATAAAATACACCTAAGAAAAAAACCTAAATAAAATAAAATACTAAACATACAAAATCAAATAAAAAAAAATGAAATAAAAAAACCGGACCTAAAAAATAGATAAAAAACTAAAAATAAATAATAAATGAAAATAAACACTAAACTAAAGAAACCTAAACTTGAATAAACTAAAATAAATAAAATAAAATAAACCTAAACTAAAATAAATAAACATAAAATAAATAAACTAAACTAAATAAAATTAAAAAATAATCCTAAATAAAATATAAAATAAAATAATAAACCAAAACTTGGGTTTGCTTAATTTAAAAAAAATCTTAAACACTACCCAACAAAACCAACCCAAAACCCTAAACTCACTACTAAACCTAAACCGCAGACCTTAAACCTACCTACCCCAAACCCTAAACCAAAACTGAGCCCTACCTTAATCCTAAGCTGACCCTAAGCCCTTCACCTCTGAGCCACAAACCCTAAACCATTGGCCCCAAACCCTACTTAAACCCTAAACCACTAAATCCTAAACCCTGCGCCTAACACTTCACCCACCTGAACCCTAAACCCTGACCCTAAACTTAAACCCTAACCATGACCCTAAAGCTGAGCCTAGATCCTAAACACTAATCCCTGACCCTGAACCCAAATCCTGGGCTCTAAAACCCTAAACCCTAAAACCCTATTATGGGCTAAACCCTGGGCCCAAGCCCAGCCCTAAACCCTAAAACCTAGAGCCTAAAATTAAAATAAAAATAAAATAAAATAAATAAAATTGACTAAAAATAAACTAAAATAAAACTAAAATAAAAAAAACTAAATGAAAACCTAAACATAAAAAATAAACCTAAAAATAAATAAAATTAAAACCTAAAACTAAAAAAACCTAAACTCAAAATAAACCTAAACCTAAAATAAACTAAACTAAAATAAATAAAACTTAAACCTAAACCTAAAATAAACTATACTTAAACTTAAACCTAAATTAAATAAAATAAAATAAAAAATCAAACCTGATCCTAAATTAAAAATAAACCTAAAAATAAACCCACAAATAAAATCCCAAAATATAAACCTAAAGAAATAAAATAAAATCCTAAACCTAAAACTAAAAATGAAAAATAAAACCTAAACCTAAAAATAAAATAAAAATAAAAATCAACTAAAAAATAAACCTAAACCTAAACCTAAAAAAAACTAAAATAGAAAACCTAAACTAAAATGAAAAAACTAAACTAAATAAAAATAAAAGATAAACCTAAATAAAAATAAAAAATAAAGTAAACTAAAATAAATAAAAAATAAATTAAATATACTAAATAAACCTAAACCTACCAGTTTACTTAATATTATTCTAAAACCTAAACCCTAAATTGTAAACACTAAACCCTAAATGCTAAACCCTAAACCCTAAACCGTGAACCCTAAAAAGATAAACCCTAAAATGCTAAACCATAAACCCTAAATCCTAAACCCTAAACCCTAACCCTAAACCCTAAACCCTAAACCCTAAACCCTAAACTATAAACTTAAACCTAAAGTAACTAAATAAATTAAAAAATAAACCTAAACTTTAAAACCTAATAAACCTAAACTTAAATGTAAACCCTAAGAATGGGCAGAACCTTGATGGCAGGAATATCACCATCAACCATGCTCAGTTTTGATTATTGCTTTGATGGTGGGGGATTATTACTTTAATGGTGGGGGATCTATAAGTGATGGTGGATATGGAGGTGGTCGTCCAAGCATTGGTGGTTATGGTGGCAAGAGGAGTGACAGAGGTTACCTCCATGGTGGTGGAGGAGGGAGATATCAGGTATATGATGGTGGAGCCACTACTCGAGAGGCTAGGGTGGTTCTGATGGGAACTAAAGAAACTGAAGAATGACCGATCCGATCTACTGCTTATGGAACTGTCTCTTTATAGTAGAAACAGGTCTAGTTATCTAAAGTTTTTTATTTGCTCTATGCATGCTCATTTTTTATCTATGATGCCACTATGAGTCACTATAGCACCCAAGAGAGGGGGGGGGGGGGGGGTTGAATTGGGCGATATTAAAAATTTTAAAGGTTAAATATTAAGTTTTAATATTTAGGAGAAAATTAATTTTTGATTTTATAATGATGATATAATTCTAAATGCAGAAAAAATAAAGGTACAGTAAAGTAAAGAAAGATAATAGGAACAAAATTTTTACGTGGTTCGGCCAAACCCCAAAATCGACCTATGTCCACGACTAGCCACCCCTGGCTAGAAAACCACTAAATGCAAAATAGCTTATAAATAGTACTCTACTATAATGGGGTTAGTACAACCCCAAGAAAAATATATGTACTCTCCTACAAAGGGGCGAGTACAACCCCAATATAAATTTTACAGAACAAAAAAAAAATACAAAATAATAAATTTTGATAAAATATATCTCTCAAAAATATACCAAGCTATCCAATTCAAAAAGTGATCTCACAACTTATAAATCATCTCTTTACAACTTACTAATTTGTCAAGATATATTATTAATTTTGATAAAAAATATTAAATAAATATCTTGAAATCATCTTACTAAGATGTTTATGTTATTACAATTGGTAGATTAAAATAAAATTGATTTCAAAATAAATTCACAATAGTCTTTTGCACAATAAGTTAAATTTCAGCATGGAATAATTTTAAGTTTAAGAGAAACTATAACAAGTATGTATATAATAGTACAATAAAGATTAACTTTCTACTAAAATTCTTTTTCTTAATTATTAAACAATGAAAACAACAAGCTTTACTAAATTTTAGCAAGATAAAATTTTTAAAATAAAGGATATTTGTTGAAATAAAATAATAAGTGACAAATAAAATAATTAATTTTTTTATAAATTTTTATTTCGATAAAGAAACTTGATTATAATAGATCTAGCATATACTATAAAATTCCAGCAATAATTTATTTTATGTTAACCAAAATGAAACTTTTAATTAATGAACTAATCACAAAATACTTAAATAAAATTAGTATATGGTAAATTTAAGTAAACTGGTAACCTTTTAATTAAAGAGATAGATCTGTCAAATATGAAAGTAATTTTAGCACAATAAGTTAATTTGAAATGCTTAAAATATACTTCTAAAATAGATCTAAGAATAAATGATCTTTCAAATATGACTAATGAAGAAATATTTCAAGAAACCAAAAGAAATTTGTAGGAAGATAAAAATTTCAACAAGTTGAAATAAATCCTACAAACTATCACAAGAGTTTTTCACAAAAAAATTATTGAAGAAACTTATCAAATTAAAGGATTTGGAGCAACTATTATGACTTTGAAAAAATTACAAAATCTTGACTCAGATTCTCAAAAGGCATCTAATGATATATCTTAAGATGATTTAGATGATGCTTTTAATTATTTATTTATTGAATATAAAAAATTAAAAAGAAAATACAAAACTTTAGAAAAAGAACATAAAATTTTAGATATGCATTTTTTAAGATTTAAAAATAAATGTAATAATTTAAAAGTAAAAAAAATTCTTTATAAAATTGTTCTTACTTGTATGTAAACTTGAAAGAGAGAATATTTTGTTAAAAGCAAGATTAGAATTATGTTTGAAATCACCAGTTCGTTATAATGCTTCATCAAGTAAAACATTGAATAAAAATTATTTGCATCATACACATATCCCACTCATATACTTATAATTATCAAGCTAAGCCGTATGCAAATACTCAGGTTTGGTGCAACTATTGTGATAGAAAAGGGCATATTTCATTTGATTGTTATGCACATAAATTAAAAAATACTAAGCAATCATCTTTTGTATGGGTACCAAAAGGTACAAGCACTACACAAACCACACATGCTAGATATCTTGCTTCAAATTTAGAAAATGAACCCAAATAGGTTTGGGTTCCAAAAGTTAACATGTGATTTTTTTTTATAGGAATGCCTTCAAGTAAAAATCAAAGAAGGCTTGTGGTACTTGGACAATGGATGTTCAAGACATATGACGGGAGATAAAGATAAATTCACAACTTTAGAATCAAGTGATGGAGGATTTATTACATATAGAGATGCAAAGGGAAAGATCATTGGCATGGGTTCTATTTGTAAGAATTCTATCACTTTAGATAAAGTTTTTATAGTAGAAGGATTAAAACATAATTTAATTTCTATTAGTCAATTATGTGATAAAGGTTTGAATGTAGTATTTCATGCATCATATTATATTATAAAAAATAATGGAAATGTTTTATTAGTAGGACAAAGACATAAAAATATTTATGTCATTGATTTATATAGCTTTCATGATGTAAATTTGAATTTACTTTGTTTTAAAAGCACTCATGATGATATGTGGTTATGGCATAGGTGACTATGTCATTAACATGCACATACTCAATAAAATTGCTAAACTTGATTTAGTAGTTGGATTGCCTAAATTAAATTTTCATGCAAACTATGTTTGTGATGATATGTATTCATGGTAAGCATTCTAGAAGCTCATTTAAGAGTAAAAATATTGTTTCTACTTCTAGACCTCTAGAATTTTTGCACATGGATTTATTTGGTCCAATTAGCACCACTAATTGGAAAAATTATGGTTTTGTGAGTGTTGATGATTTCTCTAGATATACTTGGGTTTGTTTGTAACTTTCAAGGATGATGTTTTTGGTGACTTTAGAAAGTTTTCTAAATATATTGCAAGAGAACAAGGCTTTTTGATTAACAGGATTCAAACTAATCATGGTGGCAAATTTGAAAATAAATTATTTGAGGATTATTATGATGAACATGGGATTACACATATTTTTTTTGCACTAGAACTCCCCAACAAATTGGAGTAGTAGAGAGAAAAAAATAGAATGTTAATTGAATTAAGTAGATCTATGCTTGATGAGTATAAATTGCCAAAATATTATTGAAGCGATAAATACTACATGTTATGTGATGAATAGGATCTATTTTTAGACACCCTATGAATTGTTTGAAGAAACCTAAGATTGAGCACTTTCGTGTATTTGGATGTAAATGCTTTATTTTGATAATGGATAAGAGAATTTAGGTAAGTTTAATTGTAAATTAGATGATAGTATTTTTCTTAGTATACTATCTTTCTAGTAAAGCTTATAGAGTTTTCAATAAGAGAAAAATGATTGTAGAAGAATCAATACATGTTATTTTTGATGAAAATTTAATTGATCCCATTAGAAATGAAGTGATTGATGAAGAGATTGATAATTTTAAGAAAATATCTTTAGAAGATAATGTGGATGATTCATCACCTAAAGAATGGAAAAATAATAAAAATAATTTAAGGTAACTAATTATAGGAGATCCTTCAAAAGGAGTTATGACCAAAAAACATAGTAGAGAGGTTCTAGATCATTCAACATTTTTATCTGAGGTTGAACCTAAAAATTTAGAAGAAGCATTAAGAATAATTTTTTGGATTATTTCTATGGAAGAGGAGTTGAATCAATCTATAAGAAATGATGTTTGGGAATTATTCCCAAGACCCAAGATCAAAATGTCATTGGAACAAAATGGGTCTTCAGGAATAAGCTAGATGATTTAGGTTATACTGTTATAAATGAAGCTAGGTTAGTTACACAAGGATGCACACAAGTTGAAGGTATAGATTTTGAAGAATCTTTTGCACCTATAGCAAGATTAGATGCTATTAGGTTACTCTTTGCTTAAAGGAAAATATTCCAAGGAATCCATTGGAGATGAAATCATATATAAATTCCTTGATTATAAAATGACTTTGGCTAAAATACAAAATTTCAAATATTTTTGTTAATTTTGAAATATGACATTTAAACATTATGATATAATTTATATATAATCATACATATGTTAGTTATCATATAACCTTAAAATCAAATTAAAATATTTAATTATATTAAGTATATAAACTAATTACACTTAGTAGTCATAATTTATTATCATTTATTATTTTTACAATTCAAATGTTATGTATGAAACATATAATTCAATGTTAATTAGATAAAGATTTATATAAATTAACCTCATTATCATTATTTAAAATAAATAAAAATAATATGTTAAGTTATGAGAAAATTGATTCATGTAATGAACTCATATAAATTCTAAGATAGTTATAAATTCATATAACCTAAAATATTGTATCTTGAGCTTCACATTGTCCATTTTGATCTATCTTTCATTCTTCTATTCTTGCAATTTCCTCAAAATATTATAAGATGTATTGGATATGTAATTAGCAATTAATATATTTGAAGCACATAAAACATACATTAGAACATCCAAGCATTCATTTGTTATCATCAAAATAGATTGGATTGAACATGAGGCTCATTAAGCCAAGAGCCACTTGTGCCTTAGAGAACTTAGTGTGTTACTTGGTTGAGGAAATCAAAAGAAGAAATGTTGAATCTAAATTTACCCTGTTAAAAAAAACTTAAACTAAAACCTGAACTCAACAATTTGCTAGAGCCTTTTACTATGCTGGCTGAACCTTTGTTGATTCTTTTGGATTGGACTGTTTGATTTCTGGTGGTTGGTGGTTGCCTATGGCATCCTTCTATGTGGTTGTTTTGTCTTCTAATGATTTGCATCGGGTGCAGCTTATGTTTCCTTCAATTGATGGTTTCATTTCTGAGCAGTTTAGTCATTTGTGGTTTCTCACCCTTGTTTGGCTTGGTGAGTGCTTGTTCTTTGGGACTTTGGCTTGAGGGCTCCTATCTTGGTTTTTTTTTTTCTATTAATTGGCATTGGTGCTGCTTGCTTATGGTTGGTTGATTTTCCCTAGTTTGGAGCTTGGATGGGTATTTGGTTAATGGTTGTTGTTGGTGTTCTCTAACTTTGTTCTAGCCTCTCTCACGGGTTATTTTGATTAGTGCATTGTGGTTTTTGTTTTGTGGTTTGGCAACTAGCTAGTTACTGCCGGGTTTCTCTCTATTTGATGGTGCCAGATCTGGAACTCTATGGACTGCTGGCCTTAGATGTTTTCTTGTATCAGGTATGTTGGCTATGATGGCTTTGATGTTACTCGCCACTTCTCTCTATTTGGTAGCATTACATATGATTGTAACCCTTCTTTATGAAGTTTGGATGCTCATATCCATTATTTCCCCTTGAGCTGATCCTAACTGAGCTTGAGCCTTCTCTTTCTTAACACTCTCCTTTTCTTCTCTTTATCTTTATCATTTTTAGCTAAGAATTTTATCATTGTAGTGTTTTGCAAATTTCTTTTATAAGTTGGAACTTTATAAAGGAATGGTTGTTGCTTAGTCAACCCAAGTGCCATTACTGTGGACCTTACTTATCTTGCTTTCTCAAAGGAATCATGGTATTCTTGACTCATCCTTTTACTATTCTTAGGACTTATTTTAGTCTTCTATGTCTTTTTCTCTTAAGCTTTTTAGATGATGTATTTGCTCTTTTTTTTTTCTTTTTTTTTTCTAATATACTTACTTAATTGGGGGTTTAGCTCTGTAGGTTTCTTGTAGCTCTGAGAGTAGTAGAATTTTAGAACTTTACCCCTTTTAAGGACATTGTATGTTTTCTGGTAATAAAATTCTAACTTTCCCAAAAAAATTGTAAACTCTAAACCCAAAACCCTAAACCCTAAACAACCCTAAACCCTAAACCCTAAACCACAAACCCCCTAAACCTTAAACCATAAACTTAAACTCTAAACCATAAAACCCTAAACCTAAACCCTATAACCCCCTAAAGCTTAAAACTAAACCCTAAACTAAACCCTAAATCCTAACCCCCTAAACCTAAAACCCCTAATCCTAATCCTAAACTAAACCTAAAGTAACTAAAATAAATTAAAGAAAAATCTAAACCCAAAACTTAATAAACCTAAACCTAAACCAAAACCCTAAGAATGGGTAGAACCTTGATGGTAGGAACATCACTCAACCAAGCTCTGCAGGTATGGTGGAGGTGAAGGTAGGCGGTGTGTAGTGGTGGGTGATTTAGAGGTGCTGGTGGATATGGAGGTGGTGGTTGGAGTAGTGGTGGTTATAGAGGCGGCTGGAATGACGGAGGTTACAGCCGTGGTGGTGGCGGAGGGAGAGATCGGGGATACGATGGTGGATCCTGCTACTCGAGAGGCCGGGGTGGTTCTAATGGGAACTGGAGAAACTGAAGAACGGCCAAACCAATCTACTACTTATGGAACTATGTCTTTATAGTCGAGATGGTTCTAGTTATCTAGGGATTTTGATTTGCTCTATGCGTGCTCATTTTTTATCTATGTCATCGATTGTGTCTTAGAAAACTTGGTGTGTTACTTGGTTGATGAAATCAAAAAGAAGAAGTGTTGAATCTAAATTTTTTCTTTGTTAAAAAAAAATAAAAACCCTGAACCCTAAACTAAAACCTAAACCCTAACCTTAAACCTATAACCTACAACCTATAATCGTAAACCCTAAACCCTAAACCCTAAAACCTAAACCCTAAACCCTAAACCCTAAACCATAAAAACCTAAAAACTAAAACCTAAACTAAATATAACCTAAAAATAAAATAAATAAATAAAACCTAAACTTAAATATAATTAAAAAAATAAAATAAAATAAAAACCTAAACTAAAACCTAAACCTAAACCTAAAAATGAAATAAATAAATAAATAATAATAAACTAAAATAAAATAAATAAAAACCTGAGAATAAAAAACTTAAATAAAATAAAAACTAAATGTAAAATAAAAATAGAGAAACCTAAACTAAAATAAAATAAAAACCTATACCTACAAAATAAACCTTAAAATAAAACCTAAACCCTAAACTAAAAAAAACCCTAAACCAAAAATAAAAGTAAAATAAATAAAACCTAAACTTAAACCTAAACTAAATAAAATAAAATAAACTTAAAATAAACCTAAACCAACTAAAAATAGACCTAAAAATATAAAATAAAACCTAAAACCTAAACCTAAAAAAATAAAATAAAAACCTAAACCAAAAATAAAATAAAGCTAAAGCTAATAAAATAAAATAAAACTAAAACCTAAACCTAAACCTAAACTAAAAAAACTAAAAACTAAACTAAATAAATAACTAAATTAAAGAAATACCTAAATAAATAAAATAAAATAAAATAAATTGAAATAAATAAAATACTAAATAATCTAAACCTTTTTGCTTTTTTTAAAAAAAAAACACTAAATCTTAAACCTCATAAATCATAAACCATAAAGCCTAAACCTACCCTAAACCCTATAAACCTAAAAAACCATAAACCCTAAACCCAAAAGCATAAACCCTAACCCTTAAACCCTAAACCTAAACTCCTAAACCCTAAACCTAAACCTAAATCTAAACCCTAAATCTTAAACCCTAAATCACTAAACCTAAGCCTAATGTAACTAAATAAATTAAAAAATAAACCTAAACCCTAAAACCTAATAAACCTAAACCTAAACTTGAATCTTAAGAATGGTATCACTCTCTAATGGAGGTCAGAATTATTACTGGTTGATACTACTGAGCTTTGGTTGCCCTCTAGTTTTGGTGGCTCTCTCCTTTTGTTGGTCTCCTACTACGTTGGTTTTAGGATGGCCTGGTGATTGGCAAGATTCAAAGCTTGCTTGTTTGCTATTTTCCCTAGCCTATATCTTTTGCTGTGAGGGTTTATTAGCTGGTTGTTGATTGATGGCTGTGGTATTATCCAGCCTTTTTCTTTCAGTTTTGGCTATCTGGCATTGTTATTATTGGTTGAGCTTGGCCATTAGCTTTGTTCCTTCCTAGGCTGAGTTACTCTCTCTAGAGCTGTTACCTACCATCTAGTTTTTATTCCCCTTTTTTGGTGGTTTTCTTGAAGTTTTTTGTGGTGTCTGTGTGTTGGCTAGATGGCCCATGTGCTTGTTGTTTCTTTCTACTGTGGGATGAACCTGTATGTGGTTTTGGCCATTCTTAGCTTTATTGCTATTTCTATTGATTCCTGCTACTATGGTTGGCTGGGTGGTCTTAATGGCTGGCTGCAGTTGTGCTGTTGGTTGGTGGATCTGTAGAATTTTTGGTTCTTTAGCTTTGGTCTTTGTTTATTTTGGGTGTCTTTGATGGTGGCTAGTTTTTGGTTTTTTCCTTGTTTGGTTGGTTTCTTTACTCTGGTTTGGCTGGATTTTTTACTGTTTAGTTGCCTATTTAATCTTGATGATAGATACTGGAATTGGCTACCTCTTGGTTATTGGCTGTTTGGATTAATCGAGGTAAGTTGGCTATGATAGCTAGGATGTTTCCCCTATTATCCTTTTGCTTAGTAGTACCATATGTGATTGTAACCCTTCTTCTAAAGATTGGATGCTCACATATCCTGTTGCCCATTGAGATGAATGTGACTGAGCCTGAGCCTTATCTAAGATTTTTATCATTTTGTTCCTTTTGTGTAGTTAACTTGTCCTTATTTTTAGATGCTTATCTCTATCTTTAGTTCTTTTGTAGGTTTTGGGGTTGTAGGTGGTTTGTGCATCTCTCAGAAGATTTCTAGATATAGATGGCTTTGGCTACCCTTCTTGGAATTTTGTGCTATTTCTTTCTTAATTTTTGTATTTTCATTCTTTTGCTTTGGTTTTCTTGTAATACGTAGGATTACCTCTTTAGGCTAATTATAGCTCTTTTATTAGTAGTTTAGAGATTTATCCCCTATAAGGACGTATTATCTCTTTCATTTTGGCAATAAAATTCTCCCACTTTTAATTTTTTTTCTTAAAAAAAACCTAAGAATGGGCAGAACCTTGACGGTAGGAAGATCACCATCAACCAGGCTCAATTTAGAGCTAGCAGTGGAGGTAAAGGTGGAAGCGGCGGTTATCACATTGGTGGTGGGGTATCTAGCGGTTTTGGTGGATATGGAGGTAGTGGTCAGAGCTGTGGCAGTTATGGAGGCGGAAGGTGCGACAGAGGTTACAGCCGTGGTGGTGGCAGAGCGAGAGATCAGGGATATAATTGTGGATTCCGCTACTCGAGTGTCCCGGGTGGTTTTGATGGGAATTGGAGAAACTGGAAAATTGCCAATTCGATCTACTGCTTATTATGTCTTTACAGTATAGATTGTTCTAGTTATCTAGGGTTTTTTATTTACTCTATGCGTGCTCATTTTCTATCCATGTCATCGCTTGTGTGTAAGAAAACTTGGTGAGTTACTTGGTTGATGAATTCGAAAAGAAGAAATGTTGAATCTGAATTTGTTCTCAGTTAAAAAAAATTGAAAACCCTAAACCCTAAACTAAAACATGAACCCGAAACCCAAAAAACCCTAAATCCTAAACCTTAAACCCTAAACCTTGAACTCTAAACCATAAAAAACTAAAAACCTAAACATAAACTAAATGAAACCTAAAAATAAAATAAATAAAAAACCTAAACCCAAATAAAATAAATAAACTAAATAAAATAAAAACATAAACTAAAAACTAACCTAAACCTAAATAGAAAATAAAATAAAAAATAAAAAACTAAACTAAAATAAAATAAATAAAAACCGAAACTAAACTAAAAAAAATATAAAACCTAAATAAAACTAAACCTAAATATAAAACCTAGATAAAATAAAACTAAACCTAAAATAAAAATAAAATAACCCTAAGATAAAATAAAATAAAAACCTAAACCTAAACTAAAATAAATAAAACCTAAACCTAAACCTAAATAAACTAATCATAAACCTAAAATAAATAGAATAAACTAAATTAAAAACAAACCAAAACCTAAACTAAAAAATAAAACTGAAAAATGAACCTAAAATAAAAATCTAAAACTTAAACCTAAAAAAATAAAATATAAATCTAAACCTAAAAATAAAAATAAAAAATAAACTTAAAAAATAAAATTAAATTAAAAATAAACTAAAAAATAAACCTAAACCTAAAGCTAAACCTAAAAATAAGCTAAAATAAAAAACCTAAAATAAAACAAATAAACTAAACTAAATAAAATAAAATATAACCCAAAATAAAAATAGATAATGAAAAACTAAAATAAATAAAGAATTAACTAAATAAACCTAAACATACAATTTTACACAATTTAAAAAAAATAAAAAATTAAAAAATAAATATATTAAAGAAAAACCCTAACCCTAAACCTACAACCCTAAATCCGAAAACCCTAACCCTAAACCTTAAAACCTAAACCCTAAAGCCTAAACCCAGAAACCCTAAACCCTAAACCCTAAACCTTAAACCCTAAACTTTATTTTATAAAAGAAAACCTTAAACCCTAAACCCTAAACCCAAAACTAAAACCTAAACCCTAAACATAAAACCTAAACCTTAAAACCTAAACCCTAAAACTTAAATCGTAAACACTAAACCCTAAACCCTAAACCCTAAACCCAAAAACCTAAACTTAAATAACCTAAACCTAAACCTAAACCTAAACTTACCATGTTTTTTAAAACACATGGTGGTATCCCTATTTCTCATCTCAATTTTCGTGATAATTTTATAATCTTTTACATTGCCTCTATTCGACATTAACATTAAAACTATTAAGAACCTTAATAGAATTTGGCAAAGAAAGTGGACTCTTTCAATGATGGAAAATGTTATTTCTTCCGCTAAAATCCCTACCAATAGGCTCAACCAAATCTCCAAAATTACTAATTTTCACATCAACTTCTTATTAATTATCTCGGGCTCGCTTTTAAAGGTAAAAAAATCTCTCTTTTGATGATCTTATCAAAAAATCTCCAATAAATATTCTTTTGGGAATTTCATTTACTCTTTTCTTGGTAGGCTCACCTTGATGATTAAGAGCACTCTTAATTCCATGCCTTTATATCTCATCCAAACCATCAGTGACCATTTCTATCATTAACAGTATTGAGCATCTCTTTAACAAATTTTTTTGGGGCTCTAATAACTCCTCTAAAAGAATGCACTGGACCACTTGTGTTAAAAGTTGTGGCACTCTCATTAAGGTGGTCTTGGATGTAATCAAAGAGAAGCTATCACTGCGTTTTCCTATAAACTCTGGTGGAATTTTAGGAGTAACAATAGTCTTTGGGCTAATTTCATGACTGATAAATATTGTCAGGATAAGCACCCCCTCATTTGTCCCTATAAAGCGGGAGACTCTCCAATTTGGAAAAGACTTTGTTCCGTCAAATGGGATGTCAAATCCTTAATTTTTTGGGGGATTAACTCTGGTTCCTCATTCTTTTGGCAAGATAACTGGAGTGGATGTGGGTCCATTGACGACTTACTCTCTACCCATTCCACTACCGCTATTAAAGTGAAATCTTTCTAGCAGAATAATATGTGGAAAAATAGTAAGCTTATTGATTATATTCCTTCTTTTCTCTTGAACAAACTCACTACTATTCCTATAATTCCAACCAATCAAGATTAGATCCTTTTTAATCTCTCACATAATGGTGATTTCAACTTTAAAAATGTTTGGCTTCACATTAAAGAAACTCATGTTTCTTCTAATGTGTTTCTCAAACTTTGGAATATCACTATCCCTACTTCTTATTCTGTTCTTTGTATTTATTGAAAAACTTCATCCCTGTTGACTCCTTATTGTGGGATAAATGTTTTCAATTTCCTTCAAAATGCCAATGCTGCTTTCACATTGAGAATGTGAACCATGTCTCTGTTAACGAGGCCATTGCTTCTAAACTCTAGATTTGGTATGATGATCTCTTTAACATTGTCATTTTCAATGGCTCCCTAACTTTATATCAACTTCTTGAAGTTTATTTTGACAACACTATTAAAGGTCACATTAAAGTCATAACTGCTATCACCCTTATTTGGTTCATATGGATGGACATAAATGATGCAAAACATCTTGAGATCCCTATGAACCACACGAGAATAATTGCTAGAATTAAAAAAAAAAATCCGTGACTTATTTAATGGCAATCTCATTCACTACAAACATTTTAAAGGTTGTAAATTTGTTAATAAATTGGGTCTTAACTGATCAACCCTATCAGAAAATGACAAGATTATTTATTGGGTAAAACCTCATGATCATACTATTAAAATTAACACTGATGGCTCTATCTCTCATAAAGGTTCAAGTTGTGGTGGTATTTTCAGAAATCTTCATGGTAAAGTCCTATGTGCTTTTGCCTACCCCCTTAATTCTTGCTATGTTCCTTTCTTATGTGGTACAAAGCTCTTGAGATTTGTCTTCAAGATGGTTGGCTCAATATTTGGATTGAGGTGGATGCCCTTCTGCTGATTGATCTTTTGACTTCCACCAAAATGAGCAACACTCAATTTCACTACCTTCTCAAGCAAACTAGAGCTCTTCTTACCCAACTTAATTTTAACATCACTCATGTATGGCGAAGGTAATGCATGTGTGATTACTTTGCACCGGGAGCCGATTGGATGGTATAATATTCTTTGATCACCCTACCAAAACATTTATGGCTTTGGTTAATTTGGACAATCTGGCTCCCTTATCTTTAAATTAATCTAGCCCTTCAGATTATTCTGGTTCAATATCTATTTAACTGCATGCCCATTTTATATTTAGTGTTGTTGCTTTCTTGGTTTCTGTTGATGCGTCAATGTGATATCCCTTATTTCTTACTTGTTGATCTCAGTGACATGTGTTGTTGGTTTAATTGCCTTAGCTCTAATTTGGAGCCTATTGCTTATACTATTAACGATGCTCCTTCAAAATTTGTTAATGTCTCATCCTATTACTGCCCTTTACCGAGCTATGTGGCATCTCGCTATTGGTTTAACTCTCCACCCTTGTTTAGGGGTCTTCGCATTCTATGATGTTGCTTGGTTGCTAGAGGAAGATATATTACTTAATGCTCTATTTTTTGCTCTATTTATTGATCAACATGGACATCTGGAATTTGAATCACCTTTTTGATTTTTCTTCTGGTGGCTTCCATTGTTGCATTAACTGTTTTGCTATTGGAGTTGGATTACTGATTTCCCTTGCTGTTTGTATCAAGGCAGTGATCTAGCTTATCTGCTGTTGTTTCTTTTCCCATCTTGGTTCAATTAGGCTTGTGCAGATCATTGTGATGAAGCATCTATCTACTTGGTATGCACTGTCTATTTTGAAAGGGTGGTACTATGGGCACCTGCTGCCTTATCTTGTCTTGATGTCTTGGTTGTCTGTTGATCTGGATTATCTGATTTTCTGTCCAGCATGCTGTTACTGGGGCTGCAGTTCTAACTGTCTTTATTTGGTGCTATTTTTGGTGGGATGTAGCCTATTTCCTTTGTTGGGTTATGCCACCTTCCTTTATAATAGCTTTTTCCCACTTACTATTATGAATATTAATAAGGGGGTTGTTCACATCTGCATTCATTATTATGATTGGATTCATTTTCAGGATTCCAATGTTGGCTCTATCTTTGTTGGTTGTGGGACTTTAGGGTCCTATGTTCAGCAAGCTGTTTCTGACATTGTTGTTCTGATTGTCTTTGATGATTGATGTCTGGGCTGCTGCTTCTCAGATCTCTGTGTTTATGGTCTACCTATTTGGTTACTAACTATTGCAATGTCTACACTGAATGATAGCTTTTATGGCTAGTTAGCTGTCTTTTACTGTCTTGGCTATTTTTTGTCTTAGTTATATGCTATCTTGTTTTATCTGGATTCTAATGTTAACTCTCATTTGAATCCCCTTTTTGATTTTTCTTCTAGTGGGTTCCATTATTGCACTAATTGTTTTGCTATTGGGGTTGGATTGCTAATTGCCCTTGCTGTTTGTATCTGGGTAGTGATCTACCTTATCTGCTGCTATTTCTTTTCCCATCTTGGTTCAGTTAGGCTTGTGCAGATCATTGTGATTAAGCATCTATCCACTTGGTATGCACTATCTATTCGTAATGGGTGGTACTATGGGCACCTGTTGCCTTTTGCTGTCTTGTTTTCTTGGTTGCTTGTTGATCTAGATTATTCGATTTTCTATCCAAAGACGCTTTACCGGGCTATAGTTACCGTCTTTATTTGGTGCTATTTTTGGTGGGATGCGCCTATTTCCTATGTTGGGTTATGCCTTCCTTACAATTACTTTTTGCAAACCGTTATGAATATTAATAAGGGGTTGTTCACATCGATTCATTATTTTGATTGGGTTCATTTTCTGGACTATGCTTCAAGGTTGTACTCCTGGCCAGAAAGATTCATATATATATATCATATGTTTGGGATGGTGTTATTTATAGGCTCATTGACTTGCTTAGTAGAATTTCAGCAGGCTGCCTCTTCTGCTATTTTCTTGTGGTGGGTTTTTATGCTGGCCTATTACACCTCTTGGCTATGATTTTTCATGAGGTTCTGATAAAGATGGCTCATTCTCATATGGATAAGTATTCTTATGTCATGGTGACTATATTGATGATAATTTTCCTGCATGGGATTCCTTATCTTATTACTCTTTGCAATTTCCTCTCTATTTTATCTATGGTTTTGTTTAGGCTTCAAGGTAATAAAGCCCATAAGACTTTCAACAATTGGCTGCTATCTTCTCACATGTTTGTTGGCTATGATGGCTGTGATGATTTCACTCCCTTTTGGTTTGGTAGTAGCTCTTGTGATGTAACCCTTCTGCTGAACCATGGATGCTCATATTTGCATCTGCCACAACTGGGTGTGACTAAGCCCTTCTCTATCACATTTCTTTACTATCATTCTCGATTATGTTTTCATTATCTCTGTAGATACCTTAATTGCTATAACTTCTTTCTGTCTACATTTTTGCAAGTGTTTCTCTCTTGTCCTCATGTAGGTTTGCTCCAGAGTGTCATGCATTCTCACATCCTGCAGAGTACTGGCCCTAATCTTCCATTGGCATATTATGTTAACCAATTTCTATCTTTTGATTGCTTTCTTATTTTCTTTTGCTTTTGGTTGTACATAGATAGGGGATTTACTCCCTAGGCTTATTGTAGCTCTTTGAGTAATAGTTCTGGAGTTTATCCCCTTTAAGGATCTTGTAACCCTCTTTTTGTGGCAATAACATTCCCCTACATGGGGTTTCCCAAAAAAAAAACCCTAAATAAAATAAAAACTAAACATAAAATAAAAATAAAATAAACCTGTGATAAAATATAATAAAAACTAAATAAAAACCTTAACCTAAAAATAAAAAAAAAAAAAGGTAATAACACTTAAACACTAAACTAAAAAAACTTAAACCTAAAATAAAAATAAAATAAACCTAAACCTAAACTAAAATAAGCTAAACTAAAATAAACCTAAACCTAAAATAAACTAAACTTGAACCTAAACCTAAACTAAATAAAATAACATAAACTAAAAATAAACCCTAATCCTAAACTAAGAAATAAAACCTAAAAAAACCAAAATAAAACCTAAAAATAAAAAATTAAACCTAAACATAAAAGATAAAATAAAAATAAAATAAACTACAAAAAAGTCTAAACCTAAAAAATAAACTAAAACAAAAAAAAACCTAAACTAAAATGAATAAATGTAATATAAATAAACCAAACTAAATAAAAATAAAAATAATCCTAAATAAAAATCAATAACAAAATAAACTAAAATAAATAAAAATAAACATTTTACATTACTATTTTTTTAATTAAAAAACCCTAAACACTAAACTCTAAACCTTAAAACCTAAAAGCCCTAAACCATAAATCCTAAACCCTAAACCCTAAACCTACAACCCTAAAACCCTAAACCCTAAAGCATAAACCCTAAATCCTAAAAAACTCAATACTTTAAACCCTAAACCCTAAACCCTAAAAAACTAAAAACCCTAAGCCATAAACCTAAACCTTAAGCTAACCCTAAACCCTAAACCCTAAACCCTAAACTCTAAACTCTAAACCCTAAATAACCCTAAACACTAAAACCCTAAACCTAAAACCCTAAACCCTAAACACTAAACCTAAACACTAAACCCTAAACCCTAAATCCTAAGCTCTAAACCCCAAACCTTAAACTTAAAACCATAAACCCTAAACCCTAAACCTTAAAACCTAAAAACCCTAAATCATAAAACCTAAACCTTAAACCCTAAACCCTAACCTTAAACCCTAAAACCTAAACTTAAACCTAAAGTAACAAAATAAATTAAAAAAGAAACCTAAACCCTAAAACCTAATAAACCCAATCCTAAACCTAAACCCTAAGAATGGGCAGAACCTTGACAGTAGGAACATCACCGTCAACCAGGCTCAGTCTAGTTCTGGCAGTGGAGGTGAAGGCGTAGGCGACGGTTATCCCAATGGTGGTTTGGGATCTAGAGGTGGTGGTCGGACTAGTGGTGGTTATAGAGGTAGGAGAAGTGACGAAGATTATAGCTGTGGGAGACAGAGGGAAATGGTAGATCCGCAAATCACCGCCGTGGTGTCGATGGGATCTTGAGAACCAAGAATGATGATCATCATTGCTTATTGAACTATGTCTTTACAGTAGAGACGGTTCTAGTTATCTAATGTTTTCAGTTGTGTCATAGAAAACTTAGTCTGATACTTGGTTAATGTAATCAAAATGACGAATGTTGAATCTGAATTTATTTTCTTTTTTTAAAAAAAAGACCAAAAACCCTAAACCCTAAACTAAAACCTGAACCCTAAACCTAAAACCTAAACCCTAAACTCTAAACCCTAAACCCTTGAAACACTAAACCCGAAACCCTAAATGCTAAACCCCTAAACCATAAACCCTAAACCTAAACCCTAAAAAGCTAAAAAACCTAAACCAAAACAAAATAAAAATTAGAAATAAAATAAATAAAAAAACCTCAATAATAATTAAATAAAATAAAATAAAAACCTAAACTAAATCCTAAACCTAAACTTAAAAACAAAATAAATAAAAAATAAAAACATAATTACAATAAAATAAATAAAAACCTAAACTAAACAAAAAAAGAAAAAACCTAAATAAAATAAAAAGTATACCTAAACTAAAAATAAAATAAACTTAAAATAAAATTAAATAAAAACTAAATAAACAACTAAATATAAAAAATAAACCCATAAATAAAACATAAAGAATAATAAAAACTTAAACCTAAACCCTAAACTAAAAAAATATTAACCTAAAATAAAAATAAAAATAAACCTAAACCTAAACTAAAATAAAAAAAACTTAAACCTAAAATAAACTAAACCTAAACCTAAACCTAAACTAAATAAAATAAAATAAACTAAAAATAAACCTAAACCTAAAGTAAAAAATAAAAACAAAAAATAAACCTAAAATAAAAATGTAAAACCTGAACTTAAAAAATAAATAAAAACATAAACCTAAACCTAAAAATAAAAAATAGATCCTAAACTTAGGAAATAAAATAAAAATAAAACTAAACTATAAAATAAACCTAAACCTAAAAAATAAACTAAATAAAAAATGTAAACTAAAATAAATAAACTAAACTAAATAAAAATAAATTTCACCTAAATATAAATGTAAAATAAAACTAAATAAAATAAATAAAAAATAAACTTAATAAACTAAAGAAACCTAAACCTACTGGTTTACCTAATTTAAAAAAAATAAAAAAAAATAAATAAAACCCTAAACCCTAAACCCTAAATTCTAAACCCTAAACCCTAAAATCCCCGAACCCAAACCAAAAACCCTAAACCTAAACTAACCTTAAACCCTAAGCTAACCGTAAACCCTAAACCTTAAAAACTTGAAACCAAAACCCTAAACCCTAAACACTAAACCTTGAACCCTAAACCCTAAAACCCCAAAACCTAAACCCTAAACCCTAAATCCTAAACTTTATTTTGAAAAAAAACCATAAACCCTAAACCCTAAACTAAAACCTACACCCTAAACCTAAAACCTAAACTCTAAACCCTAAACCCTAAAAACCCTAAACCATAAACACTAAACCCTAAACCCTAAACCCTAAACCCTAACCTAAAACCTAAACCTAAATAAAAAAATAAAATAAAATAAATTGAAAACCTAAACTAAAACCTAAACCTTAACCTAAACCTAAACCTAAAAATAAAATAAAATAGAAAATAAAACTAAAACAAAAATAAAAGAAAGAAAAACCTAAACTAAACAAAACATAACCAAAAAGTAAAAAACCTAAATAAAATAAAAACTAAACATAAAATAAAAATAAAATAAACCTGTGATAAATTAAAATAAAAATTAAATAAAACCTTAACCAAAAAATAAAAATAAAAAATAAATAAATAATAACACCTAAACACTAAACTAAAAAAAACTCAAACCTAAAATAAAAATAAAATAAACCTAAACCTAAACTAAAATAAGCTAAACTAAAATAAATAAAACCTAAACCTAATCCTAAAATAAACTAAACTTGAACCTAAACCTAAACTAAATAAAATAACATAAACTAAAAATAAACATAAACCTCAACTTAGAAATAAAACCTAAGAATAACCTAAAATAATAACCTAAAAAAATAAAAAATTAAACTTAAACATAAAATATTTAAAAAATAAACTACAAAAAAAACCTAAACTAAAATGAATAAACATAATATAAATAAAATAAATAAATAAAAATAAATAACAAAATAAACTAAACTAAATAGAAATAAACTAAATAAACATAAACATATTACATTACTAATTCTTTTAAATAAAAAAACCCTAAACACTAAACTCTAAACCTTAAACCCTTAAAGCCCTAAACCCTAAATCCTAAACCTTAAACCCTAAACCTAGAACCCTAAAACTCTAAACCCTAAAACATAAACCCTAAACCATAAACCCTAAACCCTAAAACCCTAAAACATAAACCTTAAACCCTAAACCCTGAAAAACCATAAAACCTAAGCCATAAACCCTAAACTTTAAGCTAACCCTAAACCCTAAACTCTAAACCCTAAATAACCCTAAACACTAAAACCCTAAAACCTAAACCCTAAACCCAATCCCTAAACCCTAAACCCTATATTCTAATCCTTAAACCCTAAACCTTAAACTTAAAACCCTAAACCCTAAACCCTAAATCCTAAAAACTCTAAATCATAAAACATAAACCCTAAACCCTAATCCCTAATCGTAAACCTTAAACCCTAAACCTAAACCTAAAGTAACTAAATAAATTAAAAAAGAAACCTAAACCCTAAGAATGGGAAAAACCTTGACAGTAGGAACATCACTGTCAACCATGCTCAGTCTAGATTTGGCAATGGAGGTGAAGGAATAGGCGGTGATTATCCTAGTGGTGGTGGGGGATCTAGAGGTGGTGGTCGGACTAGTGATGGTTATGAAGGCAGGAGGAGCAACAGAGATTATAGTCGTGGGGGTGGCGGAGGGTGAGATCGGGGATATGATGGTAGGTCCCGCAAATCGAGAGGTTGGGGTGGTACTGATGAGAATTTGAGAAACTGAAGAACGATGGATCCGAGTTATCACTTATTGAACTGTGTCTTTATAGTAGAGACGGTTCTAGTTATCTAATGTTTTTGGTATGCTTTATGCATGCTCATTTTTTATCTATGTTTTTGCTTGTGTCGTTGAAAACTTGGTGTGTTACTTGGTTAATGAAATCAAAAAGATGAATGTTGAATCTGAATTTGTTTTTTTTTTTTTTAAAAAGACCAAAAACCCTAAACCCTGAACTAAAACTTGAACCCTAAACCTGAACCCTAAACCCTAAATGCTAAACCCTAAACTTTAAACCATACCCTAAACCCTAAATTAACCATAAACCCTAAACCTAAACCCTAAGAAGCTAAAAACTTAAACCAAAACAAAAAAAAAATTAGAAATAAAATAAATAAAATACCTAAATAATAATAAAATAAAATAAATAAAATAAAATATAAACTTAAACTAAAACCTAAACTTAAACTTAAAAATAAAATAACTAAAAAATAAAAACATAATTACAATAAATTAAATAAAACCTAAACTAAACAAAAAAGAAAAAACCTAAATAAAATAAAAACTATACCTAAAATAAAAAAATAAAATAAACTTAAAATAAAATAAAATAAAAACTAAATAAACACCTAAACCTAAAAAAAAATCAAAAAATAAAACATAAAAATTAATAAAAACAAACCTAAACCTAAACTAAAATAAATAAAACTTAAACCCAAAATAAACTAAACCAAAACCTAAACCTAAAAAAAATATTAACCTAAAATAAAAATAAAATAAACCTAAACCTAAACTAAAATAAATAAAACTTAAACCCAAAATAAACTAAACCAAAACCTAAACCTAAAATTAAAAAAATAAAATAAACTAAAAATAAACCTAAACCTAAAGTAAGAAATAAAAATAAAAAATAAACCTAAAATAATAATGAAAACCTCAACTTAAAAAAAAGTTAACCTAAACCTAAAAATAAAAAATAGATCCTAAACCTAAGAAATAAAATAAAAATAAACATAAACCTAAAAAATAAATGAAATATATAATCTAAACTAAAATAAATAGACCAAAAATAAATAAACAAAACTAAATAAAAATAAATTTAAGCTAAATATAAATATAATATAAAATAAACTAAAATAAATAAAAATTAAACATAATAAACTAAAGAAAACTAAACCTACTAGTTTACTTAATTTTAAAATAATAAAAATAAATAAATAAAACCATAAATCCTGAACCCTAAATTCTAAACCCTAAACCCTAAACCTCAAACCCTGAACCCTAAACCTTAAAAGCCCAAAACCAAAACCCTAAACCCTAAACCCTAAACCCTAAACCCTAAAACCCCAAACCCTAAACCCTAAACCCTAAACTAACCTTAAACTCTAAGCTAACCCTAAACTCTAAACTCGAAACCCAAACCCTAAAACCTAAACCCCAAACCCTAAACCCTAAACCATAAAACACCAAAACCTAAACCCTAAGCTAACCCTAAACCATAAACCCTTAAACCTAAACCCTAAAAACCCTAAACCTTAAAGCCTAAACACTAAACCTTAAACCCTAAAACCTAAAAACCTTAAACGCTAAAGCCTAAACACTAAACCCTAAACCCTAAGCCCTAAACCTTAAGCCCTAAACCCTAACCCTAATCCCTAAACCCTAAAACCCTATACCCTAAACCCAAGCCCTAAGCCCTAAGCCCTAAACCCTAAACCCTAACACTAAAGATTAAACCCTAAACCCTAAACCTAAACTTAAACAAACTAAATAAATATAAAAATAAACATAAACCCTAAAACCTAGTAAACATAAACCTAATCCTAAACTTAAACCCTAATAATAGGAAGAACCTTAGCAGTAGGAACATCAGCATCAGCTAGGCTCAATCTAGATCTGGTGGTGGAGGCGAAGGCAGAGGTGGCAATTTTCATAGTGGTGGTGGGGGATCTAGAGGTGCTAGTGGATATGGAGGTGGTGTTAAGAGCAGTGGTGGTTATGGAGGCAAGTGGAGCGATGAAGGTTACATCCATGCTGGTCATGGAGGGATAGATCAGGGATATGATGGTGGATCCCCCTGCTCGAGAGGTGGTGGTGGTTCTGACGGGATCTAGAGAAATTGATTGTCGATCGATCTGATATCTTTCTTGTAGAACTGTGTCTTTATAGTAAAGATAATTCTAGCTATCTATGGGTTTTTTATTTGCTCTATGCATGCTCATTTTTTTATCTATACCTTCACTTGTGTCTTAGAAAACTTGGTGCGCTACTTGGTTAGTTAAATGAAAAAAGAAGAAATATTGAATATGAATTTGTTCTCTCAAAAAAATAAGCTTAAACCCTAAACCAGAACTTAAACCCTAAACCTAAAACCTAAATCCTAAACCCTAAACTCAAAAAATGATAAACCCTAAACACTAAGCCCTAAACCCTAAACCCTAAAGCCTAAAACCCTAAACCATAAACCCTAAACTAAACCTAAACCCTAAACCCTACACCCTGAAACCTATAACTATAAACCCAAACCCAAAACCCAAAACCTAAACCTCAAAACCTAAGTTCTAAATTAAACACTAAACCTAAACCATAAACTATACTCCTAAATAATAAATCCCTAATCCCAAAACCTATAACCTAAACCCTAAACCCTAAAACTCAAAACCTAAACTTAAACCTAAACTAAAACTAATCACCTAAATAAAACTAAACCTAATTAAACTAAAAAACCTAAAACCTAAACTTAAACCTAACCTAAACCTAAACTAAACCTAAACCTAAACCCAAGTTTAAACTAAACCTAAACCTAAAATAAAATAAAACTAAACCTAAAAAAAACTAAAATAAAAACCTAAACCTAAACCTAAAAATATAAAATAAAACCTAAACCTAATAAGTGAAATATAAATAAAACTAAACTAAAAAGTAAACCTTAACCTAAACCTAAATGTTAAAAATAAACTAAAATAAAAAACTTGAACTAATAAAATAAACCTAAAATAAATAAATTAAACTAGATAAAAATAAAAATGAACCTAAATAAAAATAAAAAGTAAAATAAACTAAAATAAATAAAAATGAACTAAATAAACAAAATAAACCTAAACCTACTCATTTACTTAATTCAAAAATGCATTTTAAAAAAATTAATAAAAAAAACCCTAAGCCCTAAACCCTAAATCATAAATCCTAAACCCTAAACCCTAAATCCTAAACCCTAAACCCTAAACATTAAACCCTTAACCCTAAAGCCAAAAACCCTAAACCCTAAACCCTAAAACCTAAACTAACACTAAATTGTAAGTTATCCCTAAACCTCAAACCCTAAACTCCAAAAATCTTAAACCTTAAAGCCTAAACACTAAACCCTAAACCCTAAATCCTAAGCCCTAAACCCTAACCAAAAAACCCTAAACCCTAATCGTACTAGAGGTGCTAGTGGATCAGGAGGTGCTTGTGGATTTGGAGGTGGTGCTTATAGAGGTGAGAGAAGAGACAGAGGTTACATCTGTTGTGGTGGTGGAAGGATAGATCAGAAATATGATGGTAGATCCTGCCACTCGAGAGGTAAGGGTGGTTTTGATGGGAACTGGAGAAACTGAAGAATGATCGATCCAATCTACTTCTTAGGGAACTGTGTTTTTATAGTAGAGATGATTCTAGTTATCTAGGGTTTTTGATTTGCTTTATGCGTGCTCATTTTTTATCTATGTCATTGCTTGTATCTTAGAAAACTTGGCTGCTACTTGGTTAATGAAATTAAAAAGATGAAATATTGATTCTAAATTTATTCTCTATCAAAAAACCTTAAACCTTAAACCCTAAACTTGAAATCCTAATCCGTAAACCCTAAATGCTAAACCCTAAACTAACCTAAACCCTAAACCCTAAATTAACCTAAACCCAAAACTAACCATAACCTTAAACCCTAAATCCTAAATGCTAAACCTTAAACCGTAAACTTAAAAACCCTAAACCCCAAAAACCTAACTAAATTTAAAAACCCCAAAACCTAAACCCTAAACCCTAAAACCTAAACCCTACAACCCTAAACCAAAATTCTAAACAAACTCCCTTAAACCCTAAACCTAAAACCCTAAATCTAAACCTAAACCCCAAACCTAGAAATAGAAGGCCCAATTCAATTGGCTCATGAATAGTTAATTAGATTAAAGGACAATTAATCACTCTTATGGTTTTCCCACATATTTAGACTAACCTAATTTCATTACACTATTTTTTATTAAAATCAAAGATCTACCGTGATTTAATTAATTATGTTTAGGGTTTGGGTGTTTTGGACTTTAAGGTTTAGGGTTTTTAGGGTTTAGGGTTTAGCATTTTGGGTTTTGTATTTTGGGTTTTAGGTTTACAATTTTGAGTTTGGGGTTTAGGTTTTTATGATTTAGGGTTTAGGGTTTGGGGTTGTAGGTTTAGGGTTTAGGATTGTAGGTTTAGGGTTTAAGTTTTAGGGTTTAGGGTTTAGGGTTTAGGGTTAGTTTAAGGTTTAGGGTTTAGGGTTAGGGTTTTATTGTACTTTTTTTATTTTTTTTATTTTTTTATTTCTAAGGTTTAGGGTTTACAATTTAGGAATTAGGTTTAGGGTTTAGGTTTTATTTTAGGGTTTATGGTTTTTGGTTTTTTTTAATAGAGAACAAATTTAAATTCAACATTTCTCCTTTTCGATTTGATCAACCAAGTAACACACCAAGTTTTCTAAGACATTAGCGACGACATAAATAAAAAATGAGCACACATAGAGCAAATCAAAAACTTAAGATAACTAGAACCGTCTCTACTATAAAGACACAGTTCCATAAGAGAAAAATCAGATCGACCATTCTTCAATTTCTCCAATTCCCATCAAAACCACCTCGGCCTCTCGAGTAGCAGGATCCACCATCATATCCCCGATCTCTCCCTTCGCCACCATCATGCCTGTAACCTCCATCACTCCTTACAACTCTATAACCACAACTACTCCAATCACCACCTCCATATCCACCAGCACCTCTAGATCCCCCACCAACACTGCGATAACTGCTGCCTCTGCCTTTACCTCCACCGCCAAATCTAGCCTAAGCCTAGTTGACAATGATG
Organism: Cymbidium sinense; assembly: GCA_021442155.1. Classification (NCBI taxonomy): domain Eukaryota; kingdom Viridiplantae; phylum Streptophyta; class Magnoliopsida; order Asparagales; family Orchidaceae; genus Cymbidium; species Cymbidium sinense. The sequence continues at coordinate 150,369,270 of CM038214.1, forward strand.
TTCTTATCATCAAGGTTATGCCCATTCTTAGGGTTTTAGGTTTAGGTTTAGGTTTGGGTTTATTAGGTTTTATGATTTTGGTTTATTTTTTATTTTATTTAGTTACTTTAGGTTTAGGTTCAGGTTTTGGTGTTTAGGGTTTAGGGTTTAAGGTTTAGGTTTAAAGTTTATGGTTTAGGGTTTAGGCTTTGGGGTTTAGGGCTTTTTTTAACTGAAATGATTCCATAATAAACAAGTAATTACCAAATCAAATAAGACATTATCCTTAATGACTAATAAAATAAGATGAAATAAAATGCAATTTAAAATTTACAAAAAATAGTATTTCACAAAATGATTTAACTTTTAGAGATAATAAAAATTGATTTTATAGAAGGCCAACAAAGCTTTGACAAACAAGGTGAAACCCATATCATCATCAGATTGCTCAGCAGGCTCTTCCTTCTTCTCTTCCACTACAGTAGCCAGACTAGTAGCAGTAGTTAGAGTAGTAGAAACATCATGCGTAGCAGCCACATCAAATTTAGTAGGATCTTTCAAATACTCCTAAACCATCTCAGCCCGCGGGTATGTGTAATCAGTGGCAATCGTGATGGTTAGGACCTTCTTGTAGATGTTGATGAACATATGGGATGTTGTAGTAAGTGTGGGATAAGAGAGGGCTAATGAAAGAGAAGTGATCATTAAAAGGGCTTAAAAACTTCTCGATGAGATCATCTTTAGTGAGGTCAAGCACCTCAGGATTGAACACCGATCCATCATCATACACAGACTAGATGAGAAGGCCATCAGAGAATCTTCTAGTCCCTAGCTTAGCAAGGAGAGCAGCCTCTGAGGATCCCTTATCACCATTTTTAATCATTCAATCGGGGTGATAATTTCAACAAAACCTGGAAGAAAGAAGTTTATGAACGATCCAAACCAGTGCAACCTGGAGGAACCATAAAAATAATAAGTGCAACAAGACCAACATGGGCAGGAGCACCAACTAGATTTCCAACCTCTTCGACCTCTTAAAATCACCTCTCATAAAAATCAGCTCAATCACGATTTAGTCTTTTGGTTTTAGGCTTTTAGGGTTTATTCTTTTATGGTTTAGGGCTTAAGGTTTAGGGTTAGGGTTAGGGTTTAGGGTTTATGGTTTATGGTTTAGGGTATAGGGTTTTGGATTATGATTTAAGGTTTATGGTTTAGGGTTTAGGGTTTAGGGTTTAGGGTTTAGGTTTGTAGTTTTAGCATTGTATGTCTACGGTTTAGGGTTTAAGATTTAGGGTTTAGGTTTTTTTTAAAAAATTAAGTAATATGGCATGTTTATGTTTATTTAGTTTAATTTTAATTTATTTTAGTTTATTTTATTTTTTATTTTTATTTAAGTTTATTTTTTACATTTAGTTTATTTTATTTATTTTTGCTTTATTTATTTTTAGTTTAGGGTTTTTATTTCACTTTATCTTTTAGGTTTAGGTTTAGGTTTTTTTGTTGAGTTTTATTTTTATTTTATTTTTAGTATTAAGTTATACTTTTATTTTTAAGTTCATGTCTAGGTATATATTTTATTTTTTATGTTTAGGTTTTAGGTTTTTATTTTAGTTTATTTTAATTTAATTTCTACTAGGTTTAAGTTTATTTTTAGTTTATTTTATTTTATTTAGTTTAGTTTTAGGTTTAGGTTTTATTTATTTTAGTTTAATTTATTTTAGTTTAGGTTTTGGTTTATTTTATTTTGTTTATTTTATTTTTATTTTAGGTTTAGATTTTTTCTAGTTTAAGGTTTATGTTTTATTTTTTATTTATTTTTAGGTTTATTTTTTAGGTTTAAACTTTTATTTAAGGTTTATTTTATTTTTATTTTACGTTTAGTTTATATTTTATTTAGGTTTTTTATTCTAGAGTTTATTATATTTTTTAGTTTAGTTTAAGTTTTTATTTATTTTATTTTAGTTTTTGTATTTATTTTATTTTATTTTATTTTTAGGTTTAGGTTTAGGTTTTAATTTAGCTTTTAGTTTATTTTATTTTATTTATTTTATTTAGTTTTAAGTTTTTTTATTTATTCTATTATTAGGTTTTATTTAATTTAAGTTTAGGTTTTTAGGTTTTTAAGGTTTCGAGTTTGGGGTGTAAGGTTTTAGAGTTTATGGTTTTAGGGTGTAGGGTTTAGGGTTAAGGTTTAGGGTTTAGGGTTTAGGGTTATGCTTTAAGCTTTAAAGTTTAGCATTTTTAGGGTTTAGGGTTTGAGGTTTAGGGTTTAGGGTTTGGTGTTTAAGGTTTAGGGTTTAGGGTTTGGGGTTTAGGGTTTTAGGTTTTAAGGTTTAGGGTTTAGGGTTTAAGGTTAGGGGTTTTTTCCTTTTTCTATTTATTTTTTATTTTTAGGGTTTAGGGTTTAGGGTTTAAGTTTTAGGTTTAAGGTTCAGGTTTTAGTTTAGGGTTTAGAGTTTTTACTTTTTTTAATAAAGAACAAATTCAGATTTAACATTTCTTCTTTTTGATTTCATCAATTAAGTAACACACAAAGATCTCTAAGACACAAGCGACATAGATCAAAAATGTGCATGCATAAAGCAAATTAAAAACCCTAGATAACTAGAACCGTTTCTATTATAAAGACATAGTTCCATAAGCAGCAGATCGGATTGGCCATTCTTCAGTTTCTCCATTTCCCATCAAAACCATCCCACCTCTTGAGTAGTGGGATCCACCATCATATCCCTGATCTCTCCCTCGGCCACCACCACGACAGTAACCTCCATCCACAGTTTTTTTAGTTTATTTTATTTTAAAGTTTTATTTAGTTTAGGTTTAAGTTTTTAGGTTTTTATGTTTTTAGTGTTTAGGGTTTAGGGTTATGGGTTTAGGGTCTAGGGTTTAGGGTTTAGGGTTTAGGGTTTGGGGTTTAGGGTTGTAGGTTTGAGGGTTTAGGTATTAGGGTTAGGGTTAAGGATTTAGGGTTTAGGTTGTAATTTTTTGGCTTTAGGGTTAAGGGTTTTTTGGGTTTAGGGTTTTCAAATTAGAGTTTATGATTTTAAGGTTTAGCATTTAGGATTTATGGTTGTAAGCTTAGGGTTTAGGGTTAAGTTTAGAGTTAGGGGTTAGTTATTTATTTTTTATTTATTCTTTTTTATTCTTTTTTATTTTTTTAGGATTTTGAGCATAGGGTTTAGGGTATAAGTTTTCTATTTAAGGTTAAGGTTTTTGTTTAGGTTTATTTTTAAATTATGTACACCTGTAGGTTTAAGTTTTTTTTAGTTTACTTTTAAGGTTTGGTGTTAGCTTAGGGTTTAGTTTTTTTTCTAAATTAGGTAAACCAATAAGTTTAGGGTTAGTTAGTTTATTTTTTATTTATTTTAGTTTCTTTAATTTCTAATTTTTATTTAAGTTTATTTTTTATTTTTATTTAATTTATCTATTTTATTTAGTTTAGGTTTTTTATTTTAGTTTATTTTTTTTAGATTTAGGTTTTGGTTTAGGCTTATTTTTTAGTTGAGATTTATTTTTATTTTATTTTTTAGGTTTAGGTTTTATTTTTTATATTTAGGTTTTGGTTTAGGTTTTTATTTTATTTCTTTATGTTTAGATTTTAGGTTTATTTTTAGATTTTATTTTTTAGTTTAGGATAAGGTTTATTTTAGTTTATATTATTTTATTTAGTTTAAGTTTAGGTTAAGGTTTAGTTTATTTTAGGTTTAGGCTTAGGTTATATTTATTTTAGTTTAGTTTATTTTAGTTTAGGTTCAAGTGTATTTTATTTTGTTTATTTTATTTTTATTTTAGGTTTATATTTTTTTTCTTTAGGGTTTAAGTTTTATTTTATTTTTATTTTAAAGTTTTTTTTAGGTTTAAATTTTTATTTAGTTTTTATTTTATTTTTTTAGGTTTATTTATTTTTATTTTAAATTTTGTTTTTATTTTTTTTGGTTTTTTATTCTTCAATTTTTTTTACTTATCTTAGTTTAGTTTAGGTTATTAATTATCTTATTTTAGTTTATTTGATTTTATTTTTAAGTTTAGGTTTAAGTTTTAGTTTATGTTTTATTTTATTTTCTTTGTTTAGGTTTATTTATTTATTTTTTATGTTTTATTTAGTTTAGGTTTAGGTTTTTAGCATTTAGGGTTTACGATTTATAGTTTTGGGTTTAGGGATTTAGGATTTAGTGTTTTAGGGTTTTGGCCTTAGGGTTTTTAATTTTTAAGGTTTAGGCTTGTAGGATTTGGGTTAGCTTAGGGTTTAGGGCTTAGTGTATAGGTTTTTGATTTAGGGTTCAAGTTTTAGTTTAGGTTTATTTAAATTAAGTAAACCTGTAGGTTTAAGTTTTTTTTTAGTTTACATTTAACGTTTAGGGTTAGCTTAGGGTTTGGTATTTTTTAAAAAGAATTATGTAAACTAGAAGGTTTAGGGTTATTTATAATATTTTTTATTTATTTTAGTTTATTTAATTTTAAATTTTAATTTATGTTTATTTTTTATTTTTATTTTATTTAGTATAATTTATTTATTTTAGGTCTATTTATTTTAATTTAGTCTTTTTATTTTAGTTTATTTTTTTTAGGTTTTAGGTTTAGGTTTAGGTTTATTTTCTAGTTGAGATTTATTTTATTTTATATTTTAGGTTTAGATTTTATTTTTTATTTTTAGGTTTAGGTTTAGGATTTTTTTTTATGTTTATATTTTAAATTTTTATTTTAGGATTATTTTTATATTTTGTTTTTTAGTTTAGTATTAAGTTTATTTTTGGTTTGTTTTATTTTATTTAGTTTAGGTTTAGGTTTAGGTTTGGTTTATTTTAGGTTTAGGCTTTGGTTTTATTTAATTTGGTTTAGTTTATTTTAGTTTAGGTTTAGGTTTATTTTCTTTTATTTATTTTATTTTTATTTTAGGTGTAGGTTTTTCTTCTTAAGGTTTTGGTTTTATTTTTTATTTACTTTTAAGTTTTCTTAGGTTTTGGTTTTTATTTAGTTTTTATTTTATTTTTTTAGGTATATTTTATTTTTATTTTAAATTTAGTTTTTATTTTCTTTAGGTTTTTTACTCTTAGGTTTATTTTTTTTTTAGTTTAGTTTAGGTTATTAATTATTATATTTTAGTTTATTTGATTTTATGTTTAGGTTTAGGTTTAGGTCTTACTTTAGTTTTTTTTATTTAATATTTTTATTTTATTTAAGTTTAGGTTTTTTTTTATTTTATATTTAGGTTTTATTTAGTTTAGGTTTAGGTTTTTAAGGTTTAGGGTTTTTATTGTCTAGGTTATTAGGCTTTACGATTTTAGGGTTTAGGGCTTAGGGTTTTTAGTTTTTAGGGTTTACAGTTGAAGGTTTAGGGATAGCTTAGGGTTTAAGGTTTAGGGTTTAGGATATAGATTTTTGATTTAAGGTTCAACTTTTAGTTTAGGTTTATTTTTAAATTAAGTAAACCTGTAAGTTTATGTTTTTTTTTATTTTACTTTTATGGTTTAGGGTTTAGGGTTAGCTTACGGTTTAGGTTTTTTTAAAAAAAATTAAGTAAACTAGTAGGTATAGGGTTAGCTTATTTTTTATTTATTTTAGTTTTTTTTATTTTTAAATTTTATGTATGTTTATTTTTTATTTTTAATTTATTTATTATATGTTTATTTATTTTAGTTTATTTTTTTTAAGTTTAGGTTTAGGTTTAGGTTTATTTTTTAGTTCATATTTATTTTTATTTTATATTTTAGATTTCAGTTTTATCTTTTATTTTAGGTTTATGTTTAGGTTTATATTTTATTTTTTTATGTTTAGAGTTTAGGTTTTTCTTTGCGGTTTGTTTTAAATTTATTTTTTAGTTTAGGATAAGGTTTATTTTTAGTTTATTTTATTTTATTTACTTTAGGTTTAGTTTTTTTAAGGTTAAGGCTTAGGTTTTATTTATTTTAGTTTAGGTTTAGGTTTATTTTATTTTGTTTATTTTATTTTTAATTTAGGTTTAGGGTTTTTTCCTTTAGGGTTTAGGTTTTATTTTTTATTTATTTTTAGGTTTTTTTTAGGTTTAGGTTTTTATTTAGTTTTTATTTTATTTTTTTAGGTTTATTTTATTTTTTATTTTACATTTAGTATTTATTTTCTTTAGGTTTTTTGTTCTAAGGTTTATTTTATTTTTTTAGTTTAATTTAGGTTATTAATTATTTTATTCTAGTTTATTTGATTTTATTTTTAGGTTTAAGTTTAGGTTTTAGTTTAGGTTTTTATTTTATTTTATTTTTATATTTTATTTATGATTATGTTTTTTTATTTATTTTATTTTTAGGTTTTCTTTATTTAGGTTTAGAGTTTTAGGGTTTAGGGTTTAGGGTTTTGGGTTTCGGGTTCAGGGTTTTAAAGTTTAGGGTTTTAGGGTTTAGGTTCGGGTTTTTAGTATTTAGGGTTTAGGGTTGTAGGTTTAGGGATGACTTAGGGTTTAGGGTTTAAGGTTGTTGGTTTAGGGTTTAGGTAGGTTTAGATTGGAGGGTTTAGGGTTTAGTGTTTAGGATTTAGGGCTTTTAAAGCAAACCCACAGTTTAGTTTTTTTTATATTTATTTTAGTTTATTTTATTTTGTTTTATCTATTTTATTTATTTAGCTTATTTATTTAGGTTTATTTTTTAGTACATTTTTAGGTTAAGGTTTATGTTTTGTTTATTTTTTAGTTTAGTTTTATTTTTTATTTTATTTTAGGATTAGACTTTATTTTTTATTTTAAATTTTGGTTTAGGTTTAGGTTTAGGTTTTATTTTACTTTTTTTAGGTTAAGGTTTATAGTTATTATTTTAGGTTTTTTTTTTAGTTTAGGTTTAGCTTTATTTTTAGTTTATTATATTTTATTTAGTTTAGAATTTAGGTTTAGTTTATTTTAGGTTTACGTTTAGGTTTTCTTTATTTTAGTTTAGGTTTAGGTTTATTTTATTTTGTTTCTTTTAGGTTTAGTTTTTTTTAGTTAAGGGTTTTTGTTTTATTTTTTATTTATTTTTAGGTTTATTTTTTAGGTTTAGGTTTTTATTTAGCATTATTTTATTTTATTTTAGGTTTATTTTATTTTTATTTTATGTTTTGTTTTTTATTTATGTTTTTTTATTTTTAGGTTTATTTTATTTTATTTAGTTTAGTTTTGATTTTTCTTTATTTTACTCAATTATTTTTTTTAATTAGGTTATTTAGCTTTAGGTTGGGGGTTTATTGAGAGGGTTTAGGGTTTAGGGGTGAGCTTTAGGGTTTAGGTTTTGGGTTTAGTCACATTTAGGGTCAGTGGTGTGTCAGGGTGGTGGAGGTCTAGTTTATAGAAAGGAGGGTGGTTTAGGATTTTGGGTTTAGGATTTAGGGCTTAGGGTTGCAGGTTTAGGATTTAGGGTTTAGATAAGTTTAGGGAGTTAGTTTTGGGTTTATGTGTCATATTTATTTTATTTTTTAAATTAAGAAAACCCATCAGGTTTTAGTTTAGGTTTTATTTTATTTTATTTTTATATTTTATTTGTTTATGTTATTTATTTATTTTATTTTAGGTCTTTATTTAGGAGGTTTTAGGGTTTAGGGTTTGGGTTTTGGGTAGGGTTAGTTTAAAGAGGTTTTAGGGTTTAGTGTATGAGTTTTAGTTTTAGTGTTTAGGGTTAAGTGGGACGAAGGGTTTAGGGTTTAGGGTTTAGGGTTCAAGGTTGTTGGTTTAGGGTTTTGGGTTTACGGTTTAGGGATTAGGGTTACTTATAGGGTTTAGGGTTTAGGGTTTAGTGTTTAGGGTTCAGGGTTTTTTTAAAATTAAGTAAACTGATAGGTTTAGTTTTTTTAGTTTATTTTCATATTTATTTTAGTTTATTTTATTTTTATTTATATTTTAGTTTATCTTTTATTTTTATTTAGTTAGTCTTATTTATTTTAGGTTTATTTTTAGTACATTTTTTAGGTTAACGTTTATGTTTATGTTTATTTTTTAGTTTATTTTTATTTTTTATTTTATTTTAGGATTAGGCTTTATTTTTTATTTTAAGTTTAGGTTTAGGTTTATGTTTTATTTTACTTCTTTTAGGTTTAGGTTTATAATTTTTATTTTAGGTTTTAATTTTTAGTTTAGGTTTAGGTTTATTTTTAGTTTATTTTATTTTATTTAGTTTAGAGTTTAGGTTTAGTTTATTTTAGGTTTACGTTTAGGTTTTCTTTATTTTAGTTTAGGTTTAGTTTATTTGTTTTAGGTTTATTTTTTTTTAGTTTAGGGTTTTATTTTATTTTATTTATTTTAGGTTTATTTTATAGTTTTTTATTTAGTTTTTATTTTATTTATTTTATTTTATTTTATGTTTTGTTTTATTTATGTTTTTATTTTAGGTTTATTTTATTTTATTTAGTTTAGGTTTTTCATTAATTTATTTTAATTTTATTATTTTATTTTTTAAAATTTTTAGGTTTTATTTAGATTAGGTTTTTAGGTTTTTGGGGTTTATGGTATAGGGTTTGGAGTTTAGGGTTTAAGGTTTAGGGTTTGGTGTTTAGGGTTTAGGGTTTAGGTTTTGGGGTAGGAGGGTCAGTAGTGTGTGAGTTTAGGGTTGAGTTTAGTTTATGGTTTAAAGGTTTAGGGTTTATGATTTAGGATTTTAGAGTTTAGGATTTAGGGTTTAGGGTTATAGATTTAGGATTTGGGATTTAGGGTTGTAGGTTTAGTGTTTAGGGTTAGTTTTGGGGTTTTGGGTTTAGTGTTGGGTTTTTTTTTATTTTTTTATTTTTTATTATTTTTTAAATTAAGTAAACTCATCAGTTTAGGTTTATTTTGTTTATTTTCTATTTATTTAAGTTTATTTTATTTTTGTTAATAATTATTTTTTTTTATTTAATTTAGTTTTTTTTATTTTAGGTTTATTTTTTAGTTTAAGTTTTTATTTTAGTTTATTTTTATGTTTTTTAGGATTAGGTTTGGTTTATTTTAGTTTAGTTTTATTTTATTTTATTTTATGTTTAAGGTTTAGTTTATTTTTTTTATGTTTAGTTTAGGTTTTATTTTATTTTTAAAGTTTTAGGTTTCTATTTTAGGTTTTATTTTTTAGTTTAGATTTAGGTTTATTTTTTAGTTTATTTTATTTTATTTAGTTTAGGTTTAGGTTTAGGTTTAGTTTATTTTAGGTTTAGGAATAGGTTTTATTTATTTTTGTTTAGGTTTAAGTTTATTTTATTTTTATTTTAGGTTTAGGTTTTTGATTTAGTTTAGGGTTTAAGTTTTATTTTAGAATTTATTTTTTACTTAGGATTAAGTTTATTTTTGGTTTATTTTATTTTATTTTGTTTAGGTTTAGGTTAAGGATTAGTTTATTTTAGGTTTAGGCTTTGGTTTTATTTATTTTAGTTTAGATTTAGGTTTATTTTATTTTGTTTATTTTATTTTTATTTTAGGTTTGGTTTTTTTTCTTTAGGGTTTAGGTTTTATTTTTATTTATTTTTAGGTTTTCTTAGGCTTTGATTTTTGTTTAGTTTTTTTAGGTATATTATATTTTTATTATACATTTAGTTTTTATTTTCTTTAGGTTTTTTATTCTTAGGTTTATTTTTCTTTTAGTTTAGTTCAGGTTATTAATTATTTTATTTTAGTTAATTTGATTTTATTTTAGGTTTAGGTTTAGGTTTTAGTTTAGGTTTTATTTTTTTATTTGTTTTATTTAGTTTAGGTTTTTTTATTTATTTTATATTTAGGATTTATTTAGTTTAGGTTTAGGTTTTTAGGGTATACGGTTTAGGGTTTAGGGTTTAGGTTTAGGGTTTTAGGGTTTAGAGCTTATGGAATTTAATTTTTAGGGTTTAGGGTTATAGTTTTAGGGTTAGCTTAGGGTTTAGGGTTTAGGGTATATATTTTTTATTTAAGGTTCAGGTTTTAGTTTAGGTATATTTTAAGTTACAAACAGAAAGGTTTAAGTTTTATTTTACTTTTAAGGTTTTTTTAGCTTTTAGGGATTAGGTTATTTAATTTATTTAGTTTATTATTTATTTATTTTAGTTTATTTTATTTTTAATTTTTATTTATGTTTATTTTTTATTTTTAATTAGTTTAATTTATTTATTATAGGTTTATTTATTTCAGTTTAGGATTTTTATTTTAGTTTATTTTTTTTTAAGTTTAGGTTTATTTTAGGTTTTACTTTTAGAGATTTATTTTGATTTTATTTTTTAGGTTTTGATTTTTTTTTATTCTTCGTGTATGTTTAGGTTTTTATTTTATTTTTTTATGTTTAGAGTTTAGGTTTTTATTTTAGGTTTATTTTTAGATTTTATTTTTTAGTTTAAGATTAGGTTTATTTTTAGCTTATTTTATTTTATTTAGTTTAGGTTTAGGTTTAGGTTTAATTTATTTTAGGTTTAGGCTTAGGTTTTATTTATTTTAGTTTAGTCTATTTTAGTTTAGGTGTAGGTTTATTTTATTTTATTTATTTTATTTTTAATTTAGGTTTAGGGTTTTCTCAGTAGTTTTATTTTTATTTATTTTAGGTTTTAGGTTTAGGTTTTATTTAGTTTTATTTTAGTTTTTAGGTTTATTTTATTTTTATTTTACATTTAGTTTTTATTTTCTTTAGGTTTTTTATTCAAAGGTTTATTTTATTTTTTTAGTTTAGTTTAGGTTATTAATTATTTTATTTAAGTTTATTTGATTTTATTTTTAGGTTTTGGTTTAGGTTTTAGTTTAGGTTTTATTTTATTTTATTTTTATATTTTATTTAGGGGTTTAGGGTTTAGGGTTTTAGGGTTTAGGGCTAAGGGATTTTAGTTTTTAGGGTTTAGGGTTGTAGGTTAAAGGATAGCTTAGGGTTTAGGGTTTATGGTTTAAGGATGTAGGTTTAGGGTCTAGGGTTTAGGATTTAAGTTAGTTATAGGGTTTAGGGTTTAAGGTTTAGGATTTAGAGTTTAAGGTTTAGTGTTTAGGGTTTAGGGTTTTAAAAAAAAGTAAAGACAGGTTTAGTTTATTTTATTTATTTTAGTTTATTTTATTTTTATTTTATTTATCTTTTATTTTATCTATTATTTATTTTAGGTTTATTTATTTTAGTACATTTTTTAGGTTTAGGTTTATGTTTATATTTATTTTTCAATTTAGTTTTATTTTTATTTTATTTTATGATTAAGCTTTATTTTTTATTTTTAGGCTTAGGTTTAGGTTTAGGTTTTATTTCACTTTTTTAGGTTTAGGTTTATAGTTTTTATTTTATGTTTTATTTTTTAGTTAGGTTTAGGTTTATTTTAGTTTATTTTATTTTATTTAGTTAAGAGCTTAAGTTTAGTTTATTTTAGGTTTAGTTTAGGTTTAGGATTTCTTTATTTTAGTTTAGGTTTAGATTAATTTTATTTTGTTTATTTTAGGTTTAGTTTTTTTTTAGTTTAGGGTTTTTGTTTTAATTTTTATTTATTTTTAGGTTTATTTTTTAGGTTTAGGTTTTTATTAAGTTCTTATTTAATTTATTTTAGGTTTAATTTTTTTATTTTACATTTTATGTTTTTATTTAGGTTTTTTTATTTTTAGGTTTATTTTATTTTATTTTATTTTATTTTAGGTTTTTCTTTATTTTATTTTGTGAGACACTATAACACCCAATGGGAGGGGGGGGTGAATTGGGTAATATTAAAATTTTCAAAACTTAAATTTTAATTTTTAAATAGAAAATTAGATTTTGATTTTATAATGATAAGATATAATTCTAAATGCAAAAAAATAAAAATACAATAAAGTAAATAGAGACAAGAGGCACACAATTTTAATGGTTCGCCAAACCCCAAAACCGCCACGCCCATGCCTAACCACTGGCTAGGAATCCACTAAATGAAAATGGTTTACAAAAGTACTCTCCTGCGGGCGAGTACAACCGCAACAATATGTACTCTCCTACAAAGGCGAGTACAACCCCAAAATAAATTTTACAACACAAAAAAATACAAAATAATAAATTTTGATAAAGTAAATCTCTCACAAATATTCCAAGCAAATCAAAAAAGTGATCTCAGAACTTATAAATGATCACTTTACAACTTAAAAAATTTGGCAAGGCAAAATGCTCACTTAATAAAAATAAATATCTTAAAGTGATCTTAATAGGATGTTTATGTTATTACAATTTATAGAATAATATAAAATGATTTCAAAATAAATTCACAATATTCTTTTTCATAATAAAATAAATTTCAACAAGGAGTAATTTATTTTAACCAAAAGATTCTTTCAATTAATGCTAATGATCACAAAATAAAAAATAAGTATATGATAGATCTAAGTTGGTTAGTAAGCTTTCAATTAAAAGAGATCTAGCAAATATGAAAATAATTTCAGCACAATAATTTATTTTAAAATGCTTAAAATATACTTGAAATAGATCTAAGAATAAATGATCTTTCAAAATAAGACCAAAGAAGAAATATTTCAAGAAACCAAAAAAAATTTGTAGGAAGCTAAAAAATAGATCCTAAAAATTATCACAAGAGTTTTTCACCAAAAAAATGATTGAGAAACTTTGATGTGAAAACCAATGTTCAAAGTCTAATCCACCAAAAAGTATAAATTAGAAAGAAGAAATAGATGGTGAAAATAGCATGAACAACTAAGAAGTATTAAGATCAAGAAAACAAACTTAAGTAATTTAAAAGGCTTTCGTTGAAGATGTTGAAGCTTCCAAACCAAGGATTTGATCTTGCAATATTTGGAGAACACTTGGAAGGAACATTTAAGAGATTTTCTCTTAGATTTGCTGGAGATTTTGAATTTTGAATGAGGGATGCTTTCATGAAGAGAATGAGGGCTATATATAGGCAAGAAGGTCATTTAAAAAATTATTTCAAAGAAATATATTATACAAACCTCATGCTATCATGTGATAATTTAATATTCAATAAAAATATAATTTATATTAAAAAAATATTAAATTTAGCTGCAAAAATTAGGCTATTAACATGGGAAAGTCAAAAGTAATCAAATGTAGCTCTTAATGTATTCAAAGCATGTAGCATGCATCCATTATTAAAATCAGGTAATGTTTTACAAATCATAATAAATTCAATTTTAATGCAAAGTGGGTCATGTAACCACTTATTGTAAAGGAAAAAATCCAAGGAATCCGATGGAGATAAAATCATATATGAATTCTTTGATTAAACAATGACTTTGGCTAAAATACAAAATTTTATATATTTTGTTAATTTTGACATGTGATATTTAAAAATTATGATATAATTTATATATAATCATAAATATGTTAGTTATCATATAACCAGCAAATTAAATTAAAATACCTAATTATATTAAGTAAATAAAATAATTATACTTAATAGTTATGATCATTTATTACTTTGACAATTTTATTGCTATGTAGAGAAAACATATAATTGAATGTTAATTAAATAAAGATTTATATAAATTAACCTCATTAAAATAGTATGTTAGGTTGTGAGCAAATTGATTCATTCCAAAGAACTCATATGAATAGTCATATAACCTAAAATCATGAGCTTCACATTATCCCTTTCATTCTTTTATTCTGCAATTTCTTCTAACAATTTGTGAGATGTATTGGATATGTAATTAGCAATTGATATATAAACACATAAAAATATTCATTAGAACATCAAGCATTTGTTTGTTATCATCAAAATTAATCAAATTGAACATGAGGCTAATTGCCAACAATCTCCCCTTTTGATGATGACAAACTAATGTTGGGTATTGATTTTGATGAAGGTGCAAATTGACCTTTCATCATAGTTTTTGAAAGAAATTCTATTAAAAAAATTTATGCATATGAGATGAATAATGTTGCTCCCTAAATGTATGCATTAAATAGACTTAATATTAACCAACATTTTACTCTTCTCCCCTTTTGACAACATCAAAGTGAGAACAAACTACATACAATTTTAAATATTAGGATCTAACATTCCAAGCATGCATCTCAAAGTACAAAAACGTTCTCGTAAGGGTTTTGTAAAAATATCGCAATTTGTAAATGTGCTAATAAAATTAATATTAACATCACCTTTCAAAACATGATCCCTAACAAAATGATGTCTAATTTCTATATGCTTGGTTCGGAAAGGATAGGATATTTAGTCAAACTAATAGCACTAGTATTGTCACACCAACAAGAATGTGATCTTGCTTAATACCAAAATCTTCTAATTGTTAACCAAAGGACAAAGCAACAACTATTTATGTACTCAGATGGATAAAGCTACAATTTTGTTTCCTAGATGACCAAGACACAAGTGATGATCCTAAAAAATGACATGTGCCAGATGTACTTTTTCTATCTACTTTGCATCCTGCAAAGTCAACATCAGAATAAGCAACCAAATCACATGACAAAGAATTTTTAGGATACCATAAACCTAACCTAGTAGTGCCTATCAAATACCAAAAGAGACGCTTGACTGCTATTAAATGAGATTCTTTCAGGTTGGCCATAAAATGAGCACACAAACAAACAAAGAAACATAATATGCCTACTAGAAAGGTATAAAAGTGAACCTATCATACTCTATAAAGTTTTTGATCAACAAGATTTTCCTAATTCATCTAAATCCAATTTTATAGATGGGCTCATAGGAGTTTTACTAGATTTAAATCTTTTCATGTCAAACCTCTCAAGTAATTCATTTATATACTTAGTTTGAGATGAATGTGCCATTTTCTTGTTGCTTCACTTGAAGACCTAAGAAAAATTAAGTTCTCCCATCATACTCATTTCAAACTCTTAGACATCAAAGATAAGAACTCATGGAATAAAGATTCATTTGTACTTCCAAATAATATATCATCTACATACACTTGTACCACAATCAAATCATCATCTATGCTCTTAAAGAATAAGGTGGTATTACTCGCCCTTTCTAAATCCATGATCTATCAAAAGTTACTTAACCTATCATACCAAAGGAGCATTTTAAACCATATAAGGCTTTCTTTAATTTATACATGATTTGGAAAATCAAGGCTCTCAAATCTAGGTGGTTGCCCTATAAATACATTTGGTCAATAAATCCATTCAAAATGCACTTTTGACATCCATTTAAAAAGTTTAAAATTTCTAAAACAAGCATAAGCAAGGAGTAACGATATTTTCTAGTCTTGCTAATGGGTGCAAAGATTCTTCAAAATCTATACCTTGAACTTGTTTCTTGCAACTAACCTAGCTTTATTTCTAACAATACAACCAATCATCTAGCTTATTCCTAAAGATCCATTTTGTTCCAATGACATTTTGATCTTGGGGTCTTGGGACTAATTCCCAAACATCATTTACAAATTGATTCAACTCCTCTTCCATAGCAATAATCCAAAAATTGTCATTTAATGCTTCTTCTAAATTTTAGGTTCAACCTTAGATAAAAATGTCAATGATCTACAACTTCTCTACTATGTCTTCTAGTCATAACTCTTTGAAGGATCTCCTATAATTAGTTCCTTTGGATGATTTTATTATATTTCCATTCTTGCAATGAATCATCCATATTATCTTCTAAAAAATATTTTCTTAAAGTTATCAATCTCTTCATCAATCACTTCATTTCTAATATGATCAATCAAATTTTCATCAAAAATAACATGTATTGATTCTTCTACAATCATTTTTCTTTTATTGTAAACTATATAAGCTCTACTAGAAAGAGAGTATCCTAAGAAAATACCATCATTTGATTTGCAATCAAACATACCTAAATGATCTTTTCCATTATTCAAAATAAAGCATTTACATCCAAATACATGAAAGTGTTCAATCTTAGGCTTCTTTCCAAAAAACAATTCATAGGGTGTCTTCTTCAAAATTGGTCTAAAATAGATCCTATTCATTACATAACATGCAAGTATCGCTTTTAAAAATATTTTGGCAATTTATACTCATCAAGCATAGATCTACATAATTCAATTAATATTCTATTTTTTCTCTATTACTCCATTTTGTTGGGAGTTCTAGGTGCAAAAAATTATGTCTAATCCCATGTTCATCATAATAATCCTCAAATAATTTATTTTCAGCCACCATGATCGCTTGAACCTATTAATCAAAAGGCCTTGTTCTCTTTAATATATATTTAGAAAACTTTCTAAACTCACCAAAAACATCATCCTTGTAAGTTACAAATAAAACCCAAGTATATCTAGAGAAATCATCAACAATCACAAAACCATAATTTTTTCCACCTAAAGTGGTTAATAGGACCAAATAAATCCATGTGCAATAATTCTAGAGGTCTAGAAGTAGAAACAATATTTTTACTTTTAAATGAGCTTCTAGAATGTTTACCATGAATACATGCATCACAAACATAGTTTGAATGAAAATTTAATTTAGTAAAACTAACTACTAAATCAAGTTTAGCAATTTTATTTGTGTTAATATGACATCTCCCTATGTCATAACCATATCATCAAGTGCTTTTAAAACAAAGTAAGTTTAAATTTACATCATGAAAGCTATCTAAATCAATGACATAAATATTTTTGTATCTTTTCCTACTAAAAAACATTTTCATTATTTTTAAATATGAATACTACTTTCAAACCTTTATCACATAATTGACTAATAGAAATTAAATTATGTTTTAATCCTTCTACTAGAAAAACTTTATCTAAAGTGATAGAATTCTTACAAATAGAACCAATGCCAATGATTTTTCCCTCATTATCTCCATATGTAACAAATCCTCCATCACTTGATTCTAAAGTTGTGAATTTATTTATCTCCTCATATCTTGAACATCCAGTCAAGTACCACATGCCTTCTTTGATTTTGCTTTAAAGGCATTCTATAAAATAAACTCACATGTTCTTTGGAACCCAAACATGTTTGGGTCCACATTCTAAATTTGAAGTAAGATATTTAGCATGCATGGTTTGTGTAGTGTTTGTACCTTTTGGTACCCATACATAAGATGATTGCTTAGTATTTTGTATTTTACGCATAGCAATCAAATGAAATATGCCCTTTTATTGCAATAGTTTCACCAAACATTAGTGTTTACATATGATTTAGAATGATAATTATAAGGTATTTGAGTGGGATGTATGATGCAAATAATTTTATTAAATATTTTTCTGATGAAGTATTATAATGAACTTGTGATTTTAAACATAATTCTAATCTTGCTTTTAATAAGATATTCTCTTTCAAGTTTACCTACAACTATGAACAATTTAATAAAGAAGTATTTTTACTTTTTTAAATTATCACATCCATTTTTTAAATCACAAAATGCATCTAAATTTTTTATGTTCTTTTCTAAGGTTTTGTATTTTCTTTTAATTTTTTTATATTCAATAACAAATCATTAAAAGCATCATCTAATTCATCATAAGATATATCATTACATACCTCTTGAGAATCTGTTATTCTCCACAGATTAGTATGCATTATCTTTTGAATTTTATTTTGATGATTATAGTATTTTGGTGATGCTTACATTCACTTTTTCCTCCTTAAAGGTAATTCATAAATTTCAACACTTATGCTGAAAGGATTTTTGGCTATTGGGTTTTAGGACTTCAAATGGTTTGCTTATATAATGCTAACCTAAAGTATTTTCCGTAAGGGAAGAAATTATAATATGTCTCTTTTAATGGTTATTTTGGTAAAGCATTTACCAATGGATTGGGTTTAATTACATTTTGGGTTTGAGGTTTTGCCATGGTTGTTGATTTGTTTGTTGATTTGGTTTTTTTAATCTTTCTTCTTGCTTGATTTTTTTCAAGCTTTCTCTGCTTTTCCTCTGCTATTTTTTTTTTGCCATCTTATATCCTTTAAGTTCTTTTTTGGACCTTATTGTCTTAAAATTCTACTTGGTAATGATGTCTCTACTTAATCATCTTCTTATTTTATATTCTAAGTTTTACTTTCATATATATTATTTCTCTAAGTTGTCGCATTCTGTGGTAATTATATTTACCACATTATTTATATTATAATTTTGCCTTTATTGGTGTTGTTACCTTCTATTGAGTGTCATTTCTCCTTGAGAGGCCTATTCATGTTACTTGTTGCTCAAATTTGTGATTTGGTTTATTATTAGTTGTCTAGCTATTAACCTGCTTATATCCTTCTAGAAAATTGAGATCACGTGCCTAATCAACTATTCTACTGATCTTAACCTATGGTTTGTATAATTTTAAGATATTCTAAAACCTATGTATTTGCAAGGATTGTAATGAAAATGGGATAATGTTTAATATGAATGTTTTGTGGTAGCTTTGATTTTATGGATTGTTTGTTGATATCTTTTATATCTTAATCTGTTTTTAATGCTATATTTGGGTAACTAGTGACTCTGCGATTTTTCCTTTTCTTCCACGCATATTGCTTTTGTTTTGGCTTGTTCCAACAGATTTCACTTCATTTGTTATGGTCCCTTAAAATTCCTATTAATGATTCTAATGTTGGCTATCACATTTTTTTAGATTCTCTTGATATGGTGATATATTGTCAAAAGGTGTGTTTAATCTGACTTCTACAATATCTCCTAGTTTGTTACATGATGGTTTTATGTTTTCACCCATTTTGGTTTGGTAGTTCTTGTGAAGTAACCTATAAGCTGATGCACACTTTGCATTTACTTGTGTAGAGCTGTTCTATCTTTTCTCTTTCTAAATTTTACTTTGCATTTTGGTCATCATATTGTCACTACTATAACTATTCTAATTTTGTCAATCTAAATTGTTGCGTCCTCCTTCCTTTTTTCTCTGTTTGCCAGTGGCAGTCATTCTCAAGTCCAGTATTGGTCACAATTTGCTTTTGGTTTATTATGCTAATCTAATCAGTATCTTTTGATTGTTTTAAAGTGTTCTATTGCTTTTTTGACTTAGATTAGATTTATTACTACATATTTTGAGCAGATTTGGAGTTTATCCCCTTTAAGGATCTTGTAACCCTCTTTTTGTGGTAATAAAATACCCTTCATGGGGCTTCCTTAAAAAAAAAAAACCCTCAACTAACCCTAAACCCTTAACGCTAAACCCTAAACCCCAAAAAGCTAAAAACCTAAACCTACACTAAATTAAATGTAAAAATAAAATAAATAAGAAAACCTAAACCAAAATAAAATAAAAAAACAAAAACAAAAATAAAATAAATAAAATGAAAACTTAAACAAAACTAAAAAATAAAATAAATCAAAAAATTTAAAACCAAAATAAAATAAAAACTATATATAAAATAAAAATAAAATAAACTAAAATTAAATAAAATAAAATAAAAACTAAATAAACACCTAAACCTAAAAAATTGAACCCAAAAATAAATAAAAAATAAAACCTAAACCCTAAACTAAAAAGAGAAACCTAAACCTAAAATAAACAAACTAAAATAAACCTAAACCTAAACTAAAATAAGCTAAACTAAAATAAATAAAACATAAACCTAAACTTAAAATAAATTAAACCTAAACCCTAAACTAAATAAAATAAAATAAACAAAAATAAACCTAAACCTAAATTAAAAACTAAAACCTAAAAATAAACCTAAAATAAAAACCTAAAAATTTAACCTAAAAAAATAAAAAAAAACTGAACCTAAACCTAAGAAAAAAAACTAAACATTAAAAAAAATTAAACAAAACTAGAAAATAAACATAAACCTAATCAGAAACCTAAAAAAAACTAAAATAAGAAAACCTAAAATAAATAAACTAAACCAAATAAAAATAAAAAATAAACATAAATAAAAATAAAAAATAATATAAACTAAAATACATAAAAAATAAACTAAATAAACCTAAACCTACCAGTTTACTTAATTTTAAAAGAAAACCCTAAACCCTAAACTCTAAATCCTAAACCCTAAACCATAAAACCAACCCTAACCCTAAGCCCTAAATGTACAACCCTAAACCTACAACCGTAAACCCTTAAAACCCTAAACCCTAAACCCTAAGCCTTAAACTGTAAACCCTAAACCCTAAATACTTAAAAACCTAAACTTAAGTAAATACAACCTAAAAATAAAATAAATAAAAAACCTAAACCTAAATAAAAAAATAAAATAAAATAAAATCAACACCTAAACTAAAAATGAAACCTATACCTAAAAATAAAATAAATAAAACTAAAAAAAATAAATAAATAAGAACCTAAACTAAACTAAAAAATAAAATAAAGCTAAGATTAGAAAACCTAAATATAATAAAAACTAAAGGTAAAATAAAAAAATAAACCTAAAATAAAATAAAATAAAAACTAAATAAAAACCAAAACCTAAAAAATAAACCTAAAAATTAAACCTAGAAATAAATAAAAAATAAAACCCAAATCCTAAACTAAAAATAAAACTTAACCTAAAATAAAAATAAAATAAACAAAATAAAATAAACCTAAACCTAAACTAAGATAAACTAAACTAAAATAAATAAAACCTAAACTTAAACCAAAAATAAACTAAACATAAACCCTAAACTAAATAAAATAACATAAACTGAAAATAAACCTAAACATAAACTAAAAATTAAAACCTAAAAATAAACTTAATATAAAAACCTAAAACCTAAACCCTAAACCCTATATGATGGTGGACCCCGCTACTCGAGAGGCCTAGGTGGTTCTGATGGGAACTAGAGAAATTGAAGAATGATTGATCCGATTTGCTGCTTATGGAACTATGTCTTTACAGTTGAGACAGTTGCAGTTATCTAGGGTTTTTGATTTTCACTATGCATGCTCATTTTTGATCTATGTCATCGCTTGTGTCTTAAAAAACTTGGTTTGTTACTTGGTTGATGAAATTGAAAAGAAGAAATAATGAATATGAATTTGTTCTATGTTAAAAAAACCAAAAACCCTAAACACTAAACTAAAACCTGAACCCTAAACCTAAGAACTTAACCCTAAACCCTAAACCCTAAAAACACTAAACCCTAAACCATAGACCCTAAACCATAAAACCCTAAACCCTAAGCCCTAAACCCTAAAATGTAAACCCTAAACCCTAAACCCTAAACCCCAAAACCTAAACCCTAAACTCTAAACCATAAACTAACCTTTAACACTAAAACCTAAGAAGCTAAAAACCTAAACATAAACTAAATAAAACCTAAAATAAAATAAATAAAAAAACCTTAACCAAAATAAAATAAAAGCATAAACTAAAACCTAAACCTAAAAAAAGAAAATAAAATAAAAAATAAAAATTAAAGAAAAATAAAATAAATAAAAACCTAAATTAAACTAAACAAACCTAAATAAAATAAAAACTAAACCTAAAATAAAATAAAACAAAAACTAAAAAAAAACCTAAACCTAAAAAATAAACCTAAAAGTAAAAAAATAAAACCTAAACCTAAAATAAAATAAAATAAATCTAAACCTAAACTAAAATAAACTAAATTGAAAAAAATAAAACCTAAACCTAAATCAAGATGAAATAAAATCAACTAAAAATAAACCTAAATTTAAACTTAAAAATAAAACCTAAAAATAAAACTAAAATAAAAACCTAAAGCCTAAACCTAGAAAATAAAATAAAAGCCTAAACCTAAACCTAAAAAAAAAATATAAAACCTAAACCTAATAAATGAAATTATAATAAAACTTAACTAAAAAAAGAAACCAAAACCTAAACCTAAAAAATAACTAAAATATAAAACCTAAACTAAAATAAATAAACTAAACTAAATAAAAATAAACTTAAGTAAAAATAAAAGTAAAATAAACTAAAATAAATAAAAAATAAACTAAATAAACATAACCCTACCACTTTACTTAACTAAAAAAATTAAACAAAATTTTATAAAACATTAAATTAAAAAACCCTAACCCTGAAGCATCCCTTTTAGGAATAAGTCTTCAACCCTAGGTATTATTACAATCTTATGCTGCTAGAATCTCTGCCCTAAATTTCTAAGAAAATGACAACTAAAAATCTAAAATTAAATCCCAAATTTGAAGCCCAATCATAGGATAGTTGAAATGCCTACTGGTATCCCAATATTAACAGGCATTTCCTACTCTTTCCCAATTGACTCTTGAAAATGAGTCTCTCCAATTTTTACCTCTCCCAATTGAATTTCCAAAAATTAATCCTTTGAAAGCTACCTTAGTAGTCTTTAGGAATAACCTTTTATTTCTTTAATCGAGAGTAATATTAAGAAGAGAATCTTACTAAGATGTAATTAACTATCGAGGCTTGCCTTTATAAGAAACTATGATCCCAATATAAAATAAACCTTGTTCTACCATTCCATGTAGTTTAGGGAAAAATACTCTAGTACACGAAAGGGCCATTAGCCTTAGGAGTCTTTTATTGAAATGATCAAATCCATTACAAGAGAACATGCTTATCTTTCGAGATAATATGTTTATTCTTTAATGCGGTATTTGGTCATTTAAATAAAATATTTCTAAACTCTTTGTGGTGTCATTTTTTTCTCTATTTAGAGAAAACACCAATAGATACTTGGCACTATATTAGAGTTAAAAAAATCCTCTTCTCCTATTTTCCTTAAAATTGGGAATAATATTATTTCTACTTTTTATTCAATTCTTGTGTGGAGAATTTTAAGGGATTGTATTGCTATTGATTTTTTACTCTTAAACAATGATTTTTATCCACCCTTTAAATGCATGTGTTCCTATCATATTGAGAATGTTAGTCATATTTTTGTTAATGGTGCCATTACGTCTAAAGTTTTGAGTTGGTATGAGGATTTATTTAAATTAAGCTATTTTAATGGTAATTTAACTTTAATGCAACTTCTTGACTCTGATTTTCTTAATGCTGTTAAAGGGCATATCAAAATTGTGGTGGCTATTACTTTGATTTGGTTTATTTGGCTTGACAAAAATAATGCTAAGCATCATAATGTGCCTATGAATTATAAGAGGAATATTGCTAGGACTATAGATACATTTTTTTCTTTACATAAGGCTGCTCTTCTTAGTAGTACTAATTTTGGAGGTTGCAAGTATCTTGCCTCTAAATTGGGTATCAATTTTTCTGATTATGACTTGTCTCTAGATTATAAAATTATTCATTCGATTAAGCCTCTTAATTGTTGTATTAAATTTAATACTGATGGCTCTATTACATAGAAAAAGTTGAGTTGTGGTGGTATTTTTAGAAAAAATCTTAGGAATATTATCTTGGCTTTTTCCACTCCTCTCTCTACTAATTCTATTATTTTTGTTAAATTGTTGGTTTTTTATCATTCTCTTAAGCTTTGTTTGTATAGAAATTTTTATAATATTTGGTTGGAATCTGATGCTAAGATGGTTGTTGCTATGATCAATTCTAACCATAAGGGTAATGCTGAGCTTTTTTTATTAAATTAGAAATATCAAAGCTATTATCGCTAAACTTTCTTATAAAATTACTCATATTTTAAGAGAAGGTAAAGCTTGTGCGGATTTCTTAGCTTATTTGGGTTGTAATCTCTTTGATTTTACTTTATTTACCAGTGTGAATATTTCTAAGAAATTAAGAGGGCTATCTAATTTAGATAAATCTTATTTTCCTTATGTTAGATTTTTTTAGATTTATTTTCTTGCTTTCCTATTGGTGATTTTCTTGGGGCTTCCATTTGGGAGCTTCTGGTAGTTTTGGTTTGTTTGGTTACTGTTGGCTCCAGTTCTTTCTTGGGAACTTTTTGTTCATGTTTTATTCTTGCATTTCATAGGTTGGAATGCTAGCTTTAGCTATTTTGGTTATCAGGCTATTGTCGATTGCTACTCTTACTTTTTTTGTGGTATCTTTTGTGGCTTTATTTTTTTGGCTTTTGGTTGGTTGGTTGGCCTTTTCTGGGCGCTTTGTGGTTGGTCTCCTTGAGCTTCTTAGTTTTGGGTGCCTTCTCTAAATGTGATGTTGTATGTGCTTCTCTTCCTTCTATTTCATTTTAGCAAGTTAGGTTTTATTTTTTGGTTGTGGTCGCTACTTTCCTTTGTGGTTTTGGTGGTTGTGTTGTTACTTATTTTGGTTGGTGGTTATGGTCTTTTGGTTTCTTTAGTCTAGTTGAGTTGGTGAGTTTTCTTCTCTTCTTCCCCATTGCTTGCTTTGATATTTCCTCTTGGTTGGTGTGACTTTGTTTATTTCTCCTACTACTTTTGGGTGGTTGGATGAGCTTGAATTTTTCTTTGTTGGCTCGCTTTTTCTCATTGCTGGTTTTGGGTCTATTGATGTTCTTCCTTTTGGTGGTTGGATCTATATCTTTATTGGTTATTGGTGTGCTCAGTGCCTTTGTCGTTTGCTATGATGGCTAGAATGTTTACTCTATTTTGTTTGGTGGCATTTTAGATCAGAACCTCCTTTCGGAGTTTGGCTACTCACAAATTTTTGTTGCCCCTTCTAAAGTTTGAGATTGATCCTGAGCCTTTTCTTTAGCTTTTCTTTCATTTCTCTTTATGTATGTTTAATTTTTTTTTAATTGTGCTTATCTCTCCTTAGTTTTTTCCTAGGTTTCCTGTTTTCTTGGTCTCTTCAGTGGTATGCTAACTTCGTGGATTTGTTGTAGCTATTCTTTTTTAGTTTTCCTTTGGCTTTTTGTTTTCTTTTGTATTAGTTAGAGGAATTTTCTCTTTATATCTTCCTATAGCTCTTTGAGCAGTAGTCTTTGAGATGTATCCCCTTTAAGGACATTGTATCCTTCACTTTTGTTAATAAAAATTCCCCTTTTTACCAAAAGAAAAAAAAACCCTAAACCCTAAAAACCCTAAAAACTGAACCCTAAACCCTAAACCTTAAACCCAAACCCTAAATCCTAAATCCTAAAACCCAAAACCCTAAAATCATAAACCCAAACCTAAACCCTAAACCCTAAACCCTAAAATTTAAACCCTAAAAACCTAAAAACCTGAACCTAAATTGAATAAAATATAAAAATAAATAAATAAAATAAAATAAAATAAAATAAAAACATAAGCTAAAACATAAACCTAAACGTAAAAATAAAAAAAATAAAAATAAAGTAAAATAAAATAAATAAAAACCTAAACTAAATGAAAAAAATAAAATAAACCTAAGAATAAATAACCTAAATAAAATAAAAACTAAACATGAAACAAAAATAAAATAAACCTAAAATAAAAGAAAAAAAAACCTAAACCTAAAAAATAAACCTAAAAAAAATAAAAACTAAAACCTGAACCCTAAACTAAAAAAAACCTAAACCTAAAATAAAAAAATAAACAAAATAAAATAAGTTAAACCTAAACTAAAATAATCTAAACTAAAAAAAATAAAACATAAATGTAAACCTAAACTAAATAAAATAAAATAAACTAAAAATAAACTGTACCTAAACTAGAAAATAAAACCTAAAATAAACCTAAAATCAAAACCTAAAACCTAAACCTAAAAAAATAAAATAAACTTAAACCTAAAAATAAAAAATAAAACCTAAACTTATAAAATAAAATAAAAATAAAACTCAACTAAAAAATAAACCTAAATCTAAACCTAAACCTAAAAAATAAACTTAAATAAAAAACATAAACTAAAATAAATAAACTAAACTAAATAAAAATAAAAATTAAACTTAAGTAAAAATAAAAAATAAACTAAACTAAAATAAATAAATAATAAATTAATTATACTAAATAAACCTAAACCTACCAGTTTACTAAATTTTCTTTTTTTAAAAAAAATACCTTAAACCTAAATCCTAAAGCCTAAACCCTAAACCTACATGCCTAAACCCTAAACTATAAAAACCTTAAACCCTAATCCCTAACCCTAAACCATAAACCCTAAAAGCAAAACCCTAAAACTGTAAACCCTAAACCATAACCCTAAACCTTAAACCCTAAACTCTAAACCTAAACCTAAAGTAACTAAATAAATTTAAAAATAAACCTAAAGCCTAAAACATAATAAATGTAAACCTAAACCCTAAGCATGGGTAGGAACAACACCGTTAACCAAGCTCAGTCTAGATATGGTTGGTGAATATGGAGGTGGTGGTCAGAGCAGTGGTGGTTATGGAGGCGGGAGGAGCGATAGAGGTTACAATCGTGGTTATTATGGAGAGAGAGATCGGGGATATTATGTTGGAATCCATTACTCGAGAGGCCAGGGTGGTTATGATGGGAACCAAAGAAATTGAAGAATTGTAGATCCAATCTACTACTTATGGAACTATGTCTTTATAGTAGAGATGGTTTTAGTTATCTAGGGTTTTTGATTTGCTCTATGCGTGCTCATTTTTCATTTATGTCGCCACTTGTGTCTTAGAAAACTTGGTGTGTTACTTGGTTGATGAAATCAAAAATAAAGAAATGTTGAATCTAAATTTATTCTTTATTAAAAAAACTAAAAACCCTAAACCCAAAACTAAAACTTGAAACCTAAACCAAAAAGCTAAATCCTAAATTCTAAACCCTAAAAACCCTAAACTAAACTAAACTTAACTAAACACTAACACTAAACCTATACCTAAACCTAAATAAACCTAAACCCTAAACCTAAACTAAACCTAACCTAAACTAAAACCTAAAACCTAAACCTAAACCTAAACACCTTAACCTAATCTAAACTTGAAATTTAAACCCTAAAGTTTAAACCCTAAACAACCTAAACCTGTTAACTAAACCTTATAACTAAACTTAAACTTAAACTTAAAACCTAAACCCTAAACACTAAAACCTAAATCCTAAACTTAACCTAACTCCTAACAACTACTAAACATTAACACTAACCCTAACCTTAACCCCAACCCTAACCCTAACCCTAACCCCAAACCCAAAAACTCTCCCTCCCTCCTGAGCCCTCTCTTCTCTCTGGTGATTTTTGCATCCCTCTTAGAGGTGCATCACCATCTGGGGATCTCTGCAATTTTATTTTTAGTTTTGAATGAATTCAAAGGCTTGAATGGCATCTGTCTGATTATGTGGTGCTTCATCCTTAATCATGACTATGGTGAGTTTGATTCATATGGCTCCACCTCAAATTTTGGATGCTTTGGCTAAGACATCGGACATTTTTAGGATCAGCAGCCCAAATGCTACAAATTCTACTAAATCATTTAAGGAAGTCCTCTCTAGTAAGCTTCTCACCATGTTGAGTTGGTTAATCTCATTTTGACTTTTTTCATGGTTTGCTAGTCATTATGTTCTTTGATGTGGATGTTGAATTGTTGGTGAAACCATTTGAATTCTCTCTTGTTAGAAAATTTGTTTTACGTCGTCTGAATTTGGATAAAATATGCACCTTTTTTCATCATCTTAAGCATACAGGTGCCTTCTCGATTGTTCTTATTGACCCTCAACATATTCTAATTCAACTTTTTAATGATCTAGATTATTCACGTATTTTTGTTCATCACTCTTTATCTTTAATTATCAAATGCGCTTACTGAAGTGGTCACCCCTTTTTAACATTAAGGAGGAATCTCTTATTGTCCTTGTGGGTTTATCTCTTCCTAATATGCTCATTCATTTTGTTACACATGATGTGCTTTTTGCAGTTGGGCCTCATTTAGTCAGCCTTTGCAACTCGACCAAGCGACCGCTAAGAAATCTCTCCCTTCTGTGGCTCAGATCCTAGTGAAATTAGACATAACTAAAAGAATATGCTAAGGAAGTTTGGATTGGCTCTGAAAAATATGGGTATTCAAAAAAGGTTGAATTGGAGAATCTTCCAATTTTTTGTTCTAACTATAAAATTCATGGCCATGAAAATTCTGATTGCTTTATTCTCCATCCTCATTTAAAAAAGAGAAATCCTCCCAAATAAAATCTTGTTCCTAATCATAATCCGATCGCAACATATGTTCAAAAATCAGCCTCAGATCCTAAGAATGGTATGAAGGCTGCTATTTAGGTTGATTCCTTGAATATCAAGGTCATTTCTCTTGAACCAGTTTTGGATCCCTCTATTGCTATGGCTTCGGTTGATTTTCAGAATGGGAAAGATGATTTACCTCTTACCTCATCTTTAAATTAAAAATTTCTAATGCGAAGAATAATAAATTTTCAAGGTTATTGGATGATGATTCTATTTCCTTTGATTCTATCCTTACTTCTATGCCGACTTTGATCAATGATTATTAAGTTTTTAATGAGGATTTAAACGATGTCAACCAGGCTAAAAATATTTCTGATCTAGATTTTACTGTCTGTGCTTTTAATGGTTCTAAATCATCACCGTCTCTCATTTCTAATCTTGATATTCATGTTATTCATACTTTTCAATTTAATTTGGATTTGGAAGTGGGTGAACTCCTCTATAAACACTTAGAGAAGTCTCTTAAATTGGTGACCAATGTTACTAAATCTTACTCAGATGATGACTCTAAGGAAAAGGAAAAGGTTTTCAAACTTATCATGCCAAAAAGAAAAAAAGTGTTAAAAATTAGCCTCACAAATAGTCTAAAAACATTAGATCGCTATTCTCACTCTTCTCTTAATTATCCTTTTATTTCCCCCTTTTTACTTCATTATGTTCAATTTTCTTATTAGGAATGTTAGAGGGATTGGTACCCTCTATATTCAGAATCATATTAGAAATCTTTATTGCATTTATAATATTTCTTTACTTATTATTTTGGAACCTGTTATTCATGCTAATAAAATTAATCATGTTGCTAGTATGATCAGCTACAATAAATTTTACTCTAATGTTAGTAATAAGATCTAGTGTTTTTGGAATAATTTCATTTAGGTTTTTATTATTGATGATTTTGAACAAGTTGTTAATGCTCAAATCTCTTATGGTGACTATTTTGTTTTGAGCTCTTTTGTTTATGCTTTTTTTTATAGATCTGGTTGAAACCTCCTTTGGGATAATTTGAGAAATTTTGCTACCTCAGTTAACAAACCTTAGTTTGTGGATGGTGATTTCAACACTATTTTATTTTCTTCAGAAATGGAGTGGTGGTTGCTCTCCCAATATTTATTCTATGGAAGAATTTTCCAATATGATCCTTGATTGTAATTTAGTTGATATTGGCTTTAAGGGTTCTAATTACACTTGGGAAAACTTTATACTTTGGTAAAGGTTGGACAGGATTCTTTTTAATACTCATTGGATTAATCAATGGCCTATTACTTATGTTGATCATTTAAGCAGAACCTTGTCTAATCATGCTCCACTTTTGGTTTCTGTTAAACATAATTCTAATAAATTAAAAAAACTCCTCTCCTTTTAGATTTCAAAACATGTGGATTCAGCATATTAATTTCCTTGGTGTTGTAGATAAGAATTTGAAAGCCCCTTTACATCATGATAATTTGATTATGGGGATGAATAGATTTTGGTTTAAACATAAAAGACTTAAACAAAATTTGGGTTGGTGGAACAAGCATTATTTCAAAAACCTTTTTACTAATATTACAGACATGGAAAATTTGGTTTATGATCTTGAAGTCTTTGTAATGTCTAATCCTTCTATGCTTACAGAATTAACTGAAGTGAAAGATAAACTTGTCAGTTTTTAAAATATGGAAGAGACTTACTCACGCCAAAAAGCTGGTAGTAAAGATATTACGGATGGTGATAGGAATACTAGGTATTTCCATGTTTTGGTTAATCAAAAGAGAGCTTTGAATAATATTCAAAAAATTAAAAATGACTATAAAGATTGGATTATTGATAAAAATGAGATTAAGGATTCCATTATTAATTACTTTATAAATATGCTTAACAAGAATTTCTCTTATGAAGCTATTTCCAAATCACACCTGATTCTTTCCATTATTAATAATGACGATAATGATTTGCTTACCATTGTGCCTAATGAAGATAATTTTTTTAAAGTTCTAAATAGCATGAACATTGATTCTGTTGCTAGTCCGGAGGGTTTCACTACTCAATTTTTTCAGAAATGTTGGTTTATCATTAAAAATGATTTGATTGAGGCTGTGATTGATTTTTTTAATGGTAACCCTTTTTCCAGATATTTTCTATTACTTTTATTATTCTCATACCAAAAAAAGATAACCTGGATTATTGGGGTGATTTTAGACCTATCAATCTTTGGACCTTCTTCAATAATCTGATTTTTAAAATCCTTACCAACAGGCTTAGTCCTTTACTTAATAAAATTATCTCTCTCAACCCAACTTTTGTTAGATGTAAATCTATTTCTGATAATATTTTACTTGCTAAAAACTAATTCATGATCATGACGCCAGACTAGAGGGGGCAACATTCTTTTTAAATTAGATATTACCAAAGCCTTTGATAACATCCTTGGGACTTCCTAGATTTTGAATTTATTTGGGTTTTCTAGAAGATTTATTTTTCTTATCAAAAATTATATCAATAATGCATGGTTTTCGATTTTGCTTAATGGGGAAGTCCTGGGTTTCTTTCCCCTTCCCATGGCTTAAGACAAGGGGATCCCTTATCGCTAGCATTAATTATTATTGTTGTTGAGTACTTTTCTAGGAGCATCAATGATTTATTCTTAAATAATTCTAGTATGTACTACAAAACTCTTGGTGATCTCCCTATTTTCCATCTAAGTTTTGTTAATCATTTTATTATTTTTTGCAATGCTTATATTCATCACATCAAGCGTCTTAAGAATTTTTTAAATAAATTTGGTACAAAAAGTGGTCTTTCGATAAATGATAACAAAGCTATTTTATCACTTCCTCTAGCATCTCCAATACTAAACTCAATCAAGTCCTTCATAGCACTAATTTTAAACATCAACAATTACCTCTAAGTAGTTGGGTGGTATGCTCTTTAAAGGCCCAAAACATTCCCATGTCTTTGACGAGTTAATTCAAAAAATTTCAAATAAAATATCAATTTGGGAATTCCATTTTCTATCCTTTGGTGGTAGGCTCACTATCCTTAAAAACAATCTCAACTCTATTCCTCTTAATTTGATTCAAACTAGTATTCCCAGTAATGCTACACTTATCAGAATTGATCGTTTGCTTAACAAATTTTTTGGAGCTCTAATAATTCTACCAAAAGAATGCATTGGACATCTTGAAATAAATGTTGTGGTCCTTTGGATGAAGGTGCTCTTGGTTGCAAACCTATTCATGATGCTATCACTGCATTTTCTCATAAACTCTGGTGGAAATTCAGAAAGAATGATAGCCTTTGGGCTAATTTTATGATGAAAAAATATTGCCAAAGTAAACACTCTCTTAACTATGCTTATAAAGTTGGCGACTCTCCAGTTTGGAAAAGGCTTTGTTCCATTAAATGGGTTGCTTAATCGTTAATATCGTGGGGTATCCAGTCCAATTTTTCCTTTTTTTGGCAAGACAATTGGATGGGCATTAGTTCTATTGACACCCATTTATCTACCCACTCTACTACTGCTATCAAAGTTAATTATTTTTGGCTTAATAATAATTGGAATGAAAACAAACTTGAGAAATATATCCCTATTTCTTATATTGATAACTTTAGAAATATTCCCATTTCTTCTAACAAACCTGACCAAATTATTTTTAAACTTTCTCATAATGGTGATTTTGTTCTTAAAGAGATTTGGAAATTTATTAGAGATAAACATCACCTTGCTAATGTTTTTCTTAAACTTTGGAACATTATCATTCCCATTTCAAATTTGGTTTTAGCTTGGAGGATTTTGAATAACTATATTCTTGTTGACTCTTTCTCTAGACTAAAGGGTTTTGTTTACCTTCAAAGTGCTATTGTTGCTTTTATATTGAAAAGGTAAATCGTGTTTTTGTCAATGGAGTTATTGCTTCTAAATTATGGTTTTGGTATGATGACTTATATAATACCAAATATTTTCATGGTTCTCTTTCTTTATATCAACTACTGGAAGCCTATTTCAAAAACACTATGAAAGGTCATATAAAAGTTTTAAATGCTATTACTATTATTTAGTTCATCTGGATGGATAGAAATGATGCTAAATGTCATGGTATTTTATGAACCATAAAAGGATCTTGGCTAGAACTACATAAACAATTCATGCTCATTTTAATGCCAATCTTATTAGTAACATTCATTTTAGAGGTTACAAATTTGCGGCTAAAAATTTGGGTATCATTTTTCCTGATCTAGACTCTCATTAAGGTGTTAAGATTATCTGTTGGATCAAACCTAAAGACAATGTGATTAAAGTTAATACTGATGGTTCTATTGCTTTCAATAAATATGGTTGTGGTGGTATCCTTAGGGATTCTAAAGGTACAACCATTTGTGCTTTTGCTTATCCTCTCAAAGCCTATTTTGTTCTCTTTGCTGAGCTTATGGCTACTAATAAAGAAATTGAAATTTGTTTGAATAAAGGTTTCTTCAATGTCTAGATTGAAGTTGATGCTCTCTTGCTTCTTGACATCCTTAATTCCAATAAAAATGGGAATACTGAATTATTTTATCTTCTTAATCATACTAAAATTTGGCTTTCTCATGTTTGTTTTAAAATTTCCCACATCCTTCATGAAGGTAATGGTTGTGCTGATTATTTAGCTAATTTTGGTGCCAACTTAACTAATTTCACTTTATTTGACAACTAAACATTGCCTAAATTATAAAGAGGTTTGTTAATTTGGATGACATTGGATTGCCTTATCTCAGATTGTAATTCCTTAGCTTGGTTTTATTATTGGTTTTTTATGATCCCTTATTTTTTTTTTTTTTTTTGCCCTCTTTAAACCATCTTTGGGTTGTGGTGATCTACTAATTTTCCCTCTTTGGGTATATATTTTTCAACTCCTGCTTTTTATTTTGCCCTTCTTGTTGCTCTCAGGTGGTTTTTGTAAGTGAGCCTGGGGTTTTTTGGTTTTTTCAGCTTGGTGGTTTCTGACTGCCTGGCTTGGCTTTTACCAAAATTTTCCCTTGGTTGTTTCTTATTTCCTCCTTCTGGGTCATAGCTTTAGCTGTTGTAGGCTTTTCTTTCTATATGGGTTTTGCCTCCTTTCTAGCATACTTCCAAACCTATTAAATCTACTACTATGGTGGCTGATAGTGTGGATTTGTTGGCTAGCTAGGTTGGTGGGTTGGGTTGGTTGGTTGGCTATTTTGGTGGTTTATCTACGGCTTGATTTAGGCATGGTGGAGGTGGTTGGCAAGTTTTATTGACTGGGGATTAGTGGTAGGATTCATTGTTTCTATTTTTATTCTTTTGGTTATGGGTTGGACCTCCTCCTATACTACTGTGGATTTGGGTTTGGGTATTGTTGGCTTTGTATCTTTCTGTCTCTAGCTAGCTTTCCTACCCTTATGGATTGAATTTTCTTTTTCTTTGATTGGGTTTGGTGGCTACTATCTCTCTTTACGCTTTCTCGGCTGTCTTATATGGTTTTGGCTTGATGATTATTGTTGGTCTTTATTCTAATGTTTTTGGGTTGGATGACTTGGATCTTTTGCTATTAAGGTGGTTTGCTAGGAGGATTTATTGGATGGCTGGTTGGGTTATTTATTTTGGCTGGCTAGACTGGTTGGAGGAGTGGCTAGTTTGATGGGTTTTTCTGCTCCTTTGGTGACTATTCTGGGAACTTGCTGGTTATCTTTTAGTATTTTTTTTTGCTAGTTTCCTCCTACTAGACCTCTTTTCCCCTTTTCCTATTTGGGTGGCAGCCTTGCCCCTAACTCTGTTACTATTAGGCTAGGTTTTTTTGTTATGGGCTCCTTTTTTGTTTTATTGAGGGAGGATCTTATCACTTATGGTTTTCTTTTTTGCTCTTATTTGTCTTTGTTTAGTGTGTTACCCATATCATAATGTTTTCTCCTCTTACTTTTATTATTCCTTTTTGGTGGTGGCTTTGGTGGTGGCTTTGGTGGTGCTCCTTTTATTTTGCTACTATCCTCATGGGTTGTTTTCTTATCTATCTTATTAAGCTTGGTTGTTCTGGTGGCTTGGTGGTTGGCTGTTATCTTTGCTATTTGGAGGGTTTTGCAGGCTTGCTGGAGGACCATCTTTGGATAATGTGCTACACGAGGTATGCTGGCAATGATGGCCTTGATGTTTCTCACTCTTTCTTCTTCTGGAACATAGTGCTATATGTAATTGTAAACCTCCTCCTAAAGTTTGGATGCTTACATATAGTGTTGCTCCTTGAGATGACTGTAATTGAGCCAGAGCCTTTTCTTTACTTTACTCCTTTTATCTGCTCATACTCTTTATGCTTGATTAATTGTACTTAGCCTTTCAAAAGTATGTTGAAGATTTATTTTACAAGTTAGGACACTCATGCAAGTGGATCTTGCTGGCATCAGAAGGACCACATGAAGTTGGTTGCTACATACATAGATTTTTAGTTATTGGTTACTTAGTCATTTTTGTTCTTTTGCTTTCTTACCCTAATTATTGTAATAGTTAGGGGGTTTATCTCTTTGGACTTATTGGAGCTCTTTGAGCATTAGCTTAGAGATTTACCCCCTCGACGTAATTTGTACATTTTCTTTCTGGCAATAAAATTTTCCTAATTTCCCAACAAAAAACACTCTAAACCCTAAACCCT
This sequence comes from Cymbidium sinense, assembly GCA_021442155.1. Taxonomy (NCBI): domain Eukaryota; kingdom Viridiplantae; phylum Streptophyta; class Magnoliopsida; order Asparagales; family Orchidaceae; genus Cymbidium; species Cymbidium sinense. The sequence goes on from CM038214.1 coordinate 150,403,576, forward strand.
AAATCCAAACACTAACCTTAAACCTTAAACCCTAAAACCCTAAAACACTAAAACCTAAACTCTAAACTAACCCTAAACCCTAAACCCTAAGAACTCTAAACCCTAAACCCTAAACTCTAAAGTCTAAACCCTAAACTCACTAAACTAAACTAGCTAACTAAGCTAGGCTCAAACCCCAAGAACCTAAAACCTAAACACTAAGAACTAAATGCTAAACCCTAACCCTAAATAAACCTTAAAACCCTAAACCCTAAACCCACCCCAAACCCACAAACCCTAAAATGTAAAACCTAAACCTAAACTAAATAAAACCTAAAAGTAAAATAAATAAATAAAACCTAAACCTAAATAAAATAAAATAAAAACCTAAACTAAACCAAAAAAATAAGATAAAATTAAAAAAAAATTAAAAAAACTAAAATAAAATAAATAAATACATAAACTAAACTAAAAATATAATAAACCTAAGAATAAAAAACCTAAATGAAATAAAAACTAAATGTAAAATAAAAATGAAATAAACCTAAAATAAAATAAAACAAAAATTAAATAAAAACCTAAACCTAAAAAATAAAACCTAAACCCTAAACTAAAAAAACCTAAACCTAAACCTAAAGTAAAATAAATAAAACCTAAACTAGGCTATAACAAAATAAACCTAAACCTAAACTTACTAAAATAAATAAACTAAATATAAACCTAAACATAAATTAAAAAATAAAACATAAAAATAAACCTTAAATAAAAACCTAAAACCTAAACTTAAAAAAATAAAATCAAAACCTAAACCTAAACCTAAACCTAAACTTAAAAAACTAAAATAAAATAACTAAAATAAAAAAATAAAATAAAATAAAATAAATTAAATAAAAAAATAAAACTAAATAAAATTAAAATTAAGTAAACTAAAATAAATAAAAAATAAACTAAATATACTAAATAAATCTAAACCTATTAGTTTACTTAATTTTTTTTAAAAAAAAACCTTAAACCCAAAATCCTAAACTTTAAACCCTAAACCCTAAACCTACAACCTAAAATTTAAATCCTTTATTTTTAAAGTTAAATTAAAAAAATAAACATAAATAAAAAAAATAAACAAACCTAAAATAAATAATTTTTAAAGTAAATTTTCTAAATAAACCTAAACATACCAGTTTACTTAATTTAAAAAATAAATTAAAAAACAATAAACTTTAATTCCTAAACCCTAAACCCTAAACCCTAAAACCATAAACCCTAAACAAACCCTAAACCTTAAACACTAACCCTAAAAACCCTAAACCCTAAAGCCTAAACCCTAAACCTTAAACCCAAACCGTAAACCCTAAACCCTAAACCCTAAACCCAAAAGTTACAACCGTTAACCCTAAACCTTAAATCGTAAACCCTAAAAAACCCAAAACACTAATCCCTATATAAAAAAATAAAATAAAATAAAAATAACCTAAACCTAAACCTAAATTAGAAAATAAAACTTAAAAATAAACCTAAAATAAAAACTTAAAACCTAAACCTAATTAAGTAAAATAAAAATCAAACCTAAAACCTAAGAAAAAAATAAAACCTAAACCTAAAAAATAAAATAAAATAAAACTAAACTAAAATAAACATAAACCTAAATGTAAACCTAAATATACTAAAATAAATAAACTAAAATAAAACCTAAAATAAACTAAAATATTTAAAAAATAACCAAATTAACTAAAAATCTAAACTGCCTTTAATTTAAAATAAACCTAAACTAAAGTAACCACTAAACTAAACCTAGCCATACCAAACCCACCCCATGTTAAATAATGTATCAAAACCTACCTCTAAACCAACCCAACTCTAAACCTGCTACCCCAAGTAAACCCTAACAACTTAAACCCACTAAACCCTAAACTCACCCTAAACTACCCTGAGCTAAACTAAATCTACCCAAAATACCAACCCTGACCTAAAAAACCATAAAAAGCATAAACACTAAATAACTGACCTCCTAAACCTAAACTAAATAAAACCCACCCTAAACCTAAACCTAAAAATACATAAAAATAAAATAAAATAATAAAATAAAACTCATCTAAAATAAACCATAAACCTAATCCTACCTAAAAAATAAACTAAAATAAAACCTAAAATAAGAAATAAACCTATATAAACTAAATTAAATAAAATAATCCTAAATAAAGATAAAATAAAATAAGCGGAGGATAAACTAAGTATTAAATAAACTAAACCTAGTTTGCTTGATTTTAAAAACTAAACCTATCTATAACCCTAAACCCAAACTAACCACTAAAACTAAATAAAAAAAAAAATAAAAATAAAACCCTAACTAAACTTTAAATCCTAAATAATCCTAAACCCTAAACCCTAAACCTACACCAACCCTCCTAAATCCCAAACCCTAAAAAACCCTAAGCCCTAAACTCAAAATCATAAACACTTAGCTCAAACCTTAAACCCTAAACCCTAAACCTTAAACCCCAACCCCCAAACCCTAAACATTACACCCCAAACCATAAATTTAAACCTAAGTAACTAAATAAATTGAGAAATCAACCTAAACCCTAAAACTTACTAAACTTAAACCTAAACCTAAACTCTAAGAATGGGCAGAAGCTTGATGGCAAAAACATCACCATCAACCAGGCTCAGTCTAAATTTGGCAATGGAGGCGAAGCCAGAGATAGCAATTATCATAGTGATGGTGGGGGATCTGGAGGTGTTGGTGGATATGGAGGTATTGGTCAGAGCATTCATGGTTATAAAGGCTGGAGGAGCGAAAGAGGTTACAGTCATGGTGGTGACAGAGGGAGCAATCGAGGATATGATGGTGGATCCCGCTACTCGAGAGGCCGGGGAGGTTCTGATGGGAACTGAAGGAAATTGAAAAACAATCGATACGATATGCTGCTTATGGAACTGTGTCTTTATAGTAGAGACGGTTATAGTTATCTAGGGTTTTTGATTTGCTCTATGCGTGCTGATCTTTTATCTATGTCATTGCTTGGGCCTTAGAATTCTTGATGTTTTACTTGGTTAATGAAATTAAAAAGAAGAAATGTTGAATATAAATTTATTCTCTGTCAAAATAAAAACCAAAAACCTTTAACCCTAAACTAAAACTGAACCCTAAACCTCAAACATAAACCCTAAATCGTAAACCTTAAAAATTTAAAAAAATTTAAAAGATAAAAAATCCTAGCCCTAAACCCTAAACCTATAACACTAAACCTACAACCCTAAACACTAAACCCTAAACCCTAAACCATAAGAGTCCCTAAATTTTAAACCCTAAACCCTTAACCTTAAAAGCATAAACCCTAAAACCCTAAACCCTAAATCCTAAACTCTAAACCCTAAACCTAAACCCTAAACACTAAACATTAAACCCCAAATGTAAACTAAACTAAAGTAACTAAATAAATTAAAAAATAAACCTAAACCTTAAAATTAATAAACTTAAACCTAAGAATGGGCGAAACCTTGATGAGAACATCAATCAAAGCTTATATATCGGCGGTGGAGGAAAAGGAGGAGCGGCGTTATATACCTGGGGATCTGAGGTCTTGGTGGATAAAGTGGTGATGGTGGTTATGTAGGCAAGAGGAGTGATGGAGGTTACAGTTGTGGTGCTAGCGGAGGAAGAGATCAGGGATATGATGGTGGATCCGCTACTGAGAGGTTGTCCGATGGGAAAATGAAGAGAATCGATCTGATCCTAAAATTGTGTCTTTAAAGTAGAGGCAGTTCTAGTTATCTAGGCTTTTTGATTTACTCTATGCATGCTCATTTTTTATCTATGTCGTCGCTTGTGTCTTAGAAAACTTGGTGTGTTACTTGATTGATGAAATCAAAAAGAAGAAATGTTGCATCTGAATTAGTGCTCTCTTAAGAAAAAAAACCTAAAATCATAGACCCTAAACAAAAATGTGATCTTTAAACCTCAAACCTAAACCTGAAACCCTAAACCCTAAAACCTAAACCCTAAAAATAAAAAATAAAAAAAAAAAAAAAACATAACCCTAAACCATAAACCTTAAACCTTAAACCCTTAACCCTAAAACCTACAATCCTAAACCCAATACTCTAAACCATAAACCCTAAACCCTAAAACCCTAACCTAATAAATTCCCAAACTAAATAAAACCTAAAAGTAATATAAATAAAACTTAAATCTAAATAAAATAAAAGATAAAATAAAATAATCCTAAACTAAGCCCTAAACCTAAAAGCCTAAAATAAAATAAAATAAAATAAAACTAAACTAAATATAAATAAAAAACATAAACTAAACTAAAAAAAATAAATAAAACCTAAAAATAAAAACCTAAATAAAATAAAACTATACAAAACCAAAATAAAACCTAAAATAAAAAAAATTTAAACTAAATAAAGACCTAAACCTAAAAAAAAAAAAATAAATAAAATAATACCTAACAAACTTAAAAAAAAAACCTAAACCTAAAATAAAAAAATAAAATGAACCTAAACTGAAACTAAAATAAATAAAACCTAAACCTAAACCTAAAATAAGCTAAACCTAAACCCTAAACTAAATAAAATAAAATAAACTAAAAATAATCCTAAACCTAAATGAAAAAATAAAACCTAAAAATAAACCTAAAATAAAAACCTACAACCTAAACCAAAAAAAATAAAATAAAAACCTAAACTTAAACTTAAAAATAAAATAAAAAATGTAAACCTAAAAAAAAAAAACTAAGAAGTAAACATAAACCTGAACCTAAACCTAAACCTGAAAAAATAAACTAAAATAAGAAACCTAATCTAAAATAAATAAACAAAAAATAAATAAAATAAACTAAAATAATCAAAAAAATAAACCAAATAAATTAAAAAAAAAAACCTACCACTTTGCTTAATTTGAAATAAACTAAACTAAATCTGAACCCTAAATAAAATATAAACTCTAAAAAATAAAAAAAAAAATAAAGAAAATCCTACCCTAAACCCTAAATCCTAAAACCTAAAAACCCTACTCCCCAAAACCTATCCACAAACCCTACCACAAACCCTAAATTCTAAATCCTGAGCTACCCTAAAACTACCCTAAACCTCCCTCCTACTCAACCTATCCTGGGCCTAAAGACCACTACCCCACTACCAAAGATAAATAAACCTAAATAAGTCTCAATTAATAAAAAAATAATAAACTATATAAATAAACCTACTTATGTTTGCTTTTTTATTTCAAAAAAAATAAATACCTCCACCACTATCCAAAACTCTAAACCTGCACCTAAACCTAGATAAATAAAAATAAAACCTAACCCACCCACTATTAAACCTACAACCTAAACCCTAATCATAAATCCTAAACTCTACCCTCCTAAAACTAAAGCTAACCAAAATCTAAAATCATAAACCTTAAAACCTAAACTAAACCTTAAACCTTAAACCCTAACCTAAACCACAAACCAAAAAATAAAACTAAATAAATTAAAATAAAAAAAAAATAAACCTATAAAATGGGCATAACCTATGGTAACATCTAACTTAAATAAATAACTGTTCATTGTAGTGGTGCGAGATCTAACTAGTGGATATGGAGGTGGTGAATATATGGGAATGGATATAGTATAGATAAATGATATGATGGTGGATCCTAGAAATGATAACTAAATAAAAAATAAAGATAATACTTATGGAACTATGCCTAAAGATGGTAAGTTATCATGATTTGCATAAAAATAATCATGTCGCTCTTGGCTCTTAGAAAACTTAAAACTTGGTTGATGAAATCAAAATAAGAAATGTTGAATCTGAACTATTCTCTCTTACAAAAAATAAAACCCTATTAAAACATGAACCCAACTAACATAAACTAAAATAAAAATAAAAATAAAAAAATAAAAAACCACAACCACAAACCTAAACCTATAACACTAAACTTAACCCTAAACCCTAAACCTAACCCTAAACCCTAAACCTAAACCCCAAACCCTAAGAATAAACCCCAAAACCCTAAACCCCAAATCCTAAACCTAATAACCCTAAAACCCTAAACACTAAAACCACAACCCCCAAATAAACCTAAACCTAAAGTGACTTAATAATTAAAAAAACCTAAACTCTAAAATTTAATAAAACTAAACATAAACATAAACCCTAAGAATGGGAACCTTGGAAGAATATCATATCAACTAGGTTGGTAGATATACTATGAAGGTGAAGGCGGTTATCCACAGTGGTGGGGATGAGGTCTTGGTGGATATCAGGTGGTAGTGAGGTAGGCGAGGAGCGGCAGAGGTTATAAGTGGTGGTGGGCGGGGAGATGGGGATATGATGGTGGATTTTACTCGAGAGGTGGGGTGGTCTGATGGGAACAAAAGAAACGAAGACGACTATCCGATCTAGCAATTGTGTCTTCTGAAAGTTCTATCTAGTGTTTTTGATTTGCTCTATGCATGCTCATTTTTTATCTATGTCGTTGCTTGAGTCCTAGAAAACTTGATGTGTTACTTGGTTGATGAAAAGAAAAAGAAGAAATATTGAATCTGAATGTGTTCACTATTATAAAAAAAACCAAAAAACCTAAACCCTAAAACTAAAACCTAAACCCTAATACATAAACCCAAAACCCAAAACCCTAAAAATTAAAAAAAATTAAAATATATAAAAAACCTAACCCTAAAACTTAAAACATAAAACCCTAAACCACAAACCCTAAACCCTAAACCCTAAACCATAAACATTAAACCCTAAAAACCTAAAAACCTTAACCTAAACTAAACAAAACCTAAAAATATAATAAATAAAAACACCTATGCCAAAATAAAATAAATAAAATAAAATAAAATAAAAACCTAAACTAAAACTTAAACCTTAACCTAAACCTAAAAATAAAATAAAATAAAAAAGAAAACTAAACTAAAATAAAATAAATTAAAACATAAACTAAACTAATAAAATAAAATAAACCTAAAAATAAAAAACCTAAATAAACTAAAAACTAAACGAAAAATAAAAATAAATTAAACCTAAAATAAAATAAAATAAAAACTAAATTAAAAATAAACCTAAAAAATAAAAACTAAAAATAAATAAAATATAAAACCTAAACCTTAAACTAAAAAATAAACCTAAACCTAACATAAACAAAATAAAATAAACCTAAATTAAAATAAAATAATTAAAATAAATAAAACCTAAACCTAAACCTAAAATAAACTAAACCTAAACGATAATCTAAATAAAATAAATTAAATTAAAAATAAACCTAAACCTAAATTTTTAAAAAAAACAAAAATAAACTAAAATAAAAACATAAAACTTAAACCTAAAAATACTAAAGAAAAACCTAAACCTAAACCTAAAAAAAAAAAACTTAATCCAATAATAAAATAAATAACTAAACTAAAATAAACATAAATAAACATAACCAAAAATAAATAAAACTAAACTAAAAGAAATAAATCTAAAATAAATAAAATAAACTAAATAAAAATAAAAAAATCTTAAAATAAAATAAAATAAAATAAACTTAAATAAATAAAAAATGAACAAAATAAACTAAAATAAACCTAAACCTACAAATTTACTTAATTTAAAAATAAACCTATATTAAAAAAGACCTAAAACTTAAACTAAACCTACACAAACCCCAAAATATAATAAAATAAAGAAAACCAAATCTTCTAAAATGACCCTGACCCTACCCTAACTCTAAAGACTCCAAAATCTATAATCCCTAAACCCAAACATTAAATATAAACCCAAAATAAACACTAATAAAACCACAATATTTATTATACATTTTAGTATGTTTTACTTTTGTTATAATACATTAGGTAAAAACTCACAAAAATGATAATTTGAAGGTTGAGATGGAAGAATTTGGCCAAATTCATGGCACGCGCAAAAAAGAGACACAAAAAATGCTATTTTGTACCATTTCTAATAAAATAATAATAATTTTACATCCAAAATGAACATTATTCATATTTTGAGAAAATTTTGTTATTTATTTTTTTCAAGTGATTCTAATGAGGTGTAATGTTAGAAAATATATTATATTACAATAAATTATAATATAACATCATATATTATAATATAATATAGTGTGTTAATTTACACTATAATATGTTCAGCATGTTATTGTATAGTTAGCTTGAGCGTGCACCATCACAAATCAGAAAATATTGATTAAAATGTTGAGATGATGTAATTTGAATGAATACATTGTTAGGCTTTTATTTAAAGTATTAAAGGTGTGCATTAGAGAAGAAATAAGATTTGGTGAGAATTCCATGTTAAGGACATGGAGAGACTAGGGGATCACACATGCATTGGACATGGCATGTGAGGGATCTATGTCGAGGGCGTAGAAGTTAAAAATTTGTTAGGGATAATGTTTCAATTTGATTTGATTATATGACTTATGGAAAGAAGATATGTTAGGGAAAAGAATCTATAATCCACCAGAGATTATGATGGAGTCAACTTTAATTTATTTTGTTTTAATTGATGTGGAGGCATATCTAATAGAGATATGGGCTCAAGTCCTTTAGGGATCGAGTATATGAACCTTCCACTAGGGAAGCAGGTTCGAGCTATCTGTTGGGGATTGGGATTTGAGTTTGATTTCATAAATTTATTTGGGGATGTATCCACTGGGAATAAGAGTTTGGTTGGATTTCTTTGATTTAGACTCTATTGGGGAGTTGGTTTAATTTTGCTCCACTAGAGAGGTTGGTTTTGAATTTGATTTGTTTGTTTGACTTGTTTATATATGATTTAGGCTCCACTAGGGAGAAGGGTGTGATTTAACTCCACTGGGGAAATAAGATTGGGTTTAATTTAATCTAAATTAATGTATGGACCCCGTTGATGTCCAATGGACCCACTGAGAAAAAAGCTATATCAGCTTTGACCTACCTCAAGTTTACAAATCCAAATGCATAGTATATCGGCTGGGGAGTAGAGCTAGCCAACCTAAGGGGTTGCCTTTCGATGTGCAACGACTATGCTAGGAAGAAGGCGTAGCAGACTTACATCTTCCAAAGTGAGGAACAACCATTGGGGTGACCTGTTGGATGCACAAAAAAGTGAACCTGACCTAGGATGACTACTAAGTGAATGCTGCTTGGGACTTATGTCAACTCAAAGTTGTTTGGAAGAATTTTATCATAATCTCATGTGATTTGATATGGTTTGTTTGGTTTAGTTTGATTTTGAATTGAGGGAATATCCGCTGAGGATGTGAGCTCGATCAAATTTATAAGATTTAATTTATGGACCATGCTAGTGTGTGATGGACCCACTGAGAAGGGGCTATATTGGACTTGTCCTATCTCAAATTTACAAATCTAAAGGGATAGTCTACTGGCTATGGGGTAGAGCTAGCCAACCTAAGGGGTTACCTTTCGATGTGCAATGATTGTGCTAGAAAGAAAGCATTATAGACTTACATCTTCTAAAGGTGGGAAAAACCATTTGGGTGACCTATTGGTAGCACAACAAATCAAATCTGACATAGGGACGACTACAGAGTGAATGCCGCTGAGGACTTATATCAACTCAAGAGTAGTTAGGCGATTCCTATAGAGAGATTTGTTGACACTGCCCTAAACATGGGATGTCATCTTGAGAAAAAGTACTACTAGTGGTGTCCTCCTAATCCATAAGTGAATATATTTTTTGTTTATATGTTTGCGTGGATCCTATTGGTGTGTGAGGGACCATACTGAGAAGGAGCTATGTCAGCCTTGACCTATCTCAAATTTTTTGGACCATGGGAGAATCTACACATCAATAAGATGGATTCTCCAACCACATATGTGGTTACTATGAAAGGGGAATTATCTAATCTAATAGTACCCCAGGTAGTGTCTAAATGGGAATGTGAAGGATGTGATCCAAAATAGTGCCCATAGGGGAGGTGCTACTAGGGGCATTATCTTAAGCCCTAGAAAAGAAATCTTATAGGTGTACGGTGGCCAACTTAAGGAGAAAGCTTAGCAGACTTACATCTACCATGAGTGGTGTACCCTAAGGTGAAAGAACCAACCAACCTAAGGTGTATCAGTCAACATGAGTGGTGTATCTATCAGCATAGTGAGAACCAACCAACCAAATGTGCTCGTCGATTCCAACAATCAATTTAGAAAGAAAGTGTGTAGGCTTACAACTTTCCAAGATAAACTCATCATCAAGATAGTCTATCATCGATGGGATAAATACTATTTGACCTAGTACGACTAATAAGAATGGAGACCCGAGGAAGGACTGGACACAGACTTGAAGCAGTCATGAGAGAAGGAGCCACTAGAGGACTTATCCTAAACCTCAAATATACTTGACCCAGTTAGTGCACGAAGGCTAATTCAAGAAGAAAGCATAGCAGACTCACATCTTCTTAAAAAAAGCCAACATGAGGTAGCTTACCGGCCATGCAGTAAGGCCTACCAAACTAACAAGCCGCTCGTCGATGTGCAATGGCAAAATAAAGAAGGAAAATGTAGCTTACATCCTCCAAAGCAAGAAGACCACTAGGGTGACACACTAGTAAGGTAGCACGTCAGCTTGACCTAGAGCGGCTACTGAGTGAGTGCCACTTGGGTGTTATCTCAACTCAGAGTAGCCCGACACAAAAGATATGTGTTTATTTTATATGTTTTTATGTAGTTTGTATTTGTTTGGTGTTGATGAAGGATAGGATACCGCACTAGTTCCTTACACCTACCCTAAACACATCGTGGTGGATTCAAAAGCAAGAATACTTTCAATATGGAAGAGATTGAATTCGAAATGTTATTTTCATTGATGATAATTATTTTCAAACATGATTTATAATATTTCTTTAAGTAGAGACTAATGGTTGGAAGCATTGGTAGCTCTCCCTCATGATTAATAAGTTGATAAGATCTTGCTTGGTATGCCTTCTCCAAGGAAAAAAGGGCCATCCCAAGTGGGTTCAAACTTGCCTCCCATCTTACAACGAGCAACAATTAGTCTCCTTAAAACTAAAATTTGCTCTCTTACTTGAAAAGCTCTAGAACGAACCAACTTGTTGTGAGCTTGAATCAGTTTAGATTTGTACAACTCAAGGTTTTAGCATGCCCATAGGCTTCTCTTCTCCAAACCTTCGAGATCTTCTAACCATAACTTGGTGTTCTGCTTTATTGTGATCTTGCTACTCACAGCAATCCTTAGTGATGGGAGTTGGACTTCTAATGGTAGAACGGCTTTGTACCCATACACTTAGGAGAAAGAAATATATTGAGTTGGAGTTTTATATGTGGTGCGGTAGGCCCACAAGGCTTGAAACTAACTGCTCATGGCACTATCGCTTATTATTGTCGAGTGTCTTTTTTAGTATTTGGATGAGAGTTTTATTGAAGGCTTCTGCTAAGAGATTTTCCCTCGAGTAGTTGATGGTAGAATATATCCAATCTATGTTATGTCTCCAGGAAAAGTTGTTGATCTCCGTGCTCTTGAATGTAGTACCATTATCAGATATAATTCATTGAGACACTCTAAACCTATATACGATATGGTTCCTAAAAAACTAGAGCACATGTTGAGTTGTGACCTCTCTAAGTGGAGTCATTTTCATCCATTTGGAAAAGTAGTTAGTAGAAATTAAGATGAATCAATGACCCTTAGAAGTAGGAGGATCAATCATACCCACTATGTCGGTACCACAACACTCGAATGGCCATGAGGTCAATGTAGGATGTAGAATGTTGGATGGTTGGTGTAGGTCCACATCATTTATTTGACATTGGTGGCATTGCCTAGTTGTATCCATGCAATCTTTTATCATCGATGACCAGTAGTATCCTAGTCTCTTAATCTTGGCTTTCATTTTTGAACCGGATGGTTGGCTCCACATAATCCTAAGTGTACCTCAGTCAAGATCTTACGAGCTTCGTGCTTGTCTAAACAATGTAACCACGTATGATCGAAAGACTGCCGAAATAAGACACCATCAACAAGATCATAGGAAAGTGCTCTCTACTTCATCTAATGGGCTTGAGACTTCTCTTGAGGTAGTTTACTTTTATTTAGGTAATTCATGAATAATTGCCTCAAATCTAACTCCTCATCCTTCCTGGCAATGGAAACCTCCCCATCAAGAGAGTATTTTTTGATGAGTTCAATATCAGTAAGGGATAACACTTGTCTATTTTAAACTTTTATTGATATGGACTCATCTTCTAGACATGCCAACTCCTTGGCATATGCTACAACATTCTCTCCTTAAGGAATCTTATAACTAGCAACCTCTGAGATTTGGGCCAACAACTCTATGGTGTACTTGTTGTAGTGATGGAGCTTAGGCTTTATAACCTTGTAGGACCCATCAATTTAGTTGATATCTAGTTAAGAATCCCCGAAGATGTTAATATTTTTGACGCTTAGAGTAACAGATAACTCTAGATCAGCAATTAGAGCCTCATATTCTGCTTCATTATTGGTGCAAGAATTGGACAGATGATATGAGAATCTCATCACATCGCGATTCAGAGTAAAGAGAACAATTCCTACCCTTGCCATTCTTGGAATAGTAGATTTTTGTTCTTCTCCTCTTTGAGAGGAAACTACACCATTAAAGTACATCTCCCAATGGTGAATGCTAGTATCCCCTAAGTTCATGAATTGTTCATCAGGGAGATCATCACTAAGCCGAGAGTTAGTAGGAAGTGGGTGTGTTGCTAAAAAATCTACTAGCAATTCTCCTTTCACTGTAAAGAGAGATACGAAGGTAATGTCAAACTACGAGAGGATCATCGACTGTCAAGCCAACCATCCAGAAAACATCGACCGTGTCATGAGATACTATAATGGATTGATCCTAGAGATTAAGTTCACCTTATGAGGAAGCATGTAGTGTTGTAGCTTTTGGGATGCAAAGATTAAACCTAGAAAATGCTTCTCAATGGATGGATAATTAGCCTCAGCAAGGATTAGATGATGGTTGAGGTAGTAGAGTGCCTTTTCTTTGCCTTCATCATTGACTTGGGCCAACAAAGCACCAAGGGAGTCATCTAATGTAGTAGTGTAAAGTATGAGGGGCTTGCCGAGATAAGGGCTGCTAGAATCAATGACATCATTAGGTATTCTTTGATGTCTTTGAAGGCATGCTCAGACTTGTCATCTCACTTGAACTTGGCATCCTTTTTAAAATGTGCTGAGAATAGCTGACATCTTCCTGATAAATTGGATAAAAAGCATCATAGATATGCTAAACATCCTTATAATGATCTGAGTTGAGTTTAACTTTTAGGGGGTGGCAATACTAATATCGCCTTGATCTTCTTCGAATTGATTTTGATTCCTTGGTGTCGGATAATAAACCAAAGGAAATTTTTTGAAGCTACTCTGAATGCACACTTCAGGGGATTTATTTTGAGGTTAAATGATCTTAACTATTTAAAAACTACTTTCAAGTCAAAGAGATGGTCTTCTTTTTTCTCTATTTTGACTATGAGATCATCAACATAGCACTCGACTTGATGATGCATGAGTTCATTGAAGATTCGAGTCATTGCCCACTGGTATGTACCATCAAAATTTTTAAGGCTGAAAGGCATGACCTTATAGCAATAGATTATGCTTCTTCCATCTTCAGGGGCCATCTTTATTTTGTTATATCTAGATGAGCCATCCATGAAAGAGAAGACTACATGAGATTAGCCAACATCCACCATTAGCTCCAGGATTGGTAGTGGAAATTTGTCTTTTGGACATGCCTTATTTAAATCCATAAAATTGGCACATATGTGAATTTGGCCATTCTTTTTCTTAATTGGGATGACACTGGCTAACCAGGTAGGGTATTTTTCTTCCCGGATGAAATCAGCATCGATCAATTTATTAACTTCATAAATGACCCATTGTTCTATGTCTAATCTCATGCATCTAGGAGTTTGCTTGATAGGGTTAGCATTAGGCTCTATTGCTAGTTTATGGACCACTACATCAGGAGCCAATCTAGGCATCTCTTCATAACTCCATGCAAAGCTATCCTTAAACTAAATCAATAGCCTAACTAAGTCATTGGTTTCAATTTCATTTAATTAAGAACTAATGTATGTCATGCGTGGATCTTCTTCAGTTCCTAATTTGATTTCCTTGAGCTCATTGATTGTTGACCTGATCTCTTCTTTGAACTCGAGCGGTGCGTCTTTGATTTCAAAATCATCTAGATCATTTGAAGTTTTTAAGCACAACACTTCATATGAGTTAATGTGATTTGAAAAGAAACCTATTTGATTCTAAATGATTAGTGATGACTAAGTAGTAATCGTCATCATCAACTGGACCCACTGTACTGAATTCTAGTCTCAGTCTTGGTTGAGAGCTTTTGCATTTGTTCTTCCATATTCTTTCAAAGTAGTCTGACCTGTGTTTTGACCAAGTATGTGGGATTAACCCTTTCCTTGCTAAATTATGTACATAAGGCAAGTAACAATCAAAAGGTAATTCTATTAAATCTTTATATGAATCATCCTCTAGTTCTACATCAACTTCTTGACTTGAGGATGATGCTCCCCAAAAGAACATCAGAGTCTTCACACCTATGGATGACTTAGGGGCTTCCTTAACTACCAAACCCTCAACTTTTTGAGAGGAAAGTGGGGTTATAGCTAAGGTTCCCAATTGATGCCTAACTATTTCACATATAGACTTGGATACAGTTATGCTTTGCTTTGGAGCCCGATCTTCATCGCTATCTAGCTCAAGTGTCACCTCCAAAGGAATCTACTATTGAGAAGAGCTGGTTAGTGTGCTAACCATATAAAACTCATCTTATAAACTAGATTCTAAGTCTATATGGATTGCAGGTGTACTCCTAGTAGTTGGGACATATCTTCTATTAGGTGGCCAATAAAGAAGTTTTCCACCCCTAGGACTGCCTCTAAACTACCTCTTCCTCTTCCTGGTGGAGGTCAGGTCATCCTGTCTATATGTTCGAATGGAGTAACGAACTATGGGTTGAATCTAATGTCAGGCTCCACTTCCTCCTCCAGTCTATTTTCGCTCCCTTTTATTTTCTTTTTTATTTTCTTTTTCTTTTCTTTTTCTTTTCTCTTTCTTTTCTTTTCTTTTTCTTTTCTTTTTTTTATTTTAAACTTTGGCCAAGTTCATGAGAATAGACTTGTTGGTTTTGAGGGAGGTAGTAAGCTACATCCTCGTATATGCTGACCTCCTGAACTATAAATGGCTTGAGATCTCTTTTCACACAATAGATGATCCCGCTTCTCACAAACTTCATACACTGATGTATAGAGAAAGAAACTATATTGCTCTCATGTATCCATGGTCTCCCAAGAAAAGCGTTAGAAGATGTATCTGAGTCTATAATGTGAAACTTGGCTTTGGTCTTCTAATCATCTATCTCCAAGGGCAACACTATGGAGCCAAAGGCCTGTTGACCTCCCTTTTAGAGTGCAGATTCAATCTTTCCATCTTAAACTTAGGAGTCTTCTATATAGTAAGGATTTCCTAGTCATAAGACACTTCTAAAAATTAGGGAAACACCTAACCTAAGTCTTAACACTTAGAAGGGCTAACCATAGGATTAGGTTATGCCTTAAGGGTTAAGATAATCAACCTACCCTACAACCCAAATCCAATCCATGTGCACCTTCTCAAACCAAACCTCAAGTTTAATTCAAACATCAAATTCAAATCTAAATTCAAACCCAAATTCCAAAACTAAATGATTGAAGCCCATGATCAAATCCAAACTTGAAATCCTTCTTAAGACATATGATCTATCCATGGACCTAATCAAATCAATTGAAAATCAATTGATTTTCTCATAATCAATTTATATCTTCAATCATCTTCCTAAATATAAATCAAATGTACATTCAAATGATCAAAACTACATCAAATTAAATCAAAACCCTTCTAAGCCATATATCTATCCCATGGACTTAGCTAAATATTAATCCAAATCAAGTCAAACTTAATTGATTTTCTCACAAATCAATCATATTTTCAATCATCTTCACAAATTTAAATGAAGTATACATTTAGATCATCAAAATAACATCAAGCCAAATCAAAATCAAAACCTAAGCCACATGACCCAACTCTATAGACTTACCCAAATTTCTTCATTCCAAAACCCAAATTCAATTGATTTTCTCATGAATCAATCATACCTTCAATTATATTCATAAATATAAATGAAATCTACAATCATCAAGCAAAACCAAAATCAACCCAAGTCAAACCCAACTTAACCCTTTTTACTTGAAATGCTTAAATA
This sequence comes from Cymbidium sinense, assembly GCA_021442155.1. Classification (NCBI taxonomy): domain Eukaryota; kingdom Viridiplantae; phylum Streptophyta; class Magnoliopsida; order Asparagales; family Orchidaceae; genus Cymbidium; species Cymbidium sinense. The sequence goes on from CM038214.1 coordinate 150,419,819, forward strand.
AACCAAAACTCATTTGAAACCCACCCAGTCAATTGCAATTGAATTTATATATCAATCCCAAATTCATATATAAATTCAACTAATTCAAACTCAATCCAAAATTAAGCCAACTAAACCCAATTGGTCCATGTGACCCAAAGTCGCCAGTTTGACCTATTTGAGCTAAGTTCTAATCCTACCCAAATTGGATTGAACCAAGCTCATCAAAATCTTATATAATTATTATTGATCACCCTAGGTTGCAATTTTCACCAATTGGGTCAAACCAAGTCAACTTGGTCATTTGACCAAGTCAAACCCTAAACACATATGAACCCAAACTAGCCAAATTGTAAGCTAAGCCAAATCCCTTGAAACTAATGATTCATACCAAATAAAAATCAATATTTGAATATGACTTGACCTTCAATTGAGTCAAACCAAACCCAATTGGCTCTCTTGACTCAAGTTGACCCAAATTGACTTAAAAGACCAAATTAGGTCAAATCAAAATATAAACCAAATTATTTGCAATCAATGGTTCAAGATCATTCCAAATTGATTGTTGAATTTGACCAAAGCCATGATTGGACTCAATTCAACCCAATTGAGCTACTTAGCCCAAATAGACCAATGGTTCAAGTTGGCCTAAATAAAAACTAAATCCAAATTAATTGAAACCATAGCCTACAATCATCTTCAGTTGGTTAACTAAACTAAAACTGACACCAAACCAAAGCTAATTTGGCCAATTTGGTCAAATTAGTTTACTTAACCCATTCAACCCAAATGAATTCAAATGAACTAAAATCAAATCTAAGCCAAACTAAACCAAACCAATTGAACCAAAATATCCCAAATGATCATATGAACTTGAATCAACCCTTAGTTTGACCCAATTTAACCAATTATTTAACTTGATCCAACCTAACCTGATTTGACCTAAATGAGTCAAATTGAGCCAAAAATTAACCAGATTGACTCCAATTGACTTGAAATTTGGGCTAAGACACTTTTGGCTCATTTCAAATCTGTCCAAATCAAATCCAATGCTAAATGATCATTTTACCCTTAGGTTAAAGGAATCACATGAGAGAAATCATCCATGTAAGTGGTCATTTCCATTCTTTTGGCCACTTGGTACTCTCCCAATGGTCCACAGGCTAGGACCAAAATAACCTCGGTGGTTGGGTTAGCCATGACACATGGGAGGTGAAATCACCTCACCCTCCCATTAGCATTTGAAACCCATAGACACCCATGATTCCTCCTTGGCAACCACCTCACACCTTCAACCAACCAAAGACTCACTCTCCCACGCCACCCACGACTCAGGTTGGATAGCCACTAGAAGCCAAAACTGATCCCACCATCCGATCAAGATGATGGGGGGTATACACCCCCTTGTTTCCACTTAAACACACACAAAATCATTCCTCATACCCATAACTACCCAAGATGAGCCGTTATAGCGATTCCCTAATCTCCCAAGCTCATTCTCGATCAGAAAATACCATATCATCTGTCCAAAAATAGAACACTCCCATTTCCAACCTAACTTCACCATTTCTCCATCAAACTCAAATTAACTTTGCACACACCTTCCCTAGGCCTCATCGAGCAAGAACGAGTCATCTCCCAAGCACCAGAGGTGGTACTTCGATCAAAGCAAAGCTCTAAATCATTGCATCATGGCCTTCTGAGCGAACATCAAGGAATTGATCTATTTGCTACTCAACAGGGCTTCTTCTCCACTAGATGAAGCTTCCATAATCATTCAAGGCACTGATCTTGAGCTTTGATGAGGTATGCTTCCAAAATAGATCCTTAGGCAAAAATGGGTTGGAGCTTTTCAAAAAAAGCTTGTATCTTATGTGATCTTGACAATTGGATCCCCTTTGACTGATGTCGTGAAGGTGTGGGATCCTTTTGGAGTTGATCTAAGCTCAAGTAAGCCCATATCAAGTAAGCAATGGCAGACAAACTCCATTCTCCTTCACCCACATGATGTTAGATTATGCATTGTCCATTTCACATGATCAAAATGGACAGTCGTGTTTAGATCCGCTAGATCGATCTGATTTAATATTATTAAGTTGTGGGATTAATCGTAGCCATTCGATCTTAGATCGGACGATGGAAGAGAAAGCGTGTATGCCGCCACCACGTAGGCATTACATCGGATAAGTTTTAAGTAGCAAATCACGTAATACCATGCGCTTTCATGCGTGCCACATGGTATTGGCTTTAATTATGCTTAATAATCATTTTTAACAGCTAAAACTTCTAAAAATCATAAAAGGTCATAGAGAAATAAACAAAATGCAACTAAATACTCATTTTAAAGGTATTTCAAAGGAGAATTAATTAAAAATAATCTTAACTAATTTTGAATAGTAATTAAGGTTTAATTAAAGTTTAACTACAAAATTAATTAGCTTAATTACTCCTTAATTACTTGAGCAATTAATCCCAAATTTTGTTGGTTAATTTAATGGGATGACCTCTACCTCCCATGATTTTCTTGGGATTTATTGCTCACTTAATTAGGAAAATTGACTAATTAAACCTTAACTACTCTTTTAAGTTAATTAATGATTAATTAATCCCATGAATAGTAACAAATTGGTTAATTAAGTTTATTAATCATTATTCAATAGTAAGTCAACTAAGGAATAGGGTTGGGCCCCCTTTCCCTACAATCATTTCTCCCTTTTTTAAAATAGAATTAATAAAGATTTAACTAATTAATTAAATCACTTAATCAAATTGAAATCATAATCACATCAGACTTAATTAATTAAAGCATGGGGTAGTTCTTTAGGTTTTTAATAACCTAAAAGAGTTTAATGAAATTATGGTTAGTCCATATGTGTGGGAAAACCATAAGAGTAATTAATTAAGTCCCTTAATCTAATTAACTATTAATCATGAGCCAATTGCATTAGGCTCCTTTTATTTCCTAAGATCATTGCAAGTTTATTTTCCATGCATATCATGTTGGCTCATAATAATTTTGTTAATTACTTTAAGGTGACATATGCAAGCATAATTAATTCATCTAATTAAAGTTTCAACTTAAGTAACCCATAAAATCAAATTAATTACATTTCTTTAAATTAAATAATATCACTAATGTGGGATTGGGTTTAAAATAATAAGTGATGATTTCTATTCTCCTCTTTAAATCAAATCAAATCCAAAACTTAAGTAATGAAGAAGCTTTGATTTGTTTAAATAATCTCATTTGATTTGATTGTCCTTAAGAAATAGTTTGGTTGAATGAATCATATGCTTATATTTGAATGAATCACATGTTGAACAACTAGTTTGGCTGAATGAATCACATAATTTTCATGAATGTTGAGTTCTCTTTCCTCTATTTATGTGTTGATTTTTATAATATTGAATGGTAATGGGTATATAGTCTAGACATCCCAGGAACATGAGGCTTTAGCTCACACTAGGGAGGTCATTTGATTACCTCACTTCCCTAGTTTAACAATGACACGTACTCATTTGATTTCATTCTTATGTATTTTAACATTAGAATTTGGGTAGAAATTTAATTATTATATATAAATGATTCAATCAAATAAAACTATACAATCTTTGCATGGTTTTCTTTCCCTCATTTATGTATACGTCCATGTGTGTCCAAGAGAAGCAAGTATATAATCTGGACATACCGAGAAACAGGGCTTTAGCCCTAAGGAGGTCATTTGATTTCACTTCTGGTTTAACAGTGATGCATACTTGCCTATATATTTTCTCATGTATATGGTTATGTGATTAGTGAATGAAAATACCATTTTACATTAAAATTGCATGCATTCATAATTGACTAAGTGGTTGAATTAATTAGCACTATGAATCAAAGCTTACTTCCTATATTCATGTATACGAATTTACATATGTTTGAATGCAATGAGTATATAGTCTAGACATCCCAAGAATACGAGCCTTTAGCTAGCTCCAAGGAGGTCATTTGATTACCTCACTTCCCTGGTTTAACAATGGCACATGCCTATGTAATTTCATTCTTATGTCATTTTAGTATAAGAATTTGGATAAAGTTTTAAATTAATATGTTTAAATAATTCAGTCAAATAAAATATAAATTCTAAATACACACATACATTAATCTTTTAAGTGTGCTAAAATATGTTGCATGTATAGATACACTTAGGATTAAATCATATGCATGCTACATGTGATGGAAAGGAATTATTTAATATATGTCATGTGGTAATAATTCAATTAAATTAATCTTAAGATGCCTTTCATTTTGAATAGGATTATTTAAAGTGAACCTTAACTTTGGATTAATTAAATCATATAATAGGCCATTCACTAAAGAGAACTAAATTAAATTAATATACTTTAGAGAGTGACTTAAGGTAGGGATGAAATAGGGCAATCCTCTTTTCCTCTCTCTATAACACTTAGTTGTTATGTGTAATAAAATGAAACAAAAGAAATCACAAATTAAAATTCTCAAATCAATTAAACTACTTTATGTGAAATCAACCTTTCATGTTAAATTGTATCCTTCTTCACATAGAAAATACAACACTATTGCCTTACAAGACTTAACACACAAGCCTTAATACACACATTAGAATTAAGTCACCACTTCTAACTCTAAGTTAGGATGGTTTACGATGTGATGTATGATTTGTTTTATGATGCATTATTTTAGATTGGATGTTGGGGTGTATGCTTCGTAGACTGGATGATAGGCCAATATTAGTGTAATCATGTTTTGTACAGGGGATTATGCTTAAGGAATGCTTAAAAATAAAATTGAATGCTCTTTTTGTTTATTTCTTAAATCCATATGCATAATCCAAGTTAGGACAGGTGGGCTTAGTTACCCATGTGTAAGGTGCTAAGTCCAAATTATAAATACAATTGCTTGCGATTATATTTATATTTTGCTAACCTCCACTTTTGGTGTTAGATTTACTTTTCCTACATAAATGTCGGGAGTGTGTTTAGGACTTTAGTCTCTTTCTAATTAAATAACTACCTTAACTATCTTATAATTCCTAAGACCAGACTACATGGTTTTAAAATCATAGGAGGAGTTAGCTAGCGGCCACTCCAGGCAATTATAAGTCCAGAAGTCAGACAATTTATTCTCTCATATGGAGGTAAACTCCATGTCCAATTGTCGCTAGATTTTATTGGTGCTGGATTGTAGATTGCACCAAGCTCTTAGATTTAGGATCTAAGGTACCTATTTCCTTTGAGCTATGAGAATAAATCACCTCTTATGCATTCCCACAACCTGTTGGTGGATTATAAGCACTAGTAATTTAATTAAATTTCAACCAAAACATATAAATCTCTTCAACTTCAAAAAAATTATAAAGCCAAACCAATAGATTGGAATGCTCACTAGCTTTCCTAGTATCATGAGTATTTCTTACTTATTTCATTTAGACTCCAAAAATAAGTCTTCCTTGAACTTTTCCAATTGATTTTTCAAATACAACCAATCCTTTTATAGTCCTAACCTTGAAATCTTTGAGATGATAATTGTCAACTTTAATCAGGAGTATTCTTAGAAATTTCATTTCAAGATGTATAACTAACTATGGAGGCTTGCCTCCATAGTGAACATAAGAACCTGATTTAATATAACCCCTGCTTTATTCATTCATGTAAAGTAGAGAAAAAATCTTTGGTACATTCAAAGATCCATCATGCCTTAGGAGTCCTTATTTTGTGATTAGGTCCATTATAGGGTGATGCCTCTATTTTTTGAGATAGTACACTTACCATAATGTTGTACTCGATCACCTCAAAAAGTATACCCCTATGATCTACATGGTGTCCCCATCCCCCCTACATCCAAAAATAAATGCCACAAGGCCCTTTCTCCTTGTTCATTGAATCCTCTCAACATCATCCTTTTTTTTAGAGTTTGGAGATGTCAATTCTTAAGTAGGCAAGGGTTTTAGACTGTTGATTTGATTGATACACCTTGGTCAACCGTAACCATGGATAACTTATATCTACCAACATCCACCGTAATATAAAGAGGTGACATCCTCCTAGGAGTAAGTCTAATGAATGTAACTTCTAAGATGCCTCTTTAGAAGCAAAATAGCCGATATGGAAATCAAGTAAGGACTTAATTATGGATTCCCTCATTTATTTGGATAAGATAAGGGCATCATATGTGCTTAATTTAGCTGGAAACTTCCTAGGGTGAGATAGGACATTGTAATCAAGGTCATCCCTCCATAAGCATATCCATGGAGCATCCTATGCAGGGCTATCTACTCACTTGAACCAATGACCATACCTTATCCCATGGTGCTACCCTAGAGGTAGAACTTTGCCACTCACGTAGTTGACTCAAGACTCTTTGGAATGATGAGCTTGTGAAAAGTTCTATCTTCTCATCTGCATAACCATAGCTTCCTATGGGATCCCAGAGTCACGCACTCCAAGTAAATCTCAAGAGGTGAACTGATCACCGTGAGAAGGATTGTCTAACTCAACTGAAAGGAAAAATAGAACTACTAGAGGTATTATTTTATTTTATACTCTAGACCTTTCAATAGGAATAAAATCAAGAGCATCGGGGACAATATATAAGTAGAATCTGGCCATAAATTTCCCTTTGGGTGGATGTACATGATAGATCAAGTAAAATAAGCAAAGGAATTTAGTGCTATTGCTTTACATACATTGCTAGTAGAAGAGGTAGTGGAATTTGGGTGGAGGAAGTACTTGACTCTGTATCTCTACTAGACTATCTCGGTAGAGTTTGCTGGATGTCACCTGAAAGCATCATTTGCAACAGCAAGTAACTTTGTTGTAGGTTTGAGCTATTTCAGGCACCCTAAACCCAAAACCCTAAATCCTAAACCCTAAACCCTAAACCATAAACACCAAACCTTAAACCCTAAACTAATCCTAAACCCTGAACCCTAAACCCTAAATCCTAAAAAGCTAAAAACCTAAACCTAAACATAAACTCATAATGTTGACTGATACACCTTGGTCAACCAGAACCATGGATAACTTATATTTGCCAACATCCACTATAATGTAAAGAGGTGGTTGTGTACAATCCTCCCTAGGAGTAAGTCTTCATCGATGAATGTAACTTCTAAGATGCCCTTTTGAGTGGCAAGCCTCCTCTTTAGTAGCGGTTAGCTGAGCTAAGCATATCTCTAAATCAAGTAAGGCCTTGATTAAAGATTCCCTCATTTCTTTGGATAAGATAAGGGAATCATATATGCTTAATTGAGCTAGAAACTTTCTAGGGTGAGCTAGGACATTGTAATCGAGTTTGGCTTGGTCCTGCATAAGCATATCCATCGGTGGAGCATCCTATGGAGGGGCTATCTACTCACTTGAATGAATGATCTACTTACCTTTATCCTATGGTGCTACCCTAGGAGGTAGAACTTTGCCACCAGGGTTTTACTTGACTTCTTGGAATGATGAGCTTGTGGGAAAGTTCTACCTTCTCATCTGCATACCTACAGCCTTTCTCCCATGATCCTGAGTCACACCTGGGCAAATCTCAAGAGGTGAACCTGATTAACTCAGAGAAGGATAGTCTAACTCTGAATCAGAAAGGAAAGAATAAGAATTACTAGAGGTATTATTTTTATTTATACTCGGAGACCTTTCAATAGGAATAAAATCAAGAATCGTGACAAGACATATTAAAGAATCAAGATTCACATTAATTTTTTGGGTGGAGGTACTGATAGATCAAGCAAAATAAGCAAAGAACCTTTAGATGCCCTTGTAGCTCGAGAGATGACTGCCTTTGCTTGGAGGGGACTGACTGGTCATGGTTATGTGACTCTGGGTTGCAGGCTACCCAAATCTCAAATCCCCAAACCATAAACCCTAAACTAAACTTAAACCCTAAAAACCCTGAACCCTAAGGCCTAAACCATAAAATAACCCAAACTATAAACCTAAAAAAACCATAAACCCTAAAACCATAAACAAAACCTTAAACCTAAACTAAACAACCTAAACCCTGAACCCTAAACCCTAAACCCTAAAAAGCTAAAAACCTAAACTTAAACTAAATAAAATAAAATAATAACCTAAACTGAAATAAAATAAAATAAACATAAACTAAAATAAATAAACTAAACTAAATAAAATTATAAAAATAAACCTAAATAAAAATAAAAAACTAAAATAAACTAAAATAAACAAAAAATAAACTAAATAAAGTAAATAAACTTAAACCTATCGATTTACATAATTTTAAAAAAAATCTTAATTTCTAAACTCTAAACCCATACACCCTAAATCCTAAACCCTAAACCCTAAATGCTAAACCCTAAACCCTAAACCCTAAGCTCTAAACCCTAAAAAACCCTAAACAATAAACCTTAAACCCTAAACACTAAACCCTAAAAGCATAAATCCGAAACCCTAAACCCTATACCCTTAACTCTAACCCTTAACCCTAAACCCTAAACTCTAAAATCCTAAACCCTAAAACCCTAAACCATATAATTCTCTGAAACCTAAAAACTTAAAAACCTAAACTAAATAAAACCTAAAAATAAAATATAAAAAAATAAACCTAAATAAAATAAAATAAAATAAAACCTAAACTAAAACTTAAACCTAAACTTAAAAATAATATAAAATAAACTAATAGTAAAGTAAAAAGAAAATAAATTACACTTAAACTAAACTAAAAAAAATAAAATAAAAAGAATAAAATTCTAACTAAAATAAAACTAAATAAAATAAAATAAAAAATAAAAACTAAATAAATAAAACCTAATAAATAAACCTAAAAAATAAATAAAATAAAACTGAAACCTAAACTAAAAAAAAACCTAAACTTAAAATAAAGATAAAATAAATAAAACTTAAACCTAAACTAAAATAAACTAAATTAAAATAAATAAAACCTAAACCTAAACCTAAACCTAAAATAAACTAAACCTAAACCAGAACGTAAAATAAATAGATAAAATAAACTAAAAAATAAATGAAAACCTAAACTAAAAAGTAAAATTTATAAATAAACCTAAAATAATAACCTAAAATTTAAAAAAAAAATAAAACCTAAACCTAAACCTAAACATAAAAAATAAAACCTAAACTTAAAAAATAAAAAAAATAAAAGTCAACTAAAAAATAAACCTAAACCTAAAAAATAAACAAAAATAAAAAACCTAAACTAAAATAACAAAACTTATAATAAACAAACTAAACTAAATAAATATAAAAAATAAACCTTAATAGAAATAAAAAATAAAATAAACTGAAATAAATAAAAAATAAACTAAATAAACCTAAACTTACCAGTTTACTTTTTTTAAATAAATGTAAACAATAATCCTAAACCCTAAACCCTAAACCCTAGGCCTACAACCTTAAATCCTAAACCTTAAAAGCCCTTAAACCCTAAAAGCATAAACCCTAAAACCCTAGACCCTAAACCTTAAACACTAAACCCTAAACCCTAAACCCTAAACCCTAAACCCTAACCCTAAACTCTAAACCCTAAACCCTAAACCCTAAACCCTAAACCTAAACCTAAACCTAAAGTAACTAAATAAATTAAAAAATAAACTAAAACCCTAAAACCTAGTAAACCTAAACCTAAACCTAACCCTAAGAACCTGAATGAAGAACATCACCGCAAGGTGCCCAATCTAGATCTAGAGTGGAGGTGATGCACAACGACATAGGGTGGTGTGTGGAGATGCTAGTGGATATGGAGGTGGTGGTTAGAGCAGTGGTGGTTATGGAGGCTGGAGGAGCGACAGAGACTACAACCGTGGTGTTGGCGGAGAGAGAGATCGAGGATATGATGGTAAATCCTACTACTTGAGAGGCCAGGGTGGTTATGATGGGAACTAGAGAAACTGAAGAATGACTGGATATATGCTATGAAATTGTGTCTTTATCAGAGATGGTTCTAGTAATCTAAGGTTTTGATTTTGCATGCTCATTTTTATCTATGTCATCACTTGTGTCTCTAAAACTTGGTGTGTTACTTGGTTGATGAAATTGAAAATAAGAGATGTTGAACTGAAATTTGTTCTCTGTTAAAAAAATAGCAAAAACCCTAAACCCTAAACTAAAACCTGAACCCTAAACCTAAAACCAAAACCCTAAACCCTAAACCTTAAACCTTAAAAACACTAAATCCTAAACCCTAAACATTAAACCCTAAAACCCTATACCCTAAACCCTAAACCATAAACCCTAAACCCAAAAGAAAAACCCTAAACCTTAAAAAGCTAAAAAGCTAAACCCAAACTTATAGAACCTAAAAATAAAATAAATAAAAAACCTAAACCAAAATAAAATAATAAAATAAAATAAAATGAAAACATAAACTAAAACTTAAACCTAAACCTAAACCTAAAAAAATAAAATCAGATAAAAAAACTAAACAAAAATAATATAAATAAAAATATAATCTAAACTGAAAATGAATAGCCTAAATATAATAAAACCTAAACCTAAAATAAAAATAAAATAAACCTAAAATAAAATAAAATAAAAACTATATAAAAACCTAAACCTAAAAAATAATCCTAAAAATAAAATCTAAAATAAATAAAAAAATAAAACCTAAACCCTAAACTAAAAAAAAAACCTAAACCTAAAATAAAATTAAAATATACCTAATCCTAAACTAAAATAAATAAAACCTAAACATAAAATAAACTAAACCTAAACCTAAACCTAAACTAAATAAAATAAAATAAACTAAAAATTTGCCTAAACCTAAACTAAAAAATAAAACTGATAAATAAACTTAAACATAAAAACCTAAAACCTAAAACTAATAAAATAAAATAAAAACCTAAACCTAAACAAAAAAAAATAAAAAATAAAACCTAAACCTAAAAAATTAAAATTAAAATAAAATTGAACTATAAAATAAATTAAAATAAAAAACCTAACCTAAAATAAATGAACCTAAAATAAATAAGCTAAACTAAATAAAAATAAAAAATAAACATAAATAAAAATAAATATAAAATAAACTAAAATAAATATAAAAAATTAACTAAATAAACCTAAACCTATCGATTTACCTAATTTAAAAATAAAAAGAAAAACCATAAAACCCTAAACCTTAAACCGTAAACCCTCAACCCTAGAAAACCCAAAACCCTAAACCCTAAACCCTAACCCTAAAAGCATAAACTCTAAAACCTTAAACCCTAAACCCTAAATTATAAACACTAAACCTTAAACCTTAAATCCTAAACTCTATCCCTAAACCCTAAACCCTAAACCCTAAACCCTAAATACCAAAGCCTAAACAAAAACATAAAGTAACTAAATAAATTAAAAAATAAACCTAAACCTTAAAACCTAATAAACCTAAACCCTAAGAAGTAACTAACGACCAGTGAACATCATCCAACCAGGCTCGCCTAGATCGGGTGAGGCAAAGGTGAAGGTCACATTATCACTATGGTTGGGGTCTAGGAAAGGTGATGGAGGTGGTCATCAGAGCAATGGTGGTTATGGAGGTGGGAGGAGTGATAGAGGTTACAACTACTGTTGTAGCTGAGGGAGAGATCGGGAATATGATTGTGGATCCCGCTACTCTAGAGGCCAGGCTAGTTTTGATGGGAACTTGAGAAATTGAAGAATGGCCAATCCGATCTACTGCTTATGGAATTGTGTCTTTATTGTATAGATAGTTCTAATTATTTATGGTTTTTGAATTGTTCTATGTGTGCTCAATTTTAATATATGTCGTCACTTATGTCTTAGAAAACTTGTGTTACTTGGTTGATGAAATCAAAAAGAAGAAATGTTGAATCTGAATTTGTTCTCTGTTAAAAAAAACCATAAACCATAAACCCTAAACTAAAACCTTAGCTCTAAACCTAAACCCTAAACCCTAAACCCTAAACCTTAAGCCTTAAACCCTACAACCCAAAACCCAAAACCATAAACCCTAAAACCTAAACACTAAACCCTAAACACTAAACCTTAAACCCTAAACCCTAAACCCTAAACCCAAAAAAAACCTAAACCGTAAACCCTAAAAAGCCCAAAACCTAAACGAAAACTAAATAAAAACCTAAAAATAAAATCAATAGAAAACCTAAACTAAAATAAAATAAAAAAACATAAACTAAATCTAAACCTAAACCTTAATAGAAAATCAAATAAAATAACTAAAATAAAATAATATAAATAAAAAACTAAACTAAACTAAAAAACCTAAATAAAATAAAAACTAAACTTAAAATCAAAATAAAAAAATTTAAATTAAAATAAAATACAAACAATATAAAACCTAAACCTAAAAAATAATCTTAAATATAAAACCTAAAAATAAATAAGAAATAAAACCTAAACCCTAAACTAAAAAAAACATAATCCTAAAATAAAAATAAAATAAAATAAACCTAAACCTAAACTAAAGTAAATAAAACCTAAACCTAAACCTAAAATAAAATAATCCTAAAACTAAACCTAAACTAAATAAAATAAAATAAACTAAAACTAAAACTAAACCAAAACTAAAAAATAAAACCTAAAAAAACATGAAATAAAAACCAAAAACTTAAAACTTGAACTTAAAAAAATATAATAAAAACCTAAACCTAAACCTAAAAAAAATATAACTTAAACATAAACAATAAAATGAAAATAAAAATAAAGTAAAAAATTAACATAAACCTGGACCTAAACTTATAAAAAAAACTAAAATAAAAAACTTAAACTTAAATAAATAAACTTAAAATAAATAAACTAAACAAAATAAAAATTAAAAACTAGACCTAAATAAAAATAAAAAAAAATAAAATAAACTAAAATAAATAAAAAAAATGAAATAAATAAATCTAAACCTAAACCCTAAAACTTTAAAAAAACCCTAATAAACTTAAACCCTAAACCCTAACTTAAACCCTAAACTCCAATCTTAAACTAAACCCTAAACCAAACTCTAAACCTTAAACTAAACTTAAACCTAAACCTAAACTTTAAACCTAAACACTAAACAAATCCTAAACTTAAACCTCTAAACCTAAACTTAAACCTAAACCTTAAAAACTCTAAACCTTAATGCCTAAACCCTAAACCCTAAACTAATCATAAACCCTAAACTAACTTTAAACTCTAAATCCTAAACCCTCAAAACACTAAACTCTAAAGCTTAAAAACTAAACCCTAAACACTAACCCCTAAAAGCATAAACCCTAAAGCATAAAACCTTAAACTGTAAACCCTAAAACCTAAACCCTAAACCCTGAACCCTAACTCTAAACCCCAAACCCTAAACCTAAACCTAAAGTAGCTAAATAAATTAAAAAAATTAAGCCTAAACCCTAAAACCTAATAAACCTTAAGAATGGGTATAACCTTGACGATAACAACATCACTATCAACTGGGCTCAGTCTATATCTAGCTATGTAGGTGAAGGCGGATGCGATAGTTATCATAGTGGTGGTGGGGGATCTGAAGGTGTTATTGGATATGGAGGCAGTTGTAGGAGCAGTGGTGGTTATGGATGCGAGAGGAACGATGAAGGTTACAATCGTGGTGGTGGTGGAGGGAGAGATCAAGGATATGATGGTGGATCTAGCTACTCGAGAGGCTAGGGTGGTTCTGATGGGAACTAAAGAAATTGAAGAATGGAGGATCCGATCTAATGCTTATCAAATTGTGTCTTTATTGTAGAGATGGTTCTAGTTATCTAGGGATTTTGATTTACTGTATGCATGCTCATTTTTTATTTATCTCGTTGCTTGTGTCTTAGAAAACTTGGTGTGTTACTTCATTTATGAAATCAAAAGAAAAAATGTTGAATTTGAATTTATTCTCTGTTAAAAAAAATAAAAACCCTAAAGTCTAAACTAAAACTTTAACCCTGGACCTAAAACCTAAACCCTAAACCTTAAAACCTAAATCCTAAAAAGCCTAAACCCTAAACCCTAAACCCTAAACCCTAAAATCCTAAATCCTAAACCCTAAACCCTAAAATTTAAACCCAAAACCCTAAACCCCAAACCCTAAACCTTAAACACTTAACCCTCAACTAACCCTAAATAATAAACTCTAAACCCTAAACCCTAAAAAGCTAAAAACTTAAACCTAAGCTAAATAAAATAAATAAAAAAACCTAAATAAAAATAAAATAAAAAATAAAATAAAATAAAAACCTAAACTAAAACCTAAAAACAAAATAAAATAAAAAAATAAACTAAACTAAAATGAAATATATAAAAACCTAAACTAATTAAAAAATAAGAAACTTACAACAACAAAAACAACAACAAGCCTTTATCCCACTACGTGGGGTCGGCTACATGAATCCTTCATCTCCATTGTGTCCTATTATGTGTCAAATTTTCATTTAATTCAAGTATACTAAGGTCATTATTTATCCATCTTAACCATGTCTTTTAGGTCTACCTCTAACTTTCTTAACATAAGGCAAATCTAATGCATTTACTCTCCTAATCGGGTCATTCGATGGCCGACGCTTTATGTGGCCAAACCATTTAAAGCGACTCTCTCTAATCTTATCTACCACTAGAGCTACTTCAACTTTTTCCTGATCATACTCATTTCACATTTTATCTCTAAGAGTAAAGCCACTCATCCACCTGAGCATCCTCATCTCTGCAACATTTAACTTAGTCTCATGATTCTCTTTTACTGGCTAACATTTTGCACCATAAATCATTACAGGTCCTACCAATTATCACTTAAGTTTAGGCGGTACTTTTCTATCTCAAAACAAGCTAGATGCATTCTTCCACTTCAACCATCCAACTTGAATTCTACTAATAAAATCTCCATCTATTTCACCATCATTTTGAATAATATAGCATAAATATCAGAATCTCTCACTCTTTAAATGACTTGTTCACCTAATGTCACAACACTCCCACTATAACTTCTACAACTAAAATTACACTCCATATATTCAATTTTAGATCTACTTAAATGGAAATCATTAGACTCTAAGGTTGACCTCCATAATTAAAGTTTCTCTTGGACTCCCTCTCTAGTCTTATCAACTAGAAGACTATCATCAGCAAAAAGCATACACCAAGATACATCTTCCTATAAATACCTAGTAAGAACATCCATAACTAAAGAAAAAAGATAAGGGCTTAAAGCTATTCCTAGATGTAATCCAACTAAAATAGAAAAATATTTTGTCAATCCTCCTTGTGTTTGAAGTAAGCTCTAGTCTACATATTCTTAATGACTTGAATATAACCAATATTAAGTCCTTTATTTTCTAGAACTCTAAAGAACAACTCTTCAAACTTTATCATAAGCTTTCTCTAAATCAATAAATATTATAGGTAGATCCTCCTTGCTTTCTCTATACTTCTCCATCAAACCTCTTAACAAATATATAGCATCCATAGTAGATATACCTGGCATGAAACCAAATTGGTTGTGAGAAACTTTTATATCACATCGTAACCTATGCTCAATTACTCTCTCCTATAATTTTAATGTGTGACACATTAACTTAATTCCTCTATAATTTTCACACTCTTGTGCATCACCTTTATTCTTAATTATAGGAATCAACAAACTCTTTCTCCACTACTCTCACAACTTTTTAGTCTTTAAAATAATATTAAAAAGATTTGTATGTCAAGAAATTCCTTGATCTCCTAAACATTTTCACACTTATATTGGAATATCATCAAGTCCTACTATTTTTCCACAGTTCATTTTTATTAAAGCTTCTCTAACGTCAGATTTAATAATATGATGATAAAAACAAAATTCTCTATTTTTGTTTAAGGTATTAGGGTTGCTAAAATCAATCATTTTTCAGATCCTCCATTGAAAAGTTTATCAAAATACCTCATCCACCTACTTTCAATATCCTTTTCTAAGAAAAGCACTTTATGATTTTCATGCTTAATACACTTTATTTGAGCTAGATCTTTACATATCCTATCTCTTTGGTTAGCTAACTTATACATACATCTTTAACCTTCTTTGGTATCTAATCTATTGTATAAATCACTAAAAGATAAATTTTTTTAATCATATATTGCTTTCTTTGAACCTCTAATTCTTTATATTTCTCCCAATTCTTTGAGTTTTACATCTAAACAAAGTTTAAACTTCTTATTTTTATCTTTTTCTTGCACATTCAATCTTCACCACCAACTATTTTATTAAAAGAAGCTTTTCCTTGATTCTCCAAAGCACATTTTTTGCTTAATTTCACTTACATTTTCCAACATAACATTAACTTCCTTATGAACATCCTAAATTCTAAGCTCTTGTAGCTTGCTCTTAAAAATATTTTTATTAGTGTTTTTCAGGTGCCCCCATCTAATCCTAGAAAAATAATTTGATTTATTTTTCATCTTCCAAACTTTCATCTTAAAATCTAACATTAATAATTTATATTGGGTATTTAAACTTTCACTTGGAATGACCTTACAATCTTTACAATCTAAATCTATTTTTCTTATCAAAAAATAATCAATCTTTGTTTTGTAGATCCATTTTTATAAGTAATAATATGCTCATCTCTTTTCTTAAATAAAGTATTAGCAAAACTACAAAATCTAAAGTAAAAATCCAATATATTCCAACCTTCTTCATTCGGCACTCCAAATCCATAACCACCATGAATACTTTTAAAATCTTCTGCCACTCTACCAACATGTTTATTTAAATATCCTCCAATAAATACTTTTTCTTCAAGAGGTAACTTTTATTTTAATCACTCTAATTCATTCCAAAATTTTTCTTTTGAGCCTACATCCAAACCTACTTTTGGAGCATAAACACTTATAACATTGATAATCTTAGTATCAAGAACAATCTTTAAAGCTATAATTCTATCTATGCATCTATTAATATTTATAACATTATCCTTCAAACTATTATCTATAATCACACCTACTCCATTTCTAATTCGACTTCTACCTGAATACCAAAGTTTAAAACCAAAATTATCAATCTCCTTGGCTTTCTCCCTAACCCATTTAGTTTCTTGAACACATAAAATATTTATCTTCCTATTAACCATAATATATATTAATTATATTAGTTTACCTGTAAGAGTACATATATTCCAAGATCCTAACTTAATTCTAGTTTCATGGACTAACTACTTTGCCCGCATCCATCCATAATGTCGGAACCCTTGCTTATTTAACACTGCGATGCATGCACCTTGCACTTTTCATTGTATTTAGCCGACAGACGCTCCAGTGGATGCCCTAGCATAACACAATATTTTAAAGATTCATGCCATGATTATTACAAGTTTTTATAAATAAAATTAAAACTAAACCTAAAATAAAAATAAATAATCCTAAAATAAAATAAAATAAAAAAATAAAATCTAAACCTAAAAATAAACCCAAAAATAAATAAAAATAAAACCTAAACCTTAAATTAAAAAAAACCTAAACCTAAAATAAAAATGAAATAAACCTAAACCTAAACTAAAATAAACTAAACTAAAATAAATAAAATCTAAAACTAAACCTAAACCTAAACCGTAAATAAAATAAAATAAACTAAAAATAAACCTAAACATAAACAAAAAAATAAAACCTACCAAAAATAAAAACCTACAACCTAAACCTAAGAAAATAAAATTAAAACCTAAACATAAAACTAAAACTAAGAAATAAAACATAAACCTAAAAAATAAAATTTTAAGAAAAACTAAACTAAAAAACAAACCTAAATCTAAACTTAAACCTAAAAAAAAAAAAAAAAAACCTAAACTAAAATAAATAATCCTAAAATAAAAAACTAAACTAAATAGAAATAAAAATAGACATAAATAAAAATTAAAATTAAAATAAACTAAAACAAAAAAACTAAATAAACCTCAACCTACGAGTTTACTTAAGTTGAAAAAAAAAATAAAAGATAAAAAATATTAACCTTAAATCCTAAACACTGAACCTTAAACTTACAACCCTAAACCCTAAACCTTAAACACTAAACCCTAAACCATGAACCTTAAATCTTAAACCCTGAACACTAAACCCTAAAACCTACAACCATAAACCTTAAACCCTAAACCCCAAACCCTAAACCCTAAACCCTAAAAACCTAAAAACCTAAAAGTAAACTATATAAAATCTAAAAATAAAATAAATATAAAAAACCTAAACCTCAATAAAATAAATATAATAATATAAAATAAAATATAAACTAAAACCTAAACCAAACCTAAGCATAAATCTAAATGTATAAATAAAATACAATAAAAAATATAAACTAAACTAAAATAAAATAAATAAAACTTAAACTAAACAAAAAAATAAAATAAACCTAAAAAAAAAAAAACCTAAATAAAGTAAAAAACAAAATGTAAAATAAAAATAAAATAAACCAAAAATAAAATAAAATAAAACTAAATAAAAACCTAAACTTAAAAGTAAACCTAAAAATAAAACTTAAAAATAAATAAAAAATAAAACCTAAACCCTAAACTATAAAAAAACCTAAACCTAAATTAAACAAAATAAAATAAACCTAAACCTAAAATAAAATAAGCTAAAATAAAATAAATAAAACCTAAAACTAAACCTAAAATAAACTAAACCTCAACCATAAACTACATAAACCAAAATAAACTAAAAATAAAGCTAAACCTAAACTAAAAACTAAAACCTAAATTAAAAAACCTAATACCTAAACATAAAAAAATAAAATAAAAATTGAGAATTAAACCTAAAAATAAAAAATAAAATAAACCAAAACCTAAACCTAAAAAAACTAAAATAAAAAACCTAATCTAAAATAAATAAATCCAAAATAAATAAACTAAACTAAATAAAAATAAACTAAATAAATTTGAACCAATCGGTTCACTTAATTTTAAAAAGAAACCCTAAACCCTAAAAAACCCTAAACTAACCCCATATCCTAAACCCTAAACCCTAAACCCTAAACCTTAAACCCTAATCCCTAATCCCTAATCCTAACCTTAAACTCTAAACCTTAAACTAACCCTAAACTAATGCAAAACCCTAAAAACCCTAAACCATAAGGCCAAACCCAAAACCTTACCTTAATCCACAAAACCCTAAACCACAGAGCCTTAACACTAAACCCAAAATCCTAAACCCTATCCTAAACCTAAACCCTAAAACCCACAAATCCTAAAACCCTCCCAAACCCTAAACCACAAATAACCTAAACTAAACCCCTACCACAAACCCTAACCCCAACCTAAACCCCAAATAAATAAACTTAAAGTAACTAAATAAATTAAAAAATAAACTTAAGCCCTAAAACCTAATAAACATAAACCCTAAGAATGGGTAGAACCTTGAGAGAAGGAACATCACCAGACTAATCTAGATCAAGGTGGGCAGGTGGCGCTTATCGTAGTGGTGGTTGGGGATCTGTAGCTGCTGGTGGATATGGAGGTGGTGGTCGGAGTTGTGGTAATTATGGAGGTGGGAGGAGCGACGGAGGTTACAACCGTGGTAGTGGCGGTGTGAGAGATTGAGGATTGAGGATTGATGGTGGATCCCGCTACTCGAGAGGTCGGGGTGGTTCTGATGGAAACTAGAGAAATTGAGGAATGATCGATCTGATCTACTGCTTATGGAACAATGTCTTTACAACAGAGATAATTCAAGTTATCTAGGGTTTTTTATTTGCTCTATGCGTGGTCATTTTTAACTATGTTGTCGCTTGTGTCTTAGAAAACTTGGAGTGTAACTTGGTTGATGAAATCACAAAGAAGAAATATTGAATCTGAATTTATTTTGTGTTAAAAAAAAATCAAAAACCCTTAACCCTAAACTAAAACATGAACCCTAGATGTACAAGCTAAACCCTAAACCCTAAACCCTAAATCCTAAAAACCTTAAACCCTAAAACCCTAAACCCTAAACCCTAAAACCCTAAACCCTAAACCCTGAGCCCTAAACTAAAAAAAACCTAAACTTAAAAAAAATAAAATAAAATATGACTAAACCTAAACTAAAATAAATGAAACCTAAAATAAACTAATCCTAAACCCTAAACTACATAAAATAAATAAATTAAAAATAATTCTAAACCTAAATTAAGAAATAAAACTTGAAAATAAACCTAAAACCTAAACTTAAAAAAATCAAATAAAAATCTAAACCTAAACATAAAAATAAAAAAGAAAATCTAAACTTCAAAAATAAAATAAAAGTAAAACCAAACTGAAAAAAAGCATATACCAAAACCTAAACCTAAAAAATAAATTAAAAAAATTAAACTAAAATAGATGAACTAAACTAAATAAAAATAAACTAAATAAAAAATAAAATAAACTAAAATTATTAACTTACTTTTGGAAAACCTAAACCCTAAAATAAACCCCAAACACTAAATCCTAAACTATAAACTCTACCCAAACCCTAAACCACTAAACCTAAACCCTAAACCTAAACTCCCTAAACCCTAACTTTAAACCCTATCATATTAGGCTAAAACTAACCTAACACTAAAATCACTAAACCCTAAAGCCTAAAGTCTAAAGCCTAAACCATAAACCCTAAACTAACCTTAAACATTAAACCCTAAAGCCTAAACATTAAACCTTAAACCCTAAATAATAACCCTAAACCCTAAATGGTAAAACCCTAAACCTTAAAACCCCAAACTCCAACCCTAACCTAACCCACAAAAGCATAAAACTAAACCTAAACCCTAAACCCTAAATAAACCTAAACACCAAACATTAAACCTAAACCTAGTAAAGTAACTAAATAAATGAAAAATTAACTTAAACCCTAAACCTAACAAACCTAAACTAGTATGGTAACCTTGAGTATGAACATCATCAACCATGGTAGATCTATGGTGGAGGCGAATAGGAGGAGGCAATTATCACAGTGGCGGTTGGGGATCTGTAGGTGCTAGTGGATATGGAGGTGGTGGTCGGAGCAGTGGTGGTTATGGATGCGGGACGAGCGATGGAGGTTGCAACCATGGTGGTGGCGAAGGGAGAGATCAGGAATATGATGGTAGATTTCACTACTCGAGAGGCTGGGTGGTTCTAATAGGAATTGGAGAAATTGAAGAACGGTCAATCCGATTTGCTGCTTATGGAATTGTGACTTTACAGTAGAGACAGTTCAAGTTATCTAGGGTTTTTGATTTGCTCTATGAGTGCTCATTTTTTTATTTATGTTATCGCTCCTGTCTTAGAAAACTTGGTGTTTTAGTTGGTTGATGAAACCAAAAAAAAAAAAGAAATGTTGAATTTGAATTTATTCCATATTAAAAAAAGGCAAAAGCCCCTAACCCTAAACTAAAACATGAACCCTAGACCTACAACCTAAACCTAAACCTAAACCCTAAAATCCTAAACCTGAAACCCTAAACTAAAAAAAAACCTAAACCTAAAATAAACTAAATAAAATAAGCCTAAACCTAAACTAAAATAAACTTAACTAAAATAAATAAAACCTAAACATAAAGCTAAAATAAACTAAATGTAAACCATAAAATAATAAAATAAAATAAACTAGAAATAAACCTAAACCTAAATTAAAAAATAAAACTTAAAAATAAACCTTAAAAAAAACCTAAAACCTAAACCTAAAAAAGTACAATAAAAACCAAATCCTAAACCTAAAAATAAAAAATTAAAACTAACCCTTAAAAATAAAATAAAATAAAATAAATAAAAATATAAACTTAAACTAAACTTAAAAATAAACTAAAATAAAACCTAAACTAAAATAAATAAACTAAAATAAATAAATAAAACTAAATAAAAAAATAAAATTAAAATATAAAATAAAATAAAATAAACAAAATAAAAAATAAAATAAACTAAATAAACTTAAACCTCTGGTTTACTAAAATAAACTACCCTAACCCTTGGCAGTCCTAAATCCTACCACAAAGCATCCTGTAACCCTGAGCCTACACCACCCTAACCATAAACCCTAAACCCTAAACCCTAAAGCCTAAACCCTAAAAAAAACCTTACCTAAACTAAACCCTACCCAAACCCTGACCCTAAACCTAAACCTGAGCTAAAGCTCAAACCTTAAACCATAAATAAAACCTAAACCAAAGCTAATCCTAAAGCCTAAACCCTCAAACCCTAACCATAAAGCCTAAGCATGGCTGACCCACAAAAACAAACCAAAACCTAAAACCTAAAACCTAAAAACCTAAATAATAAACCTAATAATAAAATAAATAAATAAAACCAAACCTTAAGAAAATTAAATAAATGGATAAAATAAAATAAAACCTAAACTAAACCTAAACCTGGACCTAAAATAAATTAATAAAAAACTTAAATAAAATAAATAAACCTAAATAAACTAAAAATAAGATAAACTTAAAAACTAAATAAAATAAAACTAAACATAAAATAAAAAAAAAACTTAAGATAAAATAAAATAAAATGAAATAAAACCTAATCCTAAAGAAATAACATAAAATATTAAAAATAAACCTAATCCTAAAATAAAACCTAAACCTAAAATAAAATAAAATAAACCTAAACCTAAACTAAAATAAATAAAACATAAACCTAAACAAAAAAAATAAAATAAAATAAAAATAAACCTATACTTAAACTAAAAAATAAAACCTAAAATTAAAAAAAATCCCTAAACTTAAAAAATAAACTAAAAATAAAACTCAACTAAAAAATAAACCTAAACCTAAACCTAAACCTAAAAAATATACTAAACTAAATAAAAATTAAAAATAAATCTAAGTAAAATTAAAAAGAAAATAAACTAAAATAAATAAAAAAATAAACTTAATAAACTAAATAAACTTAAACCTATGAGTTTACTTAATTTTTAAGAAAAACACTTTAAACCCTAAACCCTAAACCCTAAACCCTAAATCCTCTGACCCAAACCCTAACTAAAACCTTACCCAAAACCACAGCCATAAACCCTAAATCAGACTAACCTAAACCCTAACCCTATCATGAGTCCTAATCCCTAACCCTAATCTTAAACCCTAAACTAAAAACCCTAAAATCCTAAACCAAGTTCTAAACAAATGGCTCTAAGCAAACTAAACTTAAAAAATAGCCTAAACCCCAGGACTAATCCTAAACTGGCCCTAGGCCTAAACCCTCAACCCTAAAAACAGGCTGACACTAAAACCTAAACCATAAACCAAAAAAACCCAAACTAAACCTTAACCAAAAGCTAAAACTAAAAACCTCTAATCAGATAAATAAAATCTTAACCTAAATAAAATAAAATAAAAATAAAAAACTTAAACTAAAACCTAAACCTAGACCTAAAAATAAATTAAAAAAAACTTAAATAAAATAAATAAAAACTTAAACTTAACTAAAAAAAATAAGATAAACCTAAGAATAAAACTAAATAAAATAAAAACTAAACGTAAAAAAAAAAAAAAAAAATAAAATAAATCTAAATAACTAATAAAAAAAAAAAATGAACCTAAATAAATAAATAAACAAAAATAAATAAAATCTAGATAAATTAAACTAAACTAAAATAAATAAAACTTAAACCTAAACCTAAACCAAAAATAAACTAAACATGATCCTTAACCTAAACTAAATAAATAAAATAAACTTGAAATAAACCTAAACCTAAACTAAGAAATAAAACCTAAAAATATACCTAAAAAAGCCTAAAACCTAAACCTAAAAAAAATAAAATAAAAACCTAAACCTAAACCAAAAAATAAAAAATAAAACCTAAACCTTAAAAAGATAATAAAATAAAACACAACTAAAATAAATAAACCAAAAATAAGTAAACAAAACTAAATAAAAATAAAAAATAAACCTAAATTAAAATAAAAAATAAAATGAACTAAAATAAATAAAAAATGAACTAAATAGATTAAATAAATCTAATCCTACTAGTTTACTTATTTTTAAATAAAAAACCCTAAACCCTAAATCCTAAACCTTAAACCTACAACCCTAAACCCTAAGACCTAAACAATAAAAACTTAAACCTTAAACCCTAAACCCCAATCAATAAACCATAAACCCCAATCCCTAAAATTCTAAACCCTAAACCCTAAGCCCTAAACCACAAGCCTAAACTAAAATAACCTACTAAAAACTAAAAAACTACCTACAAAAAATCAAACCTAAACATGAACACACTAAATAAAAAAAAACCCATCAACTAAAAATGGTGGAATAAAAGGTGTTATAGGTGGAGAATGATAAAGTGGATTATGGAGAAGGTGATAAAATATAAAGATCGAGGGGTATGGATCCCTACTAGAAAATAAAACTAAACTAAAACCTAAACCTAGACCTAAAAATAAATTAAAATAAAAAAACTTAAATAAAATAAATAAAAACCTAAACTAAACTAAAAAAATAAAATAAACATAAGAAAAAAACAAAATAAAATAAAAACTAAACGAAAAATAAAAATAAAAAAATTTAAGATAAAATAAAATAAAAATAAAATAAAAACCTAATCCTAAAAAGTAAACATAAATTTAGATAAAAAAATAAAACATAATCCCAAAATTTAAAAAAAACCCAAACCTAAAAGAAAAGTAAAATAAATAAAATAAAATAAACTTAAACCTAAACTAAAATAAACTAAACTAAAATAAATAAAACATAAACCTAAACTAAATAAAATAAAATAAACTAAAATAAACCTATACTTAAACTAAAAATAAAACCTAAAATAAAATAATCTCTAAAAAAAGAAAAAATAAAATAAAACTCAACTAAAAATAAACCTAAACTTACCTAAATAAAATAAACTAAACTAAATAAAAAAATAAAATAAATCTAAAAAAAAATAAAAGAAAATAAAATAAATAATTCTATGTCTGTGGGTTTGCTTAATTTTTTTAAAATAAAAACCCTAAACCTAAACCCTACCTAAATACCCTACCTAGGCCCACAAACCCTAAACCCTAACCTACTAACCCCTAGGCTTACCTAGGCCATAAGCCCAAAACCTAAATCCATGACTTGCACTAACATGCTACTTTAATCTAAATCCCACCTAACTGCTCACTAAACTCCTAAAATCCTAAACCACTGCCCTAAACTACTCTGAAAGGAATGAGCCCTACCTGAAACCCTAACCCAGGCCTAAACTGACCCTAAGAACCTAACTAACTTGAGCCCTCAAACCATAAACTAACCACTAAACCACTGGACCCCAAACCCAACCATGACCTAACCCTAACCTTAAACCTGACCCTAAAAAAAAGAAGCTAAACTGGGCTATAACAAATAAAAAATGCTTAACCTAAATAAAATAAAATAAAAATAAAAATAAAAAACTTAAACTAAAACCTAAACATAAACCTAAAAATAAAATAAAATAAAAAATAAAAATAAACAAAAATAAAATAAATAAAAACCTAAACTAAATTAAAAAATAAAATAAACATAAGAATAAAAAACCTAAATAAAATAAAAACTAAATGTTAAATAAAAATAAAATAAACCTAGAATAAAATAGAATAAAAATAAAATCAAAACATAAGCCTAAAAAATAGACGTAAAATTAAATAAATAAAAAACCTAAACCCTAAACTAAAAAAAACCTAAACTTAAAATAAAAAATAAATAAATAAAATAAAATAAACCTAAACCTAGATAAAAATAAACTAAACTAAAATAAATAAAACTTAAACCTAAACCTAAACCTAAAATAAACTAAACATGATCCTAAACCTAATCTAAAT
Source organism: Cymbidium sinense (assembly GCA_021442155.1). Classification (NCBI taxonomy): domain Eukaryota; kingdom Viridiplantae; phylum Streptophyta; class Magnoliopsida; order Asparagales; family Orchidaceae; genus Cymbidium; species Cymbidium sinense. The sequence goes on from CM038214.1 coordinate 150,445,440, forward strand.
AAAATAAAATAAACTAGAAATAAACCTAAACCTAAACTAAGAAATAAAACTTAAAAATAAACCTAAAAAAACCTAAAACCTAAACCTAAAAAAAAAAAATAAAAACATAAACCTAAACCAAAAAATAAAAAATAAAACCTCAACCTTAAAAAGAAAATAAAAATAAAACTCAACTAAAAAATAAAACTAAACTTAAAAAATAAACTAAAACAAATAAACCTAAAATAAATAAACTAAACTAAATAAAAATAAAAAATAAACCTAAATGAAAATAAAAAATAAAATGAACTAAAATAAATAAAAATGAATTAAATAGACTAAATATACTTAAACCTACCATTTTACTTAATTTAGAAAAAAGAACCTAAACCCTAAATCCTAAACCTTAAACATACAACCCTTGGCTGAACTGGATTAACACTCTTCATGCCTCTGGTTTTTTATTTTGTTTAAAGTCTCTATAAGTTGTCATTGAGGACTTTGCTTTGAACCCCCTTATTTGTTTATTATATGCTTATCATTAGAATTCATTGGTCTACCTTATCTGCTGCTATTTTCTTCATCTTTTTTTAGACAAACTTGCATCTATTTCACTGTTTATAATGGATGGGTGGCATTATGGCAAGCTAGCTGGTTTTTATTATTTTGGTTGGAGATTTCTTGTCTTTGTTTATTAGGACACCTATGTTGGCTCCATCTTTATTGGTTGTAGGATTTTAGGGTCCTATGTTCAACCATTTTACACTCCTATGATGATGGTTTTGGTGATTTTCCGAAGTTGCTATCTTCAAGATATCTATTTTTTATGCTCTATCTATTTGGTTATTAACTACTATCATATCTACTCTGATTGAGAGGTTTTATGGCCAACTTGCAGTCCTTTCCTATCTTGGATGTTGATGTCTTTACTATTGCTATCTTGGCTATTTTTATCGCTATCTATATTTTTCTGATTCTAATGTTGATACTCATTTAAATCCCGATTTTTCTTCCGGTTCCATTGCATTAGCTATTTTGATTAGCTCAATGCTATTATGCCACTGCTCATCTCCTAGATTACTGCTGTCTATATTCCGCCTCGTTCAAGTTTGTGCCTTATGCTACTATTTTGAAAAGTGGTATTATGCTCCTTTTGTCCTGTTCTCCGTTATTTGTTGAGGATTATCCAAATTTGGTCCTCTAAGAATTCTCTTATGTTTATATATTCTCATGTCGATGACTATATTGATGATACTTTTCTAGAATGGGACATCTTATCATTCACTTTTGATATTTCCTCTATTTAGATATGATTTTGTTTAGGATTGAAATCTCATAAGACTATCAACAACTGTTATCTCCTCACGTGTTGGCTATGATAATGTGATGATCTCACCCTTTAGCTGGTAGTAGCTCATGTGATGTAACCCTTCCTAAAGTTTGATGCTCATATTTGCATCTAACTGTGACTGAGAGCTCTATCAAATTTCTTACTATCACTCCATTATATTGTTTTCATTTATCTCTTTATCTCAGATACCTTAATTGTCTCTCTCATTATATAATTTTGCGGGTGATTCTCTCTATTCTCTTGCGGGTTTGCTCCATATTATCATGCATTCTCACATCCTCAGCATTGGCCTTAATATTCCTTTAGCTTATTATGTTAATCATCTTGTATCTTTTGATTGCTTTAATGTCTTCTTTTTTACGGATGTACTTAGATGGGGATTTACTCCTTAGGCTGATTGTAGCTCTTTGAGCAGTAGTTCTAGAGTTTACCCCCTTTAAGGACCTTGTAACCCTCTTTTGTGGCAATAAAATACCCCCCACATGGGGTTTCCAAAAAAAAAAAAAAAAACCCTAAACCCTAAGCCTTAAATAATAAAAACTTAAACCCTAAACCCTAAACCCCAGTCCATAAACTCTAAACCCTAAACCCTAAAATTCTCAACCCTAAACCCTAAGAGCTAAACCCTAAAACCCTAAACCTAAACCTAAACCCTAAGTTCTAAACCCTAAACCTTAAATCCTACAACCTAAAACCCTAAACCCAAACTCTAAACCCTGAACGCTAAATTATCCCTAAACCCTATGGATGGGCAGAACCTCAACGACAGGAAGATCACTGTCAACTAGGCTCAGTCAAGATCTATTGGTGGAGGTGAAGGTGGAGGCGGCGGTTATCATAGTTGTTGTGGAGGATATGGAGGTGCTCGTCGAAGCAGTGGTGGTTATGGAGGTGGGAGAAGCGACAGAGGTTACAGCCATGGTGGTGGAAGAGGGACAGATCGAGGGTATGATGGTGAATCCCGTTACTTGAGAGGCAGGGTTGGTTCTAATGGGAACTATAGAAATTGAAGAATGGCCGATCTGATCTACTGCTTATGGAACTGTATCTTTATAGTAGAAATAGTTCAACTTATCTAGGGTTTTTGATTTGTTCTATAGGTGCTCATTTTTTATCTATGTCATCGCTTGTGTCTTAGAAAACTTGAGGTGCTACTTGATTGATGAAATAGAAAAGAATAAATGTTGAATCTAAATTTATTCTCTATTAAAAATAAAAACCTTAAACCCTGAACTCTAAACCCTAAACCTAAAACCTTAAAGCTAACCCCAAACCCTATACCCTAAACACTAAACTAACCCTAAACCCTCAACCCTAAACATTAAAAAGTTGAAAACTTAAACCTAACTAAATAAAACATAAAAATAAAATAAATAAAAAAACTTAAACTAAAATAAAATAAAATAAATAAAATAAAATAAAATGTAAATTAATACCTAAACCTAAAAAAATAAAACAAAAAATAAAAACTTAACTAAAATAAAATAAATAAAAACCTAAAATAAACTAAAAAATGAAAAAACCTAAATAAATTAAAAACTAAACCTAAAATAAAATTAAAATGAACCTAAATTATAAAAAAATTAAAAGAAAAACATACACTTAAAAAATAAACCTAAAAAAATAAAAAAAATAAATAAAAATAAACTACCACTAAAGGCGTAAACCTAAAATAAAAATAAAATAACAAAAATAATAATAATAAAATTAAACCTAAACCTAAACTAAAATAAACTAAACTAAAATAAATTAAACCTAAACCTAAACCTAAACCTAAACAAATTAAAATAAAATAAACTAAAAATAAACATAAACCTAAATTAAAAAATAAAACCTAAAAATAAACTTAAAATAAAAACCTAAAACCTAAACCTAAATTAATAAAATAAAACCTAAACCTAAACTAAATTAAAACAAAATCTCAACCTAAAATAAAATAAAATAAAACTCTACTAAATATATTTAAATAAAATAAATAAATAAATAAAAATAAACTAAATAAAAATAAAATAAAATAAAACTCAAATAAATAAAATAAACTAAATAAATCAAAACATCTTGGTTTTTTTTTAAACCCTATAACCTAAATCCTAAACCCTACCACAACCCTAAAGCTACAACCCCAACCTAATATCTAAACCTAAACCTAAACCCTAAACCCAAACCCTAAACCTTAAATCTACTAAACCCCAACTAAACCAAAACTGACCCCTAAACCCTAAACCCCAAACACTAAATGCTATACAATAAACCCTAAACTAACCGTAAACTCTAAGAATGGGCAGAGCCTTGGCGGAAGGAACATCACCATCAACTAGGTCACGTCTAGATCTGGTGGTGCAAGCAGGAGGCAACGATTATCATAGTGATGGTGGGGGATCTAGAGGTGCTGGTGGATATGGAGGGGGTGGTCGGAGTAGTGGTGGTTATGGAGGTAGGAGGAGGGATGGTGTTTACAGCCATGGTGGTGGTGGAGGGAGAGATCTAGGATATGATGGCAGTACTACTGAGAGAGGTAATAGAAAGCGAAGAATGGTTGATCCTTTTGGAACTATGTTGGGTTCTACTTATCTAGGGTTTTTTCTCTATGGGTGCTCATTTTTTATCTATGTCATTTCTTGTGCGTTAAAAACATGGGGTGCTACTTGGTTGATCAAATCAAAAGGAAGAAATGTTGAATCTGAATTTATTCTCTATTAAAAAAAACCTTAAATCCTAAACCCTAAACCCTAAATCCTAAACTAAAACTTAAACCCTAAACCTAAAACATAAACCCTAAACCCTAAACCCTAAACCATAAAAACTCGAAACCCTAAACATTAAACCCTAAACACTAAACCCTAAATCCACAAACCCACTAAACCCCAAACCATAACCAAACTAACTAACCCCAAACCCTAAACCTTCCCTAACCTAAACCCTAAGCCTAAACCTTAAACCCTAAAAACAAACCCTAAACCCACAACCCTAACCCTAAACCTTGAATAAATATGTCATTAGGAGTAGATCTATAGAATGACCTAATCCAAATATAGTTATGGTAGTTAAAGAAATGTCTTCAAGAGACTTTCCCTTGACTATTAGAGATTTGAATACCCTAAACCCTAACCTTAAATCATATTAAATTACCATATATGATAGAATTATGTAACATCATATATTTGAGAATGTAGTGATGTCTTTTTGGATGTTATAAGATGTTTTGAAATGTTTTAGCATATTATGGTATTACCCGATAGTCTATTTTAATATAAATCTTAAAAATATTGATTTAATAAATTAGATGATGAAATTTATTAAATTTGAAGTGGGAATTATGTTGTAGTGCCAATGGTGTGTTACGCCACTTATAGCATAAAAAGTAAGATTTTATGTTGAAAATAAATATTATATATTGTAGTATAGTATAGGATCATATATCATAATATATTGTTCTACACGTTTTAAATTCTTTTAGTATTTTACAATCATGCAGATGATCCTACACAAGCATTATTTATAAAAATGTTGATTTAGACTTTAAAATTATGGAATTTGGCTAAATGCATAATAGGTAGAGCATGGCATCATGATATACTATTTCAATTTAAAATATGTAAGTGATACAACTAAAATATATAGTTTTTTATTATTTAGACTAAATTTATGATTGTTTACCTTAAGCAATCTCTTGTGAAATGCAATATAATATAATATAATATGATATAGTGTATTACAATATAAGATATCATAACATAGTGTAGCATCATGCATTATAGCATATTATTATCTATTACTATTTATTGTTTAGCATATTTTAGTTTGTTGTAGTATGATGTAGTAGAGTTTGTACTGGTATAATTCATAAAAATACTTATATATAGGCTGAGATGATGGGATTTGGCAAAATTTAAGTTAAGCTTTAGGGAAGATCATTGGAGTGTGCTATGTTGTGTCATTTAATCAAAGAATGGAATTTTGCATCCAAAATGAATGTTTATTTTTCAACCAAACTTTCTAAATTTTTTGCTTAAAGTGATTCATTTAAAGATGTAATGTAAGATAATATATTATATGAAATCATATTAAATTTAAATGTACATAACAATATAACTTCATATATATATATATATATATATATATATATATATATATATATGTTATATGTTATTGTACATTTAGTGTGTTTTACTTTTGTTATAATACATTAGGTCAAAACTCACAAAAATGTTAATTTGATGGTTGAGATGGAAGAATTTGGCCAAATTCATTGCACACGCCAAAAAGCAACACAAAAATTGTGCTATTTTGTACCATTTCTAATAGAAAAATAACAATTTTACATCCAAAATGAATATTATTCATATTTCAATAAAATTTTGTTATTTGTTCCTACTATGTGATTCTAATGAGGTGTAATGTTAGATAATATATTATATTATAGCTAATTATAATATAACATCATATATTATAATATAATATAATGTATTAATTCACACTATAATATGTTTAGCATGATATTGTATAGTTAGTTTGAGCTTGCACCATCACAAATTATATAATGTTGATTATAATGTTAAGATGATGTAATTTGAATGAATACATTATTAGGATTTTGGTTGAAGTATTAAAGGTGTGCATAAGAGAAGAAATAAGATTTGATGAGAATTCCAAGTCAAGAACATGGACGGAGATCCTCTAGTGGATCACACATGCATTGGACATGACATGTGAGGGGTCTATGTTGAGGGCACGGATGAAGAAAATTTGTTGGGATAAGGTTTGAATTTGATTTGATTATATGATTGTGGAAAGAAGATCCACTAGGATAAGAATCTATAATCCACCAAGGATTAAGATCAAAATGACTTTAATTTTTTTTGTTTTAATTGATGTGGAAGCATATCTGCTAGAGATATGGGCTCGAGTCCACTAGGGATTGGGTATATGAACCATTCACTAGGAAAGTAGGTTCAGGCTATCCGTTGGGGATTAGGATTTGAGTTTGATTTCATAGATTTATTTTAGGATGTATACACTGGGGAATAAGAGTTTGGTTATATTTTTTTGATTTAGACCCTACTGGATGAGTTTCTTTAATTTTGCTCCACTAGGGAGGTTGGTTTTGAATTTTATTTATTTTTTTGACTTATTTATATATGATTTGGGGCTCCATTGGGGAGAAGGGTGTGATTTAACTCCACTGGAGAAAATTAGATTGGGTTTAATTTAATTTTATTTTATGCATGGACCCTATGGTGTGCGATGGACCCACTAAGAAGGGGATATATCAACCTTGACCTACCTGAGGTTTATAAATCAGGCTGTGGGGTAGAGCTAGCCAACCTAAGGGGTTTCCTTTTGGTATGCAATGATTTTGCTAAGAAGAAGGTATAGCAGGCTTACACCTTCCAAAGTGAGCAATAATAGTTGGGGTGACTTGTTAGATGCACAACAAATTGAACTTGAACTAGGACAACTATTGAGTGAATGCCGCTAAGGACTTATGTCAACTCAAAAGTAGTCAGTATTAATTTTATCTTACTTTCATGTGATTTGATATGGTTTGTTTGGTCTAGTTTGATTTAAAAATGAGGGCATATCCACTAGGGATGTGAGCTCAATCAAATTTGATCAATTAAATTTATTGACCATGTGGTGTGTGATGGACCAACTGATAAGGGGCTATATCAGACTTATCCTATCTCAATTTTACAAATCCAAAGGGATAGTCTATGGCTGTGGGGTAGAGCTAGCCAACCTAAGGGGTTGCCTTTTGGTGTGTGTAATGGTTAGAAGAAGGCATAGATACTTACATCTTCTAAAGCAGGAACAATTGGGTATTGTTGGTAGCATAACAAATTGAACCGAGTTAGGGGAGACTGCTGAGTGAATGCCATTGGGAACTTATATCAACTTTAGAGTAGTCAAGCGATTCCTATAGGGAGTTTTCCTGACACTGCCCTAAAGATAAGATGCCTGCTTGGGAAAAGGTACCACTAGGGTGTCTTCCTAATCCACAAGTGAATATATATTTTGTTTATATGTTTGCATGGACCCTGTTGGCGTGCAAGGGAATACACTGAGAAGGGGCTATGTAAGCCTTGTCCTATGTCAGATTTACTGGACCAAGGGAGAATTTGCACATCCACAAGATTGATTCTCCAACCACAGGGGTTGTTACTATGAAAGGGGAACTGTCTAATATGATAGTAACTCAGCCAGTATCTGAATTAGGTCACAAAGGATATGATTCAAATATAGTGACCATAAGGGACGTTGATAAGGGCATTATCTTGAGCCCTAGAAAAGAAAGTCTATAGGTGTATGATGGCCAACACAAGGAGGTTTAGTAGACTTACATCTGTGATGAGTGATGTATCCTATGGTGCAAGAACCAACCAACCTAAGGTGTATCCATCAACATGAGTGCTATATCCACAGCATAGTGAGAACCAACAAACATAAGGTGCCCGTCAGTGTGGAACAATCAATTTGGAAAGAAAGCATGTAGGCCTACAACTTTCCAAGTTGAACTGATCATCAGGATAGTCTATCAGTGGCGTGACAAATGTTATCTGACCTAGAGCGACCACTAAGCAGGGAGCCCCAAGGAAGGATTGGACCCAGACTTGAAGCAGTCAGGAGGGAAGGATCCACTAGAAAACATATCCTAAATCTCAGATATACTCAACCTGGTCAATTCACAAAGGCTAATCTAAGAAGAAAGCATAGTAGACTCACATCCTCTTAAACAAAGCCAACATGAGGTAGCTTACCGGCCATGCATTAAGGCATACCAAACTAACAAGGTGCCAAGGTGTATGGAAAAGTAAGAAAGGAAAGCATAGCAGACTTACATCCTCCAAAGCAAGAACACCACTAGGGTGACACATTAACAGGGTAGCACGTCAACCCAACCTAAAACATCTATTGAGTGAGTGCCGCTAGGGGCATTATCTCAACTCAAAGTAGATCGAGATAAAGAATATGTGTTTATTTTGTATATTTCTATGTTGTTTGTATATATGTTGTGTTGATGAAGGATAAGATGCCTCTCGGTGTCCTTACACCTACCCTAAACACATCATGGCAGATTCAAAAACATAAATACTTTTGACATGGAAGAGATTGAATTATAGATGGAATTTTCATTGATGACAATTGCTTTCAAATATAATTTATAATTTTTATTTAAGTAGAGCTCATTGATTGGAAGCATTGGGTGCTCTCCCTTATGATTAATAAGCTAATAAGATCCTCCTTGGTAGGCCTTCTCTATGGAACAAGGGCCTTCCCATGAGGGTTCAATCTTGCCTCTCATCTTATGACGGGCAATAATTGGTCTCCTTAGAACTAAAATAAGCTCTCTTACTTGAAAAGTTCTATGACAAACCAACTTGTTCTAAGCTTAAATAATTTTATCTTTATACAACTCAAGGTTTTAGCATGCTCGCAGATGTCTCTTTTCCAAACCTTCAAACTCTTCTAACCGCAACTTGGCATTTTGCCCTATTGTGATCTTACTACCCACAGCTATTCTTTGTGATGGGAGTTGGATTTCTAATGGTAGAATGGCTTTGGACCCATACACTAAGGAGAAAGGAGGAGACTGAGTTGGAATTCTATATGTGGTGCAGTAGGCCCACAAGGCTTCAACTAACTGCTCATGCTACTGTCACTTGTTATTGTTGAGTGTCTTCTTTCGTATTTAGATGAAAGTTTTGTTGAAGGCTTCTACTAAGTCATTTTCCCTCGAGTAGTTTATGGTAGAATATATTCAATCTATGTTATGTCTCATGGCAAAGTTGTTGATCTTGGTGCTCTTGAATGCAGTACCATTATCAGATATAATTCATCGAGGCACTCCAAACCTATATATGATATGGTTCCTTAAAAATTGGAGCACATGTTGAGCTATCACCTCTCTGAGAGGAATCACCTTCACCCATTTGGAAAAGTAGTAAGTAGTAGTTAAGATGAACCGATGACCCTTGGAAGAAGGAGGATCAATCAGACTCACTATGTCAGAACCCCAACACTCGAATGGCCATGAGGCCAATGTAAGATGTACAATGTTGGTTGGTTGGTGTGGGCACTTTGTTTATTTGACATTGGTGGCATCGCCTAGTCATATCCATGCAATTTTTGATCATCGATGAATAGTAGTATCCTAATCTCTTGATCTTGGCTTTCATCTTTGGACTGAATTGGTTGGCTCCACATAATACTGAGTGTACCTCGATCATGATCTTATGGGCATCTTGCTTGTCTAAATAATGTAACCACATATGATCGAAAGACTGCTGGTATAAGACACCATCCACAAGAGCTTAGGAAAGTACTTTCTGCTTCTTCTGATGGGATTGAGACTCTGTTGAGTAGTTTTCCTTTATTTAGGTAATCCATGAATGGTTGCCTCCAATATAACTCCTCATCCTTCTTTGCAATGGCAACCTCCTTCAAGTATTATTTTGATGAGTTCAATAAAGGGATATATTGTCTATTTTGGACTTTTATTGATATGGACTCATCCTTCAAAAATGACAACTCCTTGGCAAGCTTGGCTAAATAATATGTTACAACATTCTCTCCTTGAGGAATCTTATAAATGGTAACCTCTAGGATTTGGGCCAACACATCCATGTTGTAATTATGCTAGTGATGGAGCTTGGGCTTTATAACCTTATAGGACCCAACGATTTGGTTGATAACTAGTTGAGAATCCTCAAAGATGTTGATGTTCTGGATGCTTAGAATAATGGCTGACTCTACATCGAGCCTCATATTCACTTCATTGTGCAAGGATTAGATAGATGATATGAGAATCTCATCACATCATGGTCCGGAGTTAAGAGAATTATTCCTACCCCTGCCTTTCCTGGAATAGTGAATTATGGTTCTTCTCCTCTTTAAGAGGAAGCTGCACCATCAAAGTACATCTCCCACATTGAATTCTAGTATCCCCTATGTTCATGATTTATTTTTCAAGGAGATCATCACTAACCAGAGAGTCAGTAGGAAGTGGGTGTGTTGCTAGGAAATCCACTAGCACTTGTCCTTTCACTGCACAAAGGGGTATGAAGGTAATGTCAAACTACAAGAAGATCATGGATCATCATGCCAACCGTTCAAATAGCATTGGCCATGTTATGAGATACTATAGTGGATTGATCTAGAGATTAAGTTTACCTTATGATAAAGCATGTAGTGCTATAGCTTTTGAGATGCAAAGATTAAAGCTAGGCAATGCTTCTCAATGGGTGGATAAATAGCCTCAGTAGGGATTAGATGACAACTGAGGAAGTAGAGTGCATTTTCCTTCCCTTCTTCATTAGCTTGGGCCAATAAAGCACCAAAGGAGTCATCTAACGCAACAGTGTAAAGTATGAGCAGCTTTCCTGGGAAAGGGGCATCTAAAATTGGTGGTGTCATCAGGTAATGCTTGATGTCATTGAAGGCATGCTCACACTTGTCGTCCCACTTAAACTTGGCATTCATTTTGACAAGTGCTGAGAATGGCTGACATCTTCCCGAAAGGTTGGATATAAAGCGTCTTGCATATGCCAACCACCTTTGAATGATCTTAGTTGAGTTAAAATTTTAGGGGGTGAAATTTCTAATATTTCCTTGATCTTCTTTATCAATTTTGAATCCCTGGTGTCGGACAACAAACCAAATGAATTTCCCTAAAACTACTCCAAATGCACACTTTAGGGGGTTCTTTTTGAGGTTAAATTATCTTAATTGTTCAAAAACTATTCTCAAGTCAAAGAGATGGTCTTCCTTTTGTCTACTTTTGACCACGAGATCATCGACATAGCACTCGACTTAATGATGAATGAGTTCATTGAAGATTCAAGTCATAGCTGGTATGTATAACATTTTTAAGGCTGAAAGGCATGACCTTATAGCAATAAATTCTGATCGGGGTTCTAAAAGTAGTGTTCCTTCCATCTTCAGGGGTCATCTTTATTTGGTTATAGTTAGATACGCCATCCATGAAAGAGAAGACTGCATGAGATGAGGTAATGTCCACCATCAGCTCCAAGATTAGTAGTGGAAATTCATCTTTTGGACATGCCTTATTTAAATCCCTAAAATTGATGCATATATGAATTTGGCCATTCTTTTTCTTAACTGGGATGATGTTGGATAACCAGGTAGGATATTTTTCATCCCGGATGAAACCAACATCAATTAGATTCTTGACTTCATAAATGACTTGTTATTCTTTATTTAATCACATGCATCTAGGAGATTGCTTGATGAGGTTAGGAGTAGGCTCTATTGTTATTTTATGGACCGCTACGTTAGGAGCCAATCCAAGCATCTCTTCATAATTCCCTATAAAGTAGTCCTTAAACTCAATCAATAGCCTAACTAAGTCATTGGTTTAAATTTTGTTCAACAAAGAACTGATGTATGTCAAGCATGGATCTTCTTCATTTCCTAAGTTGATTTCCTTGAGCTCATCGATGGTTGACTTGATCCCTTCTTCAAACTCTGGCGATGCATCTTTGACTTCAAAATCATCTGGATTATCTAAATTTTCTAAGCATATTTCCTCATATGAGTTAATGTGATTTGAAAAAAACTTATCAGATTCTAAATGATTGATGATGATTAAATAGTAATCGTCATCGACACCCATATCGATCCTAGTCCGATCTTGATTGAGAACTTTTGCATTTGTTCTTCCATATTCTTTCAAGTAGTCCGACTGCTTTTGACCAAGTATGCTGGATTAACCCTTTCTTTGCTAAATTATGAACACAAGGCAAGTACTAATCAAAATGTAATTCTATTAAATATTTATATGAATCATCCTCAAGTTCTACATCAATTTCTTGACTTGAGGATGATGCTACCAGAAAATCTCTCTCAGTCTTCACACCCATGGATGACTTAGGGGCTTCCTTAACTACCAAACCCTCAACTTTTTAAAAGAAAGTGGGGTTAGAGCTAAGGTTCCAAACAAATGCCTAACTGTTTCACATACAGACTTAGATACCCTTATGTTTTGCTTTGGAGCCTGATCTTCATTGTTATCTGGCTCAAGTGTCACCATTAAAAGAATCCATTACTGAGAATAACTGGCTGGTGTGTTAATCATATAAGACTCATCCTATGAACTAGATATTAAGTCTATATGGATACCAAGTGTACTCCTGGTAGCTGGGACATATCATCTATTGGGTGGCCAATAAGGAAGTTTTCCACCCCTGGGACTACCTCTGAACTGGTCTCTTCCTTTGCTTGGTAAAGGTCAAGTCGTCCTACCCATATGTTTGAATGGAGTAATGAATTGTTGGTGGAATTTAATGTTAGACTCCACTTCCTTTTCTAAGTCTAATTTCATGCTCCACTTTCTCATTTAAGTCTATTTCGACACCACTTTTTATTTCTTTTTCATTTTCTCTTTTCTTTTCTTTTCCTTTTTCTCTTTCTTTTCTTTTTTTTTTTTTTTTTTTATTTTAAACTTTGGCCAAATTCATAAGAATCAAATTGTTGATTTTGAGGGAGGTAGTAAGCTGCATCCTCATATATGCTAACCTCGTGAACTGTAAATGGGTTGAGATCTCCTTTGACACATTCGATCCCACCTATCATGAACTTCATACACTGATGTAGAGAGGATGGAACTATATTGTTCTCATGTATCCATGGTCTCCTAAGCAAAGCGTTCAAAGATGTATCCAAGTCTATAATGTGAAACTTGGCTTCGGTCTTCCAATCATCTATCTCCAAGGGCAACACTATGGAGCCAAAGGTCTATTGACCTCATTTTTGGAGTGCAAATTCAATCTTTCCATCTTAGACTTAGGAGTCTTCTAGACACTAAGACTTCCCTAGTCATAAGACACTTTTAACAATTAGGTAAACACTTAACCTAAGCCTAAAGACTTGGAAGGGTTAACCATAGGATTAGGTTATTCCTTAGGGATTAAGATAATACACCTACCCTACAACCCAAATACAATCCATGTTCACCTTATCAAACCAAACCTCAAGTTCAGTTCAAACATCAACTTCAAATCCAAATCAAAAACCAAATTCCAAAACCAAATGATTGAAGCCCATGATCAAATCCAAACTTGAAACCCTTCCTAAGCCATATGACCTATCCCATGGACAAAGCTAAATCTTAATCCAAATCAATCCAAAATTAATTGATTTTCTCATAATCAATTTATATCTTTAATCATCTTCCTAAATATAAATCAAATCTACATTCAAATGATCAGAACTAAATCAAACTAAATTAAATTAAATCAAAACCCTTCCTAAACCATATGGCCTATCCCATGGACTTTGCCAAATGTTAATCCAAATCAAGTCAAACTCAAATGATTTTCTCACAAATCAAATGTATTTTCTATCATCTTCATAAATTTAAATGAAATATACATTTAAGTAAACAAACCAAAATCAAACCAAATCAAAATCCAAACCTAAGCCACATGACTCAACTCCATGGACTTAGCCAAATTTCTTCATTCCAAAACACAAATTCAATTGATTTTCTCATGAATCAATCATACCTTCAATCACTTTCACAAATATAAATGAAATCTACAATCATCAAGCCAAACCAAAATCAACCCAAGTCAAACCCAACTTAACCCTTTTGACTTGAAAAGTTCAAATAAACGAAACTCATTTGAATCCAAACCAATTGCAATTAAATTTATATATCAATCCTAAATCCATATATAAACTCAACTAAATCAAACTCTACCCAAAATCAAGCCAACTAAACCCAATTGGTCCACTTGACCCAAAGTAGCCAATTTGACCTATTTTAGCTAAGCTCTAATCCTACCCAAATTGGATTGAACCAAGCCCATCAAAACCTCCCATCATGATTGTTGATCACCCTAGGTTGATCAATTGTCACAAATTAGGTCAAACTAAAGTTGGTCATTTGACCAAGTCAACCCCTTAATCCATATGAACCAAACTTGCCAAATTATAACCTAAGCCAAATCCCTTGAAACCTTCAATTGAGTCAAACCAAACCTAATTGGTCCACTTGACCCAAGTTGACCCAAATTGACCTAAAAGGAAAAATTAGGTCAAATCAAAATATAAAGTAAATTGATTGCAACTAATAGCTAAAGTTCATTCTAAATTGATTATTAAACTTGACCAAAGCCATGATTGGACCCAATTGAACCCAATTGACCTACTTAGCCTAAATTGACCTGAATGTTCAAGTTGGCCTAAATTAAAATCATATCCAAATTAATTGAAAGCAAAGCCTATAATCATCTTCAATTGGTTAACTAAACCAAAACTAACACTTAACTCAAGCTAATTTGGCTAAGTTGGTCAAATTGGTCAACTTAACTCATTTGACCCGAATGAATTCAAATGAGTCAAACTAAACCAAAACATCCCAAATGATCATATGAACTTGACCCAACCTAACCCAGTTTGACCTAAATGAGTCAAATTGAGCCAAACCTAACCAAATCAACTCCAATTAACTTAAAATTTAGGCCACCCCACTTTTGGCTCATATCAAATCTGCCCAAATCAAATCCAATGCCAAATAATCATTCTTCCCTTAGGTCAAAGGCATCACACGAGACAAATCACCCATGTAAGTTGTCATTTTAATTCCTTGGCCACTTGATACTCTTCCAATGGTCCACCTAGGCACCTAGGACACTACCTACCATTGGGGTATGACCCATGGGAGGTGAAATCACCTCACCCTCCCCATTAGAGCATTTGCAATGCATAGAACACCCATGATTCCTCCTTAGTAACCACCTCCACACCTTCAACCAACCAAGCCGAGCCAACTCACCTCCTCCCTGCCACCCACGACTCCCTGAGATGGCCAGACGGCCACTATAAGCCAAACTCGATCCCACCATCCGATCAAGATGAATGGGGGTATACACCCCCTCATTTTTACTCAAACATAGGAAAATCATTTCTCGGAGCCCTAGCTACATAAGATGACTCGCTAGAGCCAATCCCTAAGCTTCCAAGCTCATTCCTCGATCAAATAATTCCATTCCAGTCCATCTTGAAATAAGACATCCCATTTCTGACCTAACTTCCCCATTTCTCCATGAAACTCAAATTAACTTTGCATGTACCTTCTTGAGGCCTCTTTAAACAAGAACGAATCATCTCCTAAGCTTCCTGAGCACCAGAGTTGGGACTTTGATCAAAGCTGAGCTCCAAGTCATCAGTTCATGGCCTTCTGAGTGAACTTCGAGGAATTGATCTAATTGCTACTCAACAAGGCTTTGCCACCACTAGATTAAGCTTTCTCAATCATTTGAGCTGCCAGCCTTGAGCTCTGGTGAGATATGCTTCCAAAATTGATACCTAACCAAAAATGGGTTGGAGCTTTTTGAATAAAACTTGCATCACATGTGATATTGACTATTAAATCCCCTCTGATCAATGTCGTGAAGGTGTGGGATCCTTTTATAGTTGATACAAGCTTAGGAAAGCTTGAATCAGCTGAGTAATGGCGAACAAACTCCATTCTCCCTCACTAGCATGATGTTAGATCACGCATTGTCCATTTCACATGATCAAAATTGACAGTCATGATTAGATTCGTTAGATCAATTTGATTTAATCCTATTAATGGGATTAGTCAAGCCATCATAGATGAAAGAAAGCATCCACCGCTATCATGTTGGTGTTGAGTTGGATAAGTTTTAAGCAGCCAATCTTACAATGCCACATGGAAAGTGCACCATGTGGAGCCAATAGGATTTGGCTTTAATTAGGTTTAATTAATCTTTTTTAATGGCTAAAACTTCTAAAAATCATAAAACATCATAGAGAAATAAAAAATGCAAATATATACTCATTTTAATGGTATTTTGGAGGAGAATTATTTAAAAATGATCTTAACTAATTTTGAACAGTAATTAAAGTTTAATTAAGGTTTAATTACAAATTTAATTAGTTTAATTACTCCTTAATTACTAGGGTAATTAAACCAAAATTTTAGGGGTTAGTTTAATGTGATGACCTCTACCTCCCATGATTTTCTTGTGATTTATTGCTCACTTAATTAAGGAAATTGACTAATTAAACCTTAACTACTCTTTTAAGTAGATTAATGATTAATTAATCCCAAGAACTGCAATAAATTAGTTAATTAAGTTTATTAATCTTTGTTCAACATTAAGTGAACTAAGGAATAGGGTTGGGTCCCGTCTCCCTAAGGTCATTTCACCTTATTTTAAAATGAAATTAATTAAGATTGAACTAGTTAATTAAATCACTTAATCAAATTAAAATTATAATCACATCGACAATTAAATCATGGGTAGATCTTTAGGTGTTTAATAACATAAAAAAAGTTTAATTAAATTATGGTTAGTCCACATGTGTGGAAAACTATAGAATAATTAATTAAGTCCCTTAATCTAATTAACTATTAATCATGAGCCAATGGCATTAGGCCCCTTCTATTTCTAGATCATTGCAAGTTTATTTTCCATGCATATCATGTTGGCTCATAATTATTTAGTTAATTACTTTAAGGTGACATAGGTAAGAGTAATTAATTCATCTAACTAAGGGTTCAACTTAATTAACCCATAAACTCAACTTAATTACATTTCCTTAATTAAATCAAATTACTAATGTGGGCGTGGGTTTAAAACAACAAGTGATGACTTCTATTCTCCTCTTTAAATAAAATCAAATCCAAACCTTAATTAATAAAGATGCTTTAGTTTGCTTTAAATAATCTTATTTGATTTGATTGTCCTTAAGAACTAGTTTGGTTGAAAAAATCACATGCTTATATTTGATTGTCCTCCTTCCAATCATGTTAAATTTGCTATGTCATTTGAATTCATGCATCCAACTTTTCAAAATCAAGGAAAATAAAATGGATTCACTTTATATAAGCTTGCATGAGTTGATTTAATTTAATATATGCATGGCTATTATCACTATTAAATCCAAATGTATTTTTCAAAAGATTATAAATGAATAATAATGTGTTATGATGCTAGTTATAAATACATAAGAAATGCATGTGCTTATAGCTTAAGTGTATGAATGTTGAGTTCTCTTTCCTCTATTCATGTGTTGATTTATATAAGATTAAATGGTAATGGTATATATTGGACATCTTGAACACGAGGTTTTAGCTAGCCCCAAGGAGGTCATTTGATTACCTGCCTTTATTTAAAAAATGGTATGTACCCATTTGATTTCATTTCTATGTATTTCAACATTAGAATTTGGATAGAGCTTTAATTCATATATATAAATGATTCAATAAAAAAATACAATCTTTGCATGGTTTTCTTTCCCTCATTTATGTATACATCCATGTGTGTCCAAGAGAAAGTATATAACATCCGAATATGAGGTTTTTAGTTAGCCCCAAGTAGGTCATTTGATTACCTCACCTCCCTAGTTTAATAATGACACGTACTTGCCTATATCTTTGTACATGTATATGTATATGTGAATGAAAATCCTATTTTACATTAAAATTGCATGCATTCATAATTGATTAAGTGGTTGAATTAATTATCCATATGACTTGGAGCTTACTTCCTATGTTCATGTATACAAATTTACATATGTTTGAATGTAAATTGGTATATAGTCTCGACATCCCGAGAATATGAGGCTTTAGCTAGCTTTAAGGAGGTCATTTGAATACCACACTTCCTTGGTTTAACAATGACACATGCTTATTTAATTTCATTCTTATGTCTTTTTTGTATAAGAATTTGGATAAAGTTTAAAATTAATATGTTTAAATAATTCAATCAATTAAAATATAAATTATAAACATACACATTTCATTATTTAAGTGCTAAAATATGTTGCATGTATAGATATACTTAGATTAAATCATATGCATGTTACATGTGATGGAAAAGAATGATTTAATATACGTCATGTGGTAGTAATTCAATTAAATAAATCTTAAGATGCCTTTCATTTTGAATAGGATTATTTAAAGTGAACTTAAGATTTATTAAATGATTTAATAAGCCATTCACTAAAGAGAACTAAATCAAATTAATATACTTTAAAAAGTGACTTACGTTAGGGATGAAAGAGGGAAATCCTCCTTTCCTCTCTTTATAACACTTAGTTGCTAAGTGTAATAAAATGAAATAAAAGAAAACACAAATTAAAATTCTCAAATCAATTAAACTACTTCAAGTGAAATCAACTTTTCATGTTAAATTGAATCCTTCTACACTTAGAAAATATAACACTAATGCCTAACAAGACATACCACACAAGCCTTAATACACATATTAAATTAAGTCACCACTTATAAAGTGATGGTGTATGATGATGTATTATTTTAGATTGGATGTTAGGGTGTATGCTTCGTAGACTTGATGATAGGTCAATATTATCCAAATCATGTTTTCTGTAGGGGATTATGCTTAGGGGATGCTTAAAAATAAATATGAATGTTCTTTTTAAAGGTTGCTTAAATCCTTAAGCATAATCCAAGTTAGGATAGGTGGGCTTAGTTACCTATGTGTAGGGTACTAAGTCCAAATTATAAATACAACTACTTGGGATTATATGTATATTTAGCTAACCTCTATTTTTTAGGTGTAGTTAGATTTTTTCCAACATAAATGTAATTTTTATAATAGGAATTAGGATTAGTATTATGGGGGATTAGGATGAGCAGTGGCCATAAATTTTGTCTTGGTGCTGATTCCTTTAAGCAAGCACCATCCAAATCAAAGAGGAACCAAATCAAAAATGGAGATATGAAGAAAGATGACCCCCATAGAATTTAATACAATTATAATTATTCTTTCATATTCTAAGTTGTATAAGGGTAGAGCTCGGCTACCCATCTTTTCTCTCTTGGGGTTATACGGAGGTATCCAACCTCACCTACCTTTTGTTCTTTTACGACAGTTTATATAATTATTTGATGTTATGTTTACATTGTGCATTAGGACGACATGCTTTTAATAATTTTTTAAATGATTGATGCTTTAATGTGTGGCTTGGATATGATTAAGCTCTAAGGATAAAAATAACTTTTCTACCCAACTAATCATTCATAACAAAATTTTAAATAACTCATAACCTCATCATAAAGCCTAAGACATAAATAAGATAATTAAAAGATTTAGCAACCCCTTAGCTGTATGGTTGTATGTTTTACATCATGCATGCATACTCTTTCTCTCTTGAACATGAAGGATATCCATCCTTGTATGATAAAAGAATGCTTGACTTGTGAGGCATCCCTTGTGGTGGAGAACACCTTCTTCTAGCTGATTTGACCTATAACCTATTTCATCATGCATTTAGGCATAAGAAATCCTAAAGCCTCTATCAAAATGATGTGTCTAAAATAAAATAAAATTTGAAAATATTTTGCATCTATAGATTAAGTCATATTCTCATACCACTCATGCTTTAGTCTCTTGGGAGTGTGTTTAGGACTTTAATCTCTTTCTAATTAAATAACTACCCTAGCTATTTTGCAATTCATAAGACCAGACTATATGTTTTAAAATCATTGGAGGAATTAGCAAGCGGCCACTCTAGGTAGTTATAAGTTTATAAGTTGGACAATTTATTCTCTCTTGTGGAGGTAAAATCCTTATGTCCACCTATCTATTAGATTTAGGTCGTGCTTTAGCTCTGCACTCCCTAGATTAGATCAGGTAGCTATTTTGTCTGAGCTATAATCATAAATCCTCACCTCTACATTGTAACTTGTGTTGGTGGATTATAAGCCATAGTAATCTAATTAAATTTCAACTCAAAACATATAAATCTCCTCAACTTTAATATTATAAAGCTCAACCATAGAATATATTGGAATGCTCATGATGCTTCATAGTATCATGAGAATCTACTACTTATTTCATTTGGATTTCAAAAATAATTCTTCTTCTTAACCTTTCTCAATTCATTTTCCAAATAAAGCTAATCTTTTGATAGTCTAACCTTGAAATCTTTGGAAATGATAATTGTCTACTTTAATCGAGAGTATTCTTAGAAATTTCATTTCCTAAGATGTAATTAACTATAGAGGCTTGTCTCCATAGGAAACTTAAAAACCTGGTTTAATATAAACCTTGCTTTATTCATCCATGTAAAGTAGGGGAGAAATTTCTAGTACATTCAAAGACTCGTCATGCTTAAAGAGTCTTTATTACATGATTAGGTCCATTGTAGGGTGATGTTTCTATATTTCAATATAGTACATCATACCTCAATGTCGCACCAGCTCACCTCAAAAAGTATCCCCTCCTAAAATCTGCTTGGTGTCCCCCCTACATCCAAAAATAAACACCACAAGGCCCTCTCGCCTTGTTCATTAAATTTTCTCTACATCATTCTTTCTTTTTGGATTTTGGAGATATCGATCCCCAAGTAGGGCAGGGTTCCTAGACTCATAATGTTGACTGATACACCTAGGTCAACTAGAACTCTGGATAGCCTATATCTGCCAACATCCACTGTAATGTAAAGTGACAGTTGCGGTCGAGTCGTGCTAGGAGTAAGTCTTCATCACTGAATGTAACTCCTAAGATGTCCTTCAAGTTGTATGCCTCAACTTTAATAGTGGTCAGCTGAGCTAAGCATATCCCTAAACCCAAAACCCTAAACCCTAAAAACTTAAAAAGCTAATCCTACAAAAATAAACTGAAGAATAGAAAACTTTAATAAAATAAAATTAAACATAAAATAAAAATAAAATAAAAACTAAATAAAACCCTAAATCTAAAACAAAAAGAAAATAAACAAAATAAACTAAAACAAATAAAACCTAAACCTAAAATAAAGCAAACCTAAACATAAACCTAAACTAAATAAAATAAAATAAACTAAAAATAAACCTAAACCTAAAAATAAAGAATAAAACCTAAAACTAAAAAGAAAATAAATAAAAAATAAATAAAAACTAAACTAAGAAATAAATTGAAACCTAAACCTAAAAAAATAAACTAAAATAAAAAAAACCTAAACTAAAATAAATAAATCTAAAATAAATAAACTAAACAAAATAAAAAAAAAAAAAGCCTAAATAAAATTAAAAAATCAAACAAACTAAAATAAATAAAAAGTAAATTAAATAAGCAAAATAAACCTAAACCTACTAGCTTACTTACTTTTAAAAAATAAAAAAATAAAAAAAAATAAAAATGATTAAAAAAACCCCTAACTGTAACCCCTAAACCCTAACCCTACAATCCTGAACCCTAAACCTGAAACCTTTAAACCCTAAACCATAAATCCTAAACCCAAAACTCTAAACACTAAAACCCAAAACCCTAAACCCAAAGCCCTAAACCATAAACCCTAAACCTTAAACCCAAAACCCTAAACCCTAAAACCTATAACCCTAAACCCTAAACCCTAAACCCCATACCCTAAACCCTAAACCCTAAAAACCTAAAAATCTAAACCTAAACTAAATAAAATCTAAAAAAATAAGATAAATAAGAAAACCTAAACCTAAATAAAATAAAATACTTAAATAGAATAAAATCCTAAACTAAAACCTAAACCTAAACGATAGCATAAACCTAAACCTAAACATAAAAATAAAATAATTTAAAAAATAAAGACTATACTAAAATAAAATAAATAAAAACCTAAACTAAACTAAAAAATAAAATAAATCTAAAAATAAAAAACCTTAATAAAATATAAACTAAATGCAAAATAAAAGTAAAATAAACCTAAAATAAAATAAAATAAAAACTAAATTAAAACCTAAACCCTAAACTAAAAAAAAAATCTAAACCTAAAATAAATAAAATAAAATAAACCTAAAGCTAAACTAAAATAAACTAAGCTAAAATAAGTGAAACCTAAACCCTAAACTAAATAAAATAAAATAAACTAAAAATAAACCTAAACATAAACTAAAAAAATAAAACCTAAATATTAACCTAAAATAAAAAGATTAAACCTAAACCTAAAAATAAAAAATAAAAACCTAAACCTAAACCTAAAAATAAAAAATAAAACCTAAGCTAAAAAAATAAAATAAATACAAAACTAAACTAAAAAATAAACCTAAAAATAAACCTAAACCTAAACATAAAAATTAAACTAAAATAAAATAACTAAAATAAAATAAATAATGTAAACTAAATTAAAATAAAAAATAACGTAAGAAAAAAATAAATAAAAAGTAAACTAAATAAACCTAATTTTACTAGTTTGCTTAATTTAAAAAAAATACTAAACTCTAAACTCTAAACCCTAAACCCTAAACCCTAGCCCTAACCCTAAACCCTAAACCCTAAACCCTAAACCATAAACCATAAAACTCTAAACCCTAAACCCTAAACTAACCCCAAACCCTAAACAATAAAAACCATAACCCTAAACCCTAAACCCTAAACCTTAAACCCTAAATCCTATGCCCTCAACCCTAAACTAACCCTTAACCATAAGTTAACACTAAACCCTAAACCCTAAATCCTAAAGACCCTAAACCTTAAACCCTAAACTCTAAACCCTAAACCCTTAACCCTAAACCTTAAAAATCAAAAACCTAAACCTAAACCAAAAAATAAAATAAAATAAAAATAAAAATAAAATAAAAAATAAAATAAACTAAAATAAAATAAAGAAAAACCTAAACTTCACTTAAAAAAATAAACCTAAGAATAAAAAACTTTAATATAATGAAAATAAACATAAAATAAAAATAAAATAAACCTAAAACAAAATAAAATAAAAACTAAATAAACTTAAACCTAAAAAATAAACCTAGGAAAAACCTAAAAATAAGTAAAAACATAAAACCTAAACCCTAAATTTAAAAAAATACCCTATACCTAAAAAAAAAATAAACAAAATAAACTAAATTAAATAAAACTTAAAACTAAAAGAAAGTAAACCTAAAATAAATAAAATAAAATAAACTAAAAATAAACCTAAACCTAAACTAAAAAATAAATCCTAAAAATAAACCTAAAATAAAAAACTAAAATCAAAACATAAAAAAATATAATAAAAATGTAAAGCTAAACCTAAAAATAAAAAATAAAACTTAAACCTAAAAAAAAAAAAAATCAACTAAAAAATAAACCTAAACGTAAACCTAAACCTAAACCAAAAGAATGAACTAAAATAAAAAACCTGAACTAAAATAAATCAACCTAAAATAAATAAAATAAACTAAGTAAAAATAAAAATAAACATAAATGAAAAAATAAAATAAACTAATATAAATAAAAATCAACTAAATAAACTAAATAAACCTAAACCTATCAGTTTACTTAATTTTTTTTAATAAAAATCCTAAATCTTAAATTCTAAACCCTAAATGATAAACCCTAGAACTAACCCTAAACCCTAAACCCTAAACCCTAAACCCTAAAAAACCCTAAACCCTAAACCCTAAAAGCATAAACCCAAAAGCCTTAAACCCTAAACCATAAATAATACACCCCAAAACCCTAAACCATAAACTGTAGCCCTAAACGCTAAACCCTAAACCCCAAACCCCAAACCTAAAGTAACTAAATAAATTAAAACATAATCCTAAACCCTAAAACATAATAAACCTAAACCAAACCTAAACCTTAAGAATGGGTAGAACCTTGATGGCAGGAACATCACCGTTAAATAGGCTCAATCTAGATAAGGAGGCAGTGGCTGAGGCTATGGTGGGGAACTAGAGGTGCCGTGATATGGTGGTGGTGGTCGAGTGGAATAAAGTGGGAGGAGCGACAAAGGTTACAACCATGGTGGTGGCAAAGGGAGAGATTGGGGATATGATGGTGGATCCTGCTACTCGAGAGGCCAGGGTGGTTCTGATGGGAACTAGAGAAATTGAAGAACGCCTGATCCTATCTGCTGCTTATGGAGCTTTGTCTTTACAGTAAATATAATTCTAGTTATCTACGGTCTTTGATTTTCTCTAAGTGTGCTCATTTTAGATCTATCTCATCTCTTATGTCTTAGAATACTTGGTGTGTTACTTGGTTGATGAAATCAAAAAAAAAATGTTGAATCTGAATTTGTTCTCTATTAAAAAAAAAACCAAAAAACCTAAGCTTTAAATAAAACTTGAACCTTAGACTTAAAACCTAAACCCTAAACCCTAAACACTAAACACTAAAAACCCCAAACCATAAACCCTAAACTTTCAAACTCTAAACCCAAAAACCTAAACCCTAAACTATAAACCCTACACCCTATACCCCAAACCTTAAACCCTAAAGTAACCCTAAACTTAAACCATAAACCTTGAACCATAAACCCTAAAATGCTAAAAAACTAAACCTAAACTAAATAAAACCTAAAAATAAAATAAATAAAAGAACTTAAATTAAAATAAAATAAAATATTAATACAAAATGATAACCTAAACTAAAACCTAAACCTAAACCAAAACCTAAATCTAAAAAGAAACTAAAATAAAAAAAATAAAAACTAAGTTAAAATAAAATAAATAATAGCCTAAACTAAACTAAAAAAAAATAAAATACCTAAATAAATTAAAAACTAAACCTAAAATAAAAATAAAATAGACTCAAAATAAAATAAAATAAAAACTAAATAAATACCTAAACCTTAAAAATAAACTTAAAATAAATAAAAAATTAAACCTAAACCCTAAACTTAAAATATACTAAACCTATACCTAAAAGTAAACTTTAAATAAAATAAAATAAACTAAAAATAAACCTAAAACTAAACTAAAAAATAAAACCTAAAAATAAATGTAAAATAAAGACTGAAAACCTAAACCTAAAATAATAAAAAAAATGCAAACCTGAACCTAAAAATAAAAAATAAAACCTAAACTTAAAAAATTAAATAAAAAAAACTCAACTAAAAAATAAACTTAAAGCTAAAGCTAAACATAAAATAAAAAAATAAACTAAAATAAAAAAAACCTAAACTAAAATAAATAAACATAAAATAACTAAAATAAAATAAATAAAAATAAAAAATAAACATAAATAAAAATAAAAAAGAAAATAAACTAAATTAAACATAAAATACACTAAATAAACCTAAACTTATCAATTTTGTTAATTATTTTTAAGAAAAAAAACCCTAAACCCTAAATCATAAACCCTAAACCCTAAACCCTAAAACTAACCCTAAACCTAAACCCTAAACCCTAAAAAACCCTGAAAAACCCTAAACTCTAAACCTTAAACCCTAAACCCTAATACTAAACCTTAAACCTTAAAAGCATAAACCCTAAAACCATAAACCCTAAACCATGAACACTACACCCTAAACCCTAAACCCTGAGCCTAAACCCTAACCCTAAACCCTAAACTTAAGACCCAAACCCTAAAGCTAAACCTAATGTAACTAAATTAATTAATAAATAAACCTAAATCCTAAAACCCAATAAACCTAAACCTAAACCCTAAGAATGGGCAAAACCTTGATGATAAGAATATCACTATCAAACAGGCTCAATCTAGATTTAAAGAAATAGGCAAAGGTGGAGGCTGTGATTATCACAATGGCGGTTCGGGAAATGGAGCTGCTGGTGGATATGGAGGTGGTGGTCGAAGTAGTGGTGGTTATGGAGGCAAGAGGAGCGACGGAGGTTACAGCCATAGTGGTGGCGGAGGGAGAGATCGTGATATGATGGTGGATCCTATTACTCGAGAGGCCGTGGTGGTTCTACTAACTACAAACTAAGAAACCATCCGATGAGTCGCTATGGAATTATGCCTTTATAATAAAGACAGTTCTAGTAATCTAGGGACTTTAATTTTCTATATGTGTTCTCATTTTTGATCTATGTCGTTGCTTATGTCTTAGGAAACTTGATGTATTACTTAGTTGATGAAATAAACAAAAAAGAAATGTTGAATTTGAATTTGTTCTTTGTTAAAAAAATAGGCCAAAACTCTAAATCCTAAACTAAAACTTAAACCCTAAACCTAAACCCTAAACCCTAAACCTAAACCCTAAACCCTAAACCATAAAAATACCAAACCATAAACCCTAAACCATAAAACCCTAAACACAAAAACCTAAACCCTAAACCCTAAACTCAAAGCCCTGCACCCCTAACCTTAAACCCTAAACTCCTAAACCCTAAACCCGAATAAGCTAAAAAGCTAAACCTAAACTAATTAAAACCTAAAAATACAATAAATAGAAGAACATGATCCAAAACAAAATAAAATAATGAAATAAAATAAAAACCTAAATTAAAACCTATATCTAAAAAGAAATTAAAATAAAAAATAAAAACTAAACTAAAATAAAATAAATAAAAACCTAAACTAAACTTAAAAAAATAAAAAGCTTAAATAAAGCCTAAACCTAGAAATAAAGCCTAAAAATAAATAAAAAATAAACTATGATCCCTAAACCTAAACCTAAACCCTAAATAAAATAAAATAAACTAAAAATAAATCTAAACCTAAACTAGAAAATTAAACCTAAAATTAAACCTAAAATAAAAATCTAAATCCTAAACCTAAACCTAAAATAATAAAATAAAAATGTAAGCCTAAAGCTAAAAATAAAAAATAAAACCTAAACCTAAAAATAAAAAATAAAACATAAACCTAAAAAATAAAATAAAAATAAAAATCAATTAAAAAAGAAACTTAAACCTAAACCTAAACCAAAAAAATAAACTAAAATAAAAAACCTAAACTAAAATAAATGAACCTAAAATGAATAAACTAAAAAAAATAAAAAAAATAAACATAAATAAAAATTAAAAATAAAATAAACTAAAATAAATAAAAAATAAACTAAATAAACCTAAACCTATGGTTTACATTTAAATAAAAACCTTAACTTAAACCCTAAACCCTAAACCCAAAACCCAAAACTGTAAAATTAACCCTAAACAAAAAACCCTAAACCCTAAACCCTAAACCCTAAACCCTAAACCCTAAAAAATCCTAAACCCTAAACCCTAAATCCTAATCCTAAACCCTAAACCCTAAACCCTAAACCATAATCCTTACACCCTAAATAATGAAGCTTAACCCTAAACACTAAACTGTAAACTCTAAACCTCATCCTAAAGTTACTAAGTAAATTAATAAATATACATAAACCTTAAAACCTAATAAACTTAAACCTAATCCTAAACCTTAAGAATGGACTGAACCATAACTACAGGAACATCACCATCTAATAGGCTCATTCTAGATCTTGCGATGGAGGCCAAGGCGGAGGCTTTTGATAGTCTAA
This sequence comes from Cymbidium sinense, assembly GCA_021442155.1. Classification (NCBI taxonomy): domain Eukaryota; kingdom Viridiplantae; phylum Streptophyta; class Magnoliopsida; order Asparagales; family Orchidaceae; genus Cymbidium; species Cymbidium sinense. Next base: position 150,472,918 of record CM038214.1, read on the forward strand.
CCTTAAAATCTTTTGAGATGATAATTGTCTACTTTAATTGAGAGTATTCTTAGAAAATTTCATTTCCTAAGAAGTAATTAACTATGGAGGCTTGCCTCTATAAGGAACTTAAGAACCTAGTTTAATATAAACCCTACTTTATTGATCCTTCTAAAGTAGAGGAAAAATCTCAAGTACATTCGAAGACCCATAGTGTCTTAGGAGTCCTTATTACATGATTAGGTCCATTGTAGGGTGATGCCTCTATCTTTTGAGATAGTACATCATACCTCAATGTTGTACCCAATCACCTCAAAAGTACCCTCCCCCTACCATATGTGCTATACCCATACATCTAAAAATAAACACGATAAGGCCTTCTCATCTTGTTCATTGAATCCTCTTAACATCATTCCTTTTTTTTGGAGTTTAGAGATGTCGATCCTCAAGTAAGCAAGGGTTCTTAGACTCATATAGTTGACTGATACACTTGGGTCAACTAGAACTTAGGTTAGTATGTATCTACCAACATCCACTATAATATAAAGAGGAGGTTATGCTTGGTCATCTTTAGGAGTAAGTCTTCATCACTGAATCTAACTCTTAAGATGTCCTTCGAGTGGCATGCTTCCTCTTTAATAGTGTTCAGCTGAGCTAAGCATATTTATAGATAAAGTAAGGCCTTGATTATTTATTTTCTCATCTTTTGATAAGAGAATGGTGTCGTATATGCTTAACTTAGCAGGAAACTTTCTAAGGTGAGTTAAGACAATGTAATCAACTCTATCTTGGTCCTCCATAAGCATATCCATGTGTGGAGCATCTTATGGAGGGGCTATCTGCTTACTGAAACCAATGACTTCCTTACCCTTATCAATAAGAATAAAATCAAGAGCATCAGAAGTAGATAATATATTTTTAGTTTATTTTTATTTAGATAATAAACCAAAACCTAAAATAAACAAAATAAAATAAACATAAACCTAAACTAAAATAAACTAAACTAAAATAAATAAAACCTAAACCAAAACTTAAAATAAACTAAACCTAAATCGTAAACCAAATAAAATAAAATAAATTAAAAATAAACCAAAACCTAACCTTAAAAATAAAACCTATAAATAAACCTAAAATGAAGGATTAAAACCTTAAACTAATAAAATAAAATAAAAACCTAAACCAAAACCTAAAAAATAGAAAATAAAATTTAAACCTAAAAAATAAAATAAAAATAAACAAAACTAAAAAATAAACATAAACCTAAAGCTAAACCTAAAAAATAAACTAAAATTAAAAAAACCTAAACTAAAATAAATAACCCTAAAATAAATAAACTAAACTAAATAAAAAAATAAACCTAAATAAAAATAAAACAAAAATTGATACAATGTGGTGTAGCTGAAAGTCAGGTTTCTTTATGAGATTCTTAAAGATTTTCTTAACTACCTCCCTCCTGAATGAATATGGTTTATTCAATCTATCAGCAAGTGTAGGTGGAAAGCAGCTACCTGGCGATGAATATGAATACTCGCTGGTAGGTCATGTGGGGAAATGATCATTGTGGGAATGTGGTGGTATGGATGTGAGGTGGAGGAACAAAGGTGGCAAAGGAGGTCAGAGTAGTCTCATATCGAACTCGTAGGCTTCCCCATCCACCAACACAACTATCCCTGCTTCTTCTCAAACACCCACCTTGATGATTGGTCACAAAGGGTAATTATTTGGCTTCCTCAGTATGCTAGTCATCTTATCAATTAACTCGAATGTTTTGATGGTAACCCTTAAGCATGAAGAGCCATGGATATTCTTGAGAAGAATATCAAAGGCATGTTGTCAAATAGGTTCACATTTCATGCTCAACTTGAGCCACCTGAGAATGTAGTCAACAAGGGACTCATTGAGTTTCGTTTCTAATGAGGTCGCCTACAATTACCTCTAGAGCTCCAAAGAAAACCTCTTGATGAAGAGGTGCTCCAACTCAATAAAAAGTCTTCACCGAACTGTTGGGTAGTTCGACGTAACAATCAAATGCAACATTTGACAAACTGCTGATGAAAAGGCAGAAGACCAGTGCATTTCAAGCACCCATGTTGCAAATGAAGAGTTATAATGTGTTATCGTGGGTCCCACCGCCATCAAAGATCTTGAAGGATGGTTGCAAAACCTAAATAAAATAAAACTAAATAAAACCTAAACTTAAAATAAATAAAATAAAATAAACATAAACCTAAACTAAAATAAACTAAACTAATAAAACTAAACCAAAACCTAAAATAAACTAAACCTAAACCCTAAACCAAATAAAATAAAATAAACTAACAATAAACCTAAACCTAAACTTAACAAGAACCTATAAGTAAACCTAAAATAAAGGATTAAAATCTTAACCTAAAAAAATTAAATAAAAACCTAAACCAAAACCTAAAAATAAAAAATAAAACCAAAACCTAAAAAATAAAATAAAATAAAACTAAACTAAGAAATAAACATAAACCTAAACCTAAACATAAAAAATAAACTAAAATAAAAAACCTAAACTAAAATAAATAAACTAAACTAAATAAAAAAATAAACCTAAATAAAAATAAAAAATAAAATGAAATAAATGAATAAAAATTAAACTAAATAAAACCTAAACCTATCAGTTTACTTAACTTGAAAACAAAATCCTAAACAAACCCTAAACCCTAAACCCTAAAGCCTAAGCCCTTAACCCTAAACCCTAAACTAACCCTAGACCCTAACCTAAACCCTAAAACCTAAACACTAAATCGTACAACCCTAAACCCTAAATCATAAACTAACCATAAACCATAAATCCTAAACCCTAAAAGTCATAAACCCTGAAGTCTAAACCCATAACCCTAAACTAACCCTAAACCCTAAGCTAACCTTAAACCCTAAACATTAAACACTAAACCTTAAACCCTAAAACCCTAAACCCTAAAGCTTAAGCACTAAACCCTAAACCTTAAAACCTAAACCCTAACCCTAAACCCTAAACCATAAAACCCTAAACCCTAAAACCTTGAACCCTAAACTTTAAACCCTAAATCCAAAACCTTATGCCTTGAACCCTAAAAAACTAAAAAGCTAAATCTAAACTAAAAAAATCCTAAAAATAAAATAAATAAAAAACCTAAACCTTAATAAAATAAAATAATAAAATAAAAAAAACTAAAATTAAAACCTAAACCTAAACCTTAAAATAAAATAAAATAAAGTAATAAAAATAAACTAAAATAAAAGAAATAAAACTTAAACTAAACTAAAAAAATAAAATAAACCTAGGAATAAAAAGCTCAAATAAAATAAAAACTAAATGTAAAATAAATATAAAATAATCCTAAAATAAAATAAAATAGAAACTAAATAAAAACCTGAACCTAAACAATAAACCTTAAAATAAAACCTAAAACTAAATAAAAAAAATAAAACCAAAGCCCTAAACTAAAAAAAATCAAAACCTAAAATAAAAATAAAATAAACAAAAGAAAATAAACCTAAACCTAAACCAAAATAAACTAAACTAAAATAAATCAATCCTAAAACTAATCCTAAAATAAACTAAACCTAAACCAAAGCTAAATAAAATAAAATAAAATCAAAATAAACATAAACCTAAACTAAAAAGTAAAACCTAAAAAAAACCAAAAATAAAAACCTAAAAAAATAAAATAAAAAAAAAAACCTAAACCTAAAAAGTAAAATAAAAATAAAACACAACTAGAGAATAAACCTAAACCTAAATATAAACATAAAAATTAACAAAAATAAAAATCCAAAACTAAAATAAATAAATAAAACTAAATAAAAATAAAAAAATAAACATAAATAAAAAAATAAAAAACTAAAATAAATAAAAGATAAACTAGATAAACCTAAACCTATCACATTTTAAATTTTTTTTAAAACCCTAAACCCTAAACCTAAACCCTAAATCAAATCTTAAAACATAAACCTAAACTCTAAACCCTAAACCTAAACCCCTAAACCTAAACCCTAAAACCCTAAATGCTAAACCTAAACCTAAACCTAAACCTAAACCCTAAACCCTAAGCCCCAAATCCTAAACCTAAACTTAAAGTAATTAAATAAATAACAAAATAAGCCTAAACACTAAAGCCAAATATACCTAAACCTAAAAAATAAAAAACCTAAATATAAGAAAAACTAAACCTAAAATAATAATAAAATAAACATAAACAAAATAAAATAAAAATTAAATGAAAACCTAAACCTAAATGATAAACCTAAAAATCAAACCTAAGAAAAAAACCCTAGACCCTAAACTTAGGAAAAAAAAACTAAACCTAAGATAATAATAAAATAAACTTAAACCTAAACTAAAATAAACCTAAACATAAACTAAATAAAATAAAATAAACTAAAAATGAACCTAAACCAAAACTTAAAAATAAAACCTATAAATAAACCAAAAATAAAAACCTAAAACTTAACATAAAATAATAAAATAGAAACCTAAACTTAAACTTAAAAATAAAAAATAAAACCTAAACCTAAAATATAAAATAAAAATAAAAGTAAACTAAAAAATATACCTAAACCTAAACCTAAAAAGAAACCAAAATAGAAAATATAAACTAAAATAAATAAACTAAACCAAATAAAAATAAAAATAAAAATAAAAAAAAACCTAAATTATAATAATAAAATAAAATAAACTAAAATAAATAAAAATAAACTAAATAAACCTAAACTGACAAGTTTACTTAATTTCAAAAAAAATAAAAAATAAAAAAAATTAAAAAAGGAAAAAAAATCTATAACCCTAAATCCTAAAATTAACCCTAAACTCGAAACTCTGAACCCTAAACCCTAATTCGTAAACCCTAAAGTCTAAAACCCTAAACCCTAAAGCTTAAATCCTAAACCCTAAACCCCAAACCTTAAAAAACTTAAATGCAAAACACTAAACAAACCCTAAACCCAAAATCCTAAACCATAAACCATAAACCCTAAAACCTAACTCTAACCTTAAACAATAAACACTAAACACTAAACCCTAAAACCCTAGACCCAAAATAATAAACTAACCCTATACCCTAAACTGCAAACCCTAAAAAGCCTAAACCCTAAACCCTAAACTAACCCTAAACCCTAAGCTAACCATAAACCCTAAACCCTAAACCTAACCCTAAACCCCTAAAAACCCTAAACCCTAAAGCCTAAACACTAAAGCCTAAACCATAAACACTAAACTCTAACTCTAAACTTCAAACCTAAAACCCTAAACCCTGAAAACCTAAAAAGCTAAAACTAAACTAAGTAAAACCTAAAACTAAAATAAATAAATAAAATTTAATCCAAAATAAAATAATAAAATAAAATAAAATAAAAACATAAACTAAAACCTAAACCTAAACCAAAACCTAAACCTAAATATAAAAATCAAATAAAATAAAATAAAAAACTAAACTAAAATAAAATAAATATAAACATAAACTAAACTAAAAAATTTAAAACCTAAATAAAATAAGCACTAATGTTAAAATAAAAACAAAACAAACCTAAAATAAAAAAAATAAAAAATAAATAAAACCTAAACCTAAAAAAGAAACCAAAAAATAAATAAAAAATAAAACCTAATCATTAAACTAATAAAAAACCTAAACCTAAACTAAAATAAACTAAACTAAAATTAATAAAACTGAAACATAAACCTAAAATAAATTAAACCTAAACCTAAACCTAAACTAAATAAAATTAAATAAACTAAAAAATAAACATAAACCTAATAAAATATAAAACCTAAAAAATAAACCTAAACTAAAAACCTAAAACCTAACCCTAAAAAAACAAAATAAAAACCTAAACCTAAACATAAACCTAAAAAATAAACTAAAATAAAAAACCTAAACTAAAATAAATAAACTTAAAATAAATAAACTAAACTAAATAAAAACAAAAATAAACATAAATAAAAAAACTAAATAAACCTAAACCTACTAGTTTACTTAATTAAATAATAATAATAAAAAATAAAAAATAAAAAAACCCTAACCCTAAACCCTAAACCCTAAACCCTAAACCCTAAAACTAACCCTAAACTTGAAACTCTAAACCATAAACCCTAAAACCCTAAACCTAAAACCTAAAACCCTAAACCCTAAACCCTAAAACCCTAAACCCTAAACTAACCCTAAACCTAAACCCTAAATTAAAACAAAAGTTTAAAAACCTAAACCCTAAACCTAAACCCTAACTAACCCTAATAAACCTAAACTAAAACCCTAAATCTAAACTAAACCCAATAAACTAAACCTAAACTATAAACCCTAAAGCTAATAAACCTAAGCTAAACCCTAAACTAAACCTAAAACCTAAACTAAAGAAACACTAAATCCTAAACCCTAAACACTAAACCCTAAACTAAACCCTAAACCCTAAACTAAAACTAAACCTAAACCTAAACCTAAACTAAACCCTAAACCTAAACCCTAAAAATCTAAAAACCAAAACCTAAACTAAATAAAACCTAATAATAAAATAAAAAAACTAAAACCTAAATAAAATAATAAAATAAAATAAAATAAAAACCTAAACTAAAACCTAAACCTAAACCAAAAATTAAAATAAATTATATAAAACCTAAACTAAACTAAAAAATAAAATAAACCAAAAATTAAAAAACCTAAAAAATAAACTAAATAAATAATAGATGAAATGTTGAATGTGAATTAGTTCTCTATTAAAAAAAACCAAAAACCCTAAACCCTGAAGTAAAACCTAAAACCTAAAACCTAAACTTTAAACCCTAAACCCTTAAAACCCTAAACCCTAAACCTTAAACCATAAACCCTAAACCCTAAAACCCTAAACCCTAAACCCTAAACCCTAAAACCTAAACTCTAAACCCTAAACCCTAAACCCAAAAAAAATCCTAAACCCTAAAACCTAAAAACCTAAACCTAAACAAAATAAAATAAATAAAAAAATCTAAACTAAAATAAAATAAAAACATAAACTAGAACCTAATCCTAAACCTAAAAGTAAAATAAAATAAACTAATAAAAAGAAACAAAAATAAAATAAATAATAACCTAAATTAAACTAAAAAAATTAAAAAAACCTAAGAATAAAAAATTAAATAAAATAAAAACTAAAAGTAAAATAAAAATAAAATAAACCTAAAATAAAATAAAATAACAACTAAATAAAAACTTAAACTTAAAAAATAAACCTAAAAGTTAATAAAAAATAAAACCTAAACCTTAATAAAAAATAAAAACTAAACTAAAATAAAATAAATAAAAACCTAAACAAAAGTAAAAAATAAAAAACCTAAATAAAATAAAAACTAAACCTAAATTAAAAATAAAACAAACTAAAATAAAATAAAATAAAAACCTAAACATAAACAATAAACCTAAAACTAAAACCTAAACCCTAAACTAAAAATAAAAATAAACCTAAACCTAAAATAAACAAAATAAAATAAACCTAAACCAAAACTAAAATAAACTAAACTAAACATAATAAAACCTAAAATAAACTAAACCTAAACCCTAAACTAAATAAAATAAAATAAACTAAAAATAAACCTAAACCTAAACTAAATAAAATAAATTAAACTAAAAATAAACCTAAACCTAAACTAAAAAATAAAACCTAAAAAAAACCTAAAATAAAAACCTAAAACTTAAACCTTAAAAAAATAAAATAAAAACCTAAACCTAAACCTAAAAATAAAAAATAAAACTTAAACCTAAAATATAAAATAAAAATAAAACTAAACTAAAAAAACATTGAAACATAAACCTAAACTTAAAAAATGAACAAAAATAAATAAACCTAAAATAAATAAACCTAAAATAAATAAGCTAAACTAAATAAAAAAAATAAACCTAAATAAAAAATATAGTAAACTAAAATAAAAAAATAAACTAAATAAACCTGAACCTATCGGTTTACTTAATTTTAAAAAAAAATCTTAAACCCCAAACCTTAAACCCTAAACCATAAATCCCTAACCTTAAACCTTGAACCTTATAACTAACCCTAAACCTTAAACCCTAAACCGTAAACCTACAACTTTAAACCCTAAACCTTAAAACCTAAACCCTAAAAAACCATAAACTTATGCTAAGCTAAAATCTTATACCCTAAAAACCCAAAACCAAAACCCTAATAAACCCTAAATGCTAAACCTTGACCCTAAACCCTATGCTCTAAAACCCTAAACCCTAAAACCTTAAACCATAAAACCCTAAACCCTAAAAACTTAAAAACCTAATAACCCAAACCTAAACTAAATAAAACCAAAAAAAAAAAAAAAAATAAAAAAGCCTAAACCTATATATAGTAAAAAAGTTTAATAAAATTAAAACTTAAACTAGAACCTAAACCTAAACCTAAAAATAAAATAAAGCACACTAAAATATAATAATTAATAACATAAACTAAACTTTAAAAAAAAACCTAAGAATAAAAACCTAAATAAAATGAAAACTAAATGTTAAATAAAATAAAATAAACATAAAAAATTAAATAAAATCTAAATAAAAACCTAAACCTAAAAAATAAACCTAAAAATAAAACCTAAAATGAATAAAAAATAAAACCTACACCCTAAACAAAAAAAAAAAAACCTAAACCTAAAATAAAAGTAAAATAAACTAAAGAAAATATGACCTAAATCTAAACTAAAATAAACTAAACTAAAATAAATAAAACCTATGCCTAGACCTAAAATAAACTAAACCTAAACTAAATAAAATAAAATAAACTAAAAATAAACCTAAACCTATGCTGAAAAATAAAACTTAAAACCTATACCTAAAAATATAAAATAAAAACCTAAACCTAAACCTAAAAATAAAAAATAAAACCTAAACCTAAAAATAAAAAAGTAAAACCTAAACCATAAATATTAATTAAAAATAAAACTCAACTAAAAAATAAACCTAAACTAAACTTAAACCTAAAAAAAGACTAAAATAAAAAACCTAAAATAAAATAAACAAACCTAAAATAAATAAACTAAATTGAATAAAACTTAAAATTAAAATTAAAATAATCTAAAATTAAATAAAATAAACTAAATTAACCTAAACCTAATGATTTACTTAATTTTTTTTAAAGAAAACCTAAACTCTAAGCTAACCCTAAACCCTATAAATAAACTAAAAAAAACCTAAACCTACTAGTTTTAATTTAAAAATATACTTATACAAAAACCTGAACCCTAAACCCTAAACCTTAAGAAAATAAAAAATTATATAAAAATTGAATTAAAAAATAAAAAACTAACCCTAAACCTTTAACTCTAAACCTAGAACCCTAAACCCTAGACCCTAAACCCTAAAATCCTAATCCCCAAACTGAAAAACCTAAACCCTAAACCCTAAAAACCCTGAAAACTAAAACCTAGACACTAAACCCTAAACTCTAAACCTTAAATCCTAATCCCTAACCCTAAACCCTAAACCCTAAAACCTACAACCCTAAACCTTAAACCCTAAACCATAAACTCTAAACCCTAAACCCTAAACCGTGAACCCAAACCCTAAACCTTGAAAACCTAAAAACCTAAGCCTAAACTAAATGAAACATAAATATAAAATAAATTAAAAAACCCATGGAATTATTACGGAGGTTACATCCATAGTGGTGGCATAGAGAGAGATTGAGGATATGATGGTTGAACCCACTGCTCGAGAGGCCAAGGTGGTTTTGTTTGAAACTTGAGAAAGAATGGCCAATCCATTCTGCTACTTATGGAACTGTGTCTTTACAATAGAAATGGTTCTTATTATCTAGGGTTTTTTATTTTCCATATGCGTGCTCATTTTTTATCTATGTCATCGCTTGTCTCTTAGAAAACTTTGTGTGCTACTTCATTGATGAAATCAAAAAAAAGAAATACTGAATCTAAATTTGTTCTCTATTAAAAAAATAACTAAAAACCCTAAACCCTAAACCTAAAACCAAAACCCTAAATCATAAACCACAAAAACCATAAACATTAAATCCTAAATGCTAAACCTTAAACCCTAAAACCCTAAACCCTAAACCCTACACCCTAAAACCCTAAACCTAAAAATAAAACCTAAAAATAAATGAAAAATAAAACTTAAACCTAAAATAAAAATAAAATAAACCTAAACCTAAACTAAAATAAACTAAACTAAAATAAATAAAACCAAAGCCTAAACCTAAAATAAATTAAACCTAAACCTAAACCTAAACTAAAAAATAAAACCTAAAAATAAACCTAAAATAAAAACTTAACACCTAAACCAAAAAAAGATAAAATAAAAAGCTAAACCTAAAAAATTAAATCAAAATAAAATTAAACTAAACAATAAACATATACCTAAACCTAAACCTAAAAAATAAACTAAAAAAACCTAAACTAAAATAAATAAACCTAAAATAAATAAAAAATAAATAAAAATAAAAAATAAACCTAAATAAAAATGAAAAAAATAAACTAAAATAAATAAAAAATAGACTAAATAAATTAAATAAACCTAAACCTATTAATTTACTTAACCTAAATAAAAAGCTTAAACCCTAAACCCTAAACCTACAACCTTAAACCCTAAACTAACCCAAAACCCTAAACACTAAACCCTAAATCCTAATGCCCTAAACCATAAAACCTAAATCATAAAAGCCCTAAAGCCTAAACCCTAAACCTTGTTAATCACTATAGCACCTAAGATGGAGGGGGAGGGGGGGGATGTAATATATTAAAAATTTTAAAGTTAAATCTAGGAATCCACTAAATTTGTAAAGTAAAGAGAGGTAATAGGCACACAATTTTTTTATGGTTTGGCAAAATCCCAAAATTGGCCTACGTTCACACCTAGCCACCCCTAGCTAGGCGTCCACTAAATTCAAAATAGCTTACAAATAGTACTCTTCTATAACGAGGTGAGTAAAACCCTTACAACAATGTGTACTATCCTACAAAGGGGTGAATACCCCAATATAAATTTTACAGCACAAAAATGAAAATACAAAATAATAAATTTTAATAAAATATATCTCTCACAAATATACCAAGCTATCCAATTCAAAAAGTGATTTCACTACTTATAAACTATCACTTTACCACTTACTAATTTGGCAAGATAGAATGCTCACTTAATTTTGATAAAAAATATTAAATAAATATCTTAAAGTGATCTTACTATGATTTTTATGCTATTACAATTTGTAGATTAATATAAAAGTGACTTCAAAATAAATTCACAATAGTCTATTTCATAATAAATTAAGTTTCATTAAGGAATAATTTTAAGTTTAAGACAAACTATAGCTAGTATGTATATAATAGTGTAAGAAAGATTGACTTTCTACTAAACTTCCTTTTTCTTAATTATTAAATAATGAAAAAGCAAGCTTTACTAAATTTAAGCTTGACAAATTTTTTGAAATAAATGATATTAATCTAAATAAAATGATAAATGACAAATAAAATAATTTAATTTTTTATAAAATTTTATTTTGATATAGAAACTTGATTTATAATAAATCTAGCATATACTCTAAAATTCTAGTAATAATTTATTTTATTTTGACCTGAGTGAAGCTTAGAATTAATGCAACTAATCACAAAATACTTAAATAAAATTAGTATATGATAGATTTAAGTAAACTAGCAAGCTTTTAATTAAAAAGAGAGACCTGGCAAATATGAAAATAATTTCAGCACAATAATTTAATTTGAAATGCTTAAAATATACTTCTAAAATAGATCTAAGAATAAATGATCTTTAAAATGAGACTACTAAAGAAATATTTCAAGAAACCAAAAGAAATTTGTAGGAAGATAAAAATTTTAACAAGTTGAAATAAATCCTACAAACTATCACAAGAGTTTTTGATAAAAAAAAATGATTGAAGAAACTTTGATGTGAAAAACTTAGACTTTGATGTCCAAAGACTAATCCACCAAAAAGTATAAATTGGAAAGAATGAATAGATGGTGAAAATAGTATGAACAACTAAAAAGGGATTAAGATCATGAAAAAAAACTCAAGTAATTTGAGAAATCTTATTTAGTTGAAGATGTTGAAGCTTTCAAACCAAGGTTTGATCTTGCAATATTTGGAGAACACTTGGAAGGAAAATCTATGAAATTTTCTCTTAGATTTGCTAGAGAGATTTTGAATTTGACTGAGGAATGCTTTCATGTAGAGAATGAGAGCTATTTATAAGAAAGAAGGTCATTTTGAATTATTTTAAAAAATATATTATTTTAAGATCATTTTATCATATAATAATTTAATATTCAATAAAAATATAATTCATATTAAATAAATATTAAATTTAAATAGCCAAAATTCAGCTATTCACATGGGCAAGTCAAAAATAATCAAATATTGCTTTTAATATATTCAAAGCATGTAGCATGCATTCATTATTAAAATCAGCTAATGTTTGAAAAGTCATAATAAATTCAATTTTAATCAAACGTGTCATGTAACCTATCAAATTAAAGGAAAATAATCCAAGGAATGTTGGAGATGAAATCGATATAAAGTCCTTTATTATAAAATGACTTTGGCTAAAATACAAAATTCCACATATTTTTGTTAATTTTGAAATATGACATTTAAATATTATGATATAATTTATATATAATCATACATATGTTAGTTATCATATAAACTTAAAATTCAATTAAAATATTTAATTATGTTAAGTATTTAAAATAATTAAACTTAATAATCATGATTTATTATCATTTATTATTTTGACATTTCAAATGCTTTGTATGAAACATATAATTGAATGTTAATTAGTCAGAGAGATATATAAAAATTATCCTCATTATCATTATTTAAAATAAATAAAAATAATATGTTAAGTTCTGAGCAAATTGATTCATGCCAATGAACTCATATGAATTTCTAAGATAGTTATAAATGCATATAACCTAAAATATTGTATCTTGAGCTTCACATTATCCATTTTGATCTATCTTTCATTCTTCTATTATTGCAATTTCCTCAAACATATTGTGAGATGTTTTAGATATGTAATTAGCAATTAATATATATGAAACACATAAAACATACATTAGAGCATCCAAGCATTCATTTGTTATCATCAAAATTGATCGGATTGAACATGAGGCTCATTAAGCAAACAATCTGCCCCTTTTTGATGATGACAAACTAATGTTGTGTTTTGATTTTGATGAAGGTACAAATTGACCATTCATCATAGTTTTTAAAATAAATTTTTCTTAAAAATATTTTTGCATAAGAGATGAATAATGTTGCTCCCCCTAAATGTATGCATGAAATAGACTTAATGCTAACCAACATTTTACTCTTCTCCCCCTTTTGACAACATCAAAAAGTGAGAACAAACTACATATAATTTGAAATATTAGGATCTAACATTCCAAGCATGCATCTTAAAGTACAAGAATGTTCTTCTGGTAATGGTTTTGTAAAAATATCTATAATTTGTAAATCAGTACAAATGAAATTAATCTTAACATCACCTTTCAAAACATGATCTCTAATAAAATGATGTCTAATTTCTATATGCTTGGTTTCTGAGTGCGGGATAGGATTTTTGGTCAAACTAATAATAGTATTGTCACAAACTAGAATGTGATCTTGCTTAATACCAAAATATTTTAATTATTGCTTTAACTAAAGGACTCGAAAGCAATAAACTACAGATGTACCTCAATAGTGGATAAAGCTACAAAATTTTGTTTCATGGATGACCAAGACACAAGCGATGATCCTAAAAATTGGCATGTGCCTGATGTGCTTTATCAATTTACTTTACTTCCAACAAAATCACCATCATAATAACCAACAAAATCACATGATAAAGAATTTTTAGGATACCATAAACATGACATAGTAGGGCCTAGCAAATACCGAAAGATACGCTTGACTGCTATTAAATGAGATTCTTTCAATTTGGCCTGAAAATGAGCACACAAACAAATGGCAAACATAATATCAGGCCTACCAACAAGGTATAAAAGTGGCCTATCATACTGCTATAAAGTTTTTGATCAACAGATTTTCCTAATTCATCTAAATCAAATTTTGTAGATGGGCTCATAAGAGTTTTACTAGATTTAAATCCTTTCATGTCAAACCTCTCAAGCAATTCATTTGTGTACTTGGTTTGATGAATTTTTTTTTTTGTTGCTTCACTTAAAGACCTAAGGAAAATTAAGTTCTCCCATCATACTCATTTCAAACTCTTTAGACATCAAAGATGAGAACTCTTGCACAAAGCTTCATTTGTACTTCCAAATAATATGTCATCTACATACACTTGTACCATAATCAAATCATCATCTATGCTCTTAAAGGAATAAGGTGGTATCTACTCTACCCTTTCTAAATCCATGATTTATCAAGTAGTTACTTAACCTATCATACCAAGCACGAGGAGCCTAATTTAAAAAATATAAGGCTTTCTTTAATTTATACACATGATTTGGACAATCAAGGCTCTCAAATCTAGGTGTTTGCTCTACAAATACATCTTGGTCAATAAATCCATTCAAAAATGCACGTTTGGCATCCATTTGAAAATGTTTAAAATCCCTAATATATGCATAAGTAAGGAGTAACCTAATAACTTCTAGTCTTGCTACGAGTGCAAAAGATTCTTCAAAATCTATACCTTCAACTTATGTGTACCCTTGTACAACTAACCTAGCTTTATTTCTAGCAATACAACCTAATCATCTAGCTTATTCCTAAGGACCCATTTGTTTCAATGATATTTTGATCTTGGGGTCTTGGGACTAATTCCCAAACATCATTTCTTACAAATTGATTCAACTCCTCTCCATAGCAATAATCCAAAATTATCTTTAATGCTTTTTTCTAAATTTTTAGGTTCAACCTTGGATAAAAATGTTGAATGATCTACAACCTCTCTACTATGTTTTCTGGTCATAACTCCTTTTGAAGGATCTCTTATAATTAGTTCCTTTGGATGATTTTTATTATATTTCCATTCTCTATGAAATGAATCATCCACAATATCTTCTAAAGATATTTTCTTAAAATTATCAATCTCTTTATCAATCACTTCATTTCTAATGGGATCAATTAAATTTTCATAAAAAATAACATGTATTGATTCTTCTTCAATCATTTTTCTCTTATTGAAAACTTTATAAGCTCTACTAGAAAGAGAGTGTCCTAAGAAAATACCATCATCTGATTTGCAATCAAACTTACCTAAATGTTCTTTTCTATTATTTAAAATAAAGCATTTACATTCAAAAACATGAAAGTGCTCAATCTTAGGTTGCTTCCCAAAAAACAATTCATAGGGTTTCTTCTTCAAAATTGGTTTAAAATAGATCCTATTCATCACATAACATGCAATTTTTTCTAGTTCTACCTAAAAATATTTTAGCAATTTATACTCATCAAGCATAGATCTACTTAATTCAATTAATATTATATTTTTCCTCTCTACTACTCCATTTTGTTAGAGAGTTCTAGGTGCAAAACAATTATGTCTAATCCCATGTTCATCACAATAATCATCAAATAATTTATTTTCAAATTCTCCACCATGATCAGTTTGAACCCTATTAATCAAAAGGCCTTGTTCTCTTTGAATATATTAAGAAAACTTTCTAAACTCTCTAGAAACATCATCTTTGTAAGTTACAAACAAAACCCAAGTATATCTAGAGAAATCATCAACAATCACAAAACCATAATTTTTTCCACCTAAGCTAGTGGTGCTAATTGGACCAAATAAATCCATATGCAACAATTCTAGAGGTCTAAAACTAGAAACAATATTTTTAATTTTAAATGAGCTTCTAGAATGCTTACCATAAATACATGCATCACAAACATAGTTTCAATGAAAATTTAATTTAGGCAATCCAACAACTAAATCAAGTTTAGCAATTTTATTGTGTGTGTGCATGTTAATATGACATAGTCTCCTATTCCATAAACATATATCATCATGAGTGCTTTTAAAACAAAGTAAATTCAAATTCACATCATGAAAACTATCTAAATCAATGACATAAATGTTTTTATGTCTTTGTCCTACAAACAAAACATTTTCATTATTTTTTATAATACAATATGATGCATGAAATACTACATTCAAACCTTTATCACATAATTGACTAATATAAATTAAATTATGTTTTAATCCTTCTACTGGAAAAACTTTATCAAAAGTGATAGAATTCTTACAAATAGAACCAATGATAATGATCTTTCCCTTTGCATTATCTCCATATGTAACAAATCCTCCATCACTTGATTCCAAAGTTGTGAATTTATCTTTATCTCCCATCATATGTCTTGAACATCCACTATCCAAGTACCACATACCTTCTTTGATTTTTCTTTGAAGGCATTCCTCTTAAAAATCTAAGTTAGATTCTCCATTTCCCATAAGAAATATGTTGATCTCTTCATCGAATGAGGAAGTACTTGATTCATTTGAATCTGGATTGGCCCATAAAGCCTTCTTCTTCTTCTTCTTATGGTACTTTCTCTTCTTCATATTTTTTCTTATTTCCACATCAATTTTTTTCTTCTTTGATTCAGCAAGTTATGGACAATCACCTCTAATGTGTTTAGGCTTTTTACAATGGTAGCAAAGGATCCCTTCACTTGTAAGAAATGCCATAGTTTGAAATTTATAGCTTTTATATTTTTTTATACTTTTGATTCTTCTTCCTTAGCAAGTTCTCAAGCCTTTTGGATAGCATGACCACCTCATCACTATCACCATCTGAGCTTGAGGTGTTATGCTCATCACTATCATCAACTTGTAATGCAATGGCTTTTCCTTTGTCCTTCTCCCTTTTTGTTGAGTTATCCATCTTATCCCTTTGAGCAATAACCTGTTCATGTGCTATCAAAGAACCCAAAAGCTGATCAAGTTGATAAGTAGATAAATCCTTAGCTTCATTAATAGCTATTACTTTTGTTTCCCATTATTTTGAAAGACATCTAAGATTCTTATAGACTAAGTCTTGATTCCTATATGTTTTTCCAAGAGAATGCAATGTGTTAATTATTTTCATGAATCTAGTATACATATCATAACTATATTCAGAAGGAGACATATGAAGTAACTCAAATTCATGAACAAGTCTGTTTATGTGAGCATCTCTAACTTCAGGAGTTCCTTCATAAGTTATAATGAGTTTATCCCATATTTCTTTTATTGTAGTTAACATAGAAATTTTTATGTAATCATCAAGTAGTAAAGCACAATGGAAAGTATTACAAGCCGTAGCATTTAATTCATCAAGTTCTCTTTTAGCTACAATCCATTCCTCAAAAGTATTTTTCACTTTAATACCATTTACATCTACTGTGGGTGTATGATATTAATGTGTCAACATATACCACATGCGTGCATCTTGACCTCTTAAAAATGTACTAATTCTATTTTTTTCAATAATCAAATGATACACTATCTAAAAGTGGAGGTCTATGAGTGGATTGTCCCTCTGGTAGGGAAACCTTGTGCCACAGTGAAAAGATCTACTCTTGGATGTTAAGCCAATAAAAGAGCCTAGGCTCTAATACCAATTATGAGTCACTATAACACCCAAGAGGGAGGGGGGGGGGGGGGTGAATTCGATGATATTAAAAATTTTAAAAGTTAAAACTTAAAATTTATTTTAGTAGAAAATTTATTTTTGATTTTATAATGACAAGAGACAATAGGCACACAATTTTTACGTGGTTCGGCCAAACCCTAGAATTGGCCAACATCCACCCCTAGCTAGGAATCCACTAAATGCAAAATAGCTTACAAATAATACTCTCCTATAATGGGGCGAGTACAACCCTACAATAATAGGTACTCTCTTACAAAGGGGCGAGTACAACCTCAATATAAATTTTATATCACTAAAAGAAAAATTCGAAATAATAAAGTTTGATATATCTCTCACAAATATACCAAGCTATCCAATTCAAAAAGTGATATTCCAACTTATAAATGATCACTTTACAACTTACTAATTTGGCAAGATAGAATGCTCAATTAATTTTGATAAAAAATATTAAATAAATATCTTAAAGTGATCTTGCTAAGATGTTTATGTTATTACAATTTGTAGATTAATATAAAAATGATTTTAAAATAAATTCACAGTAGTCTATTGCACAATAAATTAAATTTTAGTAAGGAATAATTTTATGTTTAAGAGAAACTATAACTAGTATGCATATAATAGTGTAAGAAAGATTAACTTTATACTAAACTTCTTTTTTGCTTAATTATTAAACAATGGAAATAGCAAGCTTTACTAAATTTCAGCAAGATAAAATTTTTAAAATAAAGGATATTAGTTGAAATAAAATGATAAGTGATAAATAAAATAATTTAATTTTTTATTTTGATAAAGAAACTTGATTTATAATAGATCTAGCATATACTCTAAAATTCCAGCAATAATTTATTTTATTTTAACCAAAATGAACCTTTTAATTAGTACAACTAATCACAAAATACTTAAATAAAATTAGTATATGATAGATTTAAGTAAACTAGTAAGCTTTTAATTAAAAAGAGATCTAACAAATATAAAAATAATTTCCACAATAAATTTATTTGAAATGCTTAAAAATATACTTCTAAAATAGATCTAAGAATAAATGTTCTTTCAAATAAGACTAATGAAGAAATATTTCAAGAAACCAAAAAAAATTTGTAGGAAGATAAAAATTTCAACAAGTTGAAATAAATCCTACAAACTATCATAAGAGTTTTTCACAAAAAAATGATTGAAGAAACTTTGATGCAAAAAACTTAGACTTTGATGCCCAAAGACTAATCCACCAAAAAGTATAAATTGTAAAGAATGAATAGATGGTGAAAATAATATGAACAACTAAAAAGGGATTAAGATCAAGAAAACAAACTAATGTAATTTGAGAAAGCTGGCTTAGTTGAAGATGTTGAAGCTTTCAAATCAAGGATTAAATCTTGCAATATTTGGAGAACAATTGGAAGGAAAATCTAGAAAATTTTCTCTTAGATTTGCTAGAGGGATTTTGAATTTGAATGAGAAATGCTTTCATGAAAAGATTGAGCGCTATGTATAAGTAAGAAGGTCATTCTGAATTATTTCAAAAAATATTTTATTTTAACATCATTTTATAATATAATAATCTAATATTCAATAAAAAATATAATTTATATTAAATAAATATTAAATTTAAATAGCCAAAATTCAGCTATTCACATGGGCAAGTAAAAAATAATCAAATATGGCTCTTAATATATTCAAAGCATGTAGCTTGCATTCATTATTAAAATCAGCGAATGTTTGGAAAGTCATAATAAATTAAATTTTAATCAAATGTGGGTCATGTATCCTATCAAATTAAAGGAAAAAAAATCCAAGGAATCCGTTGGAAATGAAATCAGATATAAATTCCTTGATTATAAAATGACTTTGGCTAAAATACAAAATTCCACATATTTTTGTTAATTTTGAAATATGACATTTAAATATTATGATATAATTTATATATAATCATACATATGTTAGTTATCATTAAACCTTAAAATTAAATTGAAATATTTAATTATATTAAGTATATAAACTAATTACACTTAATAGTCATAATTTATTATCATTTATTATTTTGACAATTCAAATGCTATGTATAAAACATATAATTGAATGTTAATTAGATAATGATTTATATAAATTAACTCATTATCATTATTTAAAATAAATAAAAAATAATATGTTAAGTTGTGAGCATTCATGCCAATGAACTCATATGAATTTCTAAGATAGTTATAAATTCATATAACCTAAAATATTGTATCTTGAGCTTCACATTATCCATTTTGATCTATCTTTCATTCTTCTACCCTTGCAATTTTTTCAAACATATTGTTAGATGTATTGGATATGTAATTAGCAATTAATATATCTGAAACACATAAAACATACATTAGAACATCCAAGCATTCATTTGTTATCATCAAAATTGATCGGATTGAACATGAGGCTCATTAAGCCAACAAACCCTAAACCCTAAACCCTAAATCCTAACCCTAAAACCCAAACCCTAAACCTAAACCTAAAGTAACAAAATAAATTAATAAATTATACCTAAACCCTAAGAATTGATAGAACCTTGACAGTAGGAACATCACCAGCAACCATGCTCAATCTAGATCTAGTAGTGGAAGCGAAGGTGGAGGTAGCAGTTGTTACAGTGTTGGTGGAAGATCTAGAGGTGGTGGTGGATATGGAGGTGGTGGTCAGAGTAGTGGTGGCAATGGTAGCAGGAGGAGCGACAGATGTTACAACCGTGGGGGTGAAGGAGGGACATATCAGGGATATGATGGTGGATCCTAGTACTCAAGAGGTCGGGGTGGTTCTGATGGGAACTAGAAACAAGAATATGGTCGATCCGCATATGGAACTGTCTTTATGGTAGAAAGCGGTTCTAGCTATCTAGGGTTTTAATTTGCTCTATGCATGCCATTTTTTATCTATGTCATCTTCTGGTGTGTTACTTGGATGATGAAATCAAAAGAAGAAATGTTGAATCTAAATTTGTTCTCTATAAAAAAACCAAAAACCCCAAACTAAACTAAACTAAAACCTAAACTCTAAAACTAAAAAACCCTAAACCATAAAAACCTAAACCCTAAAACCTAAACCATAAATCCAAAACCTAACACTAAACCCTAAACCTAAACCCTAAACTGTCCAACTAAACCAAACCCAAA
The DNA here is from genome assembly GCA_021442155.1 of Cymbidium sinense. Taxonomy (NCBI): domain Eukaryota; kingdom Viridiplantae; phylum Streptophyta; class Magnoliopsida; order Asparagales; family Orchidaceae; genus Cymbidium; species Cymbidium sinense. The sequence continues at coordinate 150,493,627 of CM038214.1, forward strand.
CCAAACTTAAAACCCACTAAACTAAACTATCCTAAACCTAAAAAACTTAAATCCACCCAACTACTTTAAACCTAAACCTAGGCCCTAAACTCCTCCTAACCACTAACCCTAAACCATAATCCTAGCCAGATCTGGTCTAAATTTAACCCTCCAAAACCCTAGCCCTAACTCTTGGTCCCATAACCCTAAAACCTACCCAAGCTGCACACTAAACCCTAACAAATACACTAAACCTAAAGTCCTACCATAAACCCTCCCTACACTCTACTGACCAAACTCAAAACCTACCAAAACCCTAAAACTAAGAACCTCTAAACTAAATAAAACCTAAAAATAAATAAATAAAAATAACTAAATAAATAAAATAACTAAACCTATAATAAAATTAAAATAAAATAAAATAAAATATAAACATAAACCACTAAACTTAAAATAAAAATAAAAATAAACTAATAAAAGAAACTAAAATAAATTAAAAACCTAAACTAAACTAAATAAAATAAAATAACCATAAAATAAAACTAAATCAAATAAACAATAAACGTATATGAAATAAAATAAATAAAATAAACCTAATAAAATAAAATAAAAAACTAAATAAATCTAAAAATAAACCTAAAATAAAATAAAATTAAATAATAAATAAAACCTAACCTAAACTAAAAAAAAACTAAACCTAAAATAAAATAAATAAAACAAAATAAAATAAACCTAAACCTAAACTAAAATAAACTAAAATAAAATAAATAAAACCTAAACCTAAACTTAAAGTAAACTAAACTAAACGTAAATCTAAACCTAAATTAAATAAAATAAAATAAACTTAAAAAAACCTAAACCTGAACAAAAAATAAAACCTACAAATAAACCTAAAATAAAAACCTAAAACCTAAACCTATAAAAATAAAGTAAACACCTAAACCTAAACCTAAAAATAAAAAAATGAACCTAAGCCTAAAAATTAAAATAAAAAGAATAATCAACTAAAAAATAAACCTAAACCTAAGAAAAACTAAAATAAAAAACTTAAAGAAAATTAAATAAACCTAAATAAAATAAACAAAACTAAATAAACATAAATAAATAAAAATAAAAAATAAAACAAACTAAATAATTAAAAATAAACTTAAACTTATTGGTTTACTTAATTTAAAAGAAAAAAAACCCCTAAACCCTAAGCTAACCCTAAACCCTAAACCCTAAAGCCTAAACACTAAACCCTAAACCCTAACCCTAAACCCTAAAACCCTAAACCCTGAACCCTAAACCCTAAACCCTAAACCCTAAAAACCTAAAAACAAAACCTAATAAAGAAAATAAAATAAAATATATAAAAAATCAAAACTTAAATATAATACAAAAATAAAATAAAATAAAAACTTAAACTAAAACCTAAACCTAAACCTAAAAATAAAATAAATTAAACAAATAAAAATAAACTAAAATAAAATAAATAAAACCTAAACAAAACTAAAAAATAAAATAACCTAAGAATAAAAACTAAATAAAGAAAACTAAATGTAAAATATAAATAAAATAAACTTAAAATAAAATAAATAAAACTAAATAAAAAACTAAAAAAAAAAAAATAAACCTAAAAATAAAACATAAAAATAAATAAAGAATAAAACTTAAACCCTAAACCAAAAAAAACCTAGACCTAAAATAAAATAAAATAAACCAAGTTAAACTAAATTAAAATAAACTATAATAAATAAAGCCTAAACCAAAACCTAAAATAAACTAAACCTAAACCTAAATTTAGTAAAATAAAATAAACTAAAATAAGAAACCACTAAACTAAAATAAAACCTAAAATAAACCTAAAATAAAAGCCTAAAACCTAAACCTAAAAAAATAAAATAAAAACATAAACCTAAAAATAAAAAATAAAACTTAAACCTAAATAATAAAATACAAATCAAGCTGAACTATAAAATAAACCTAAACCCTAAAAATAAACTAAAATAAAAAACATAAACTAAAATAAATAAACCTAAAATAAATAAACTAAACTAAATAAAATAAAAAAAAATAGTAATAAATAAAATAAATAAAATAAACTAAATAAGCATGACTAGTTTACTAATTTAAAAAAAATCATAAAATAAATCTAAACCTAAAAACCTAAACCCTATAAACCTAAACCTAAACTAAAACCCAAACTCATAAACCATAAAAGCTAAACCCTAAACCCTAAACCCTAAAAAAACTAAACCAAAAACCCTAAACTACCCCTAAACCCTAAACTAAACCTAACCCTAACCCTAAACCTACCCCAAACCCTAAACCTAAACATAAAGTAATTAAATAAATTAAAAAATAAACCTAAACTCTAAAACCTAATAAACCTAAACTCTAAGAATGGGCATAACCTTGATGGCAGGAACATCACCATCAACCAGGCTTTGTCTAGATTTGGCAATGGAGGCAAAGGTAGAGGAGGTGGTTATTGCAATGGTGGTGGAGAATATGGAGGTGCTAGTGGATATGGAGGTAGTGTTTGGAGTACTGGTGGTTATGGAGGCGGGAGGAGTGATGGAGGTTACAACCGTGGTGGTGGTGGAGGGAGAGATCAGGGATATGATGGTGGATCCTGCTACTCGAGAGGTCAGGGTGGTTATTGTTGGAACTAGATAAACGAAAGAACGGGTGATCTAATCTGCTGCTTAGGGAATTATGACTTTACAGTAGAGATGATTCTAGTTATCAAGGTTTTTGATTTGCTCTATGCGTGCTCATTTTTTATCTTTGTCATCGCTTATGTCTTCGAAAACTTGGTGTGTTACTTGGTTGATGAAATAATAAAGAAGAAATGTTGAATCTGAATTTGTTCTTTGTTAAAAAAATAAAAAACCCTAAACCTTAAATTAAAACCTGAACCCTAAAACTAAAACCTAAAACTTAAACCCTAAACCCTAAACCCTAAAAAGCTAAAAACCTAAACCTAAACTAAATAAAACCTAAATATAAAATAAATATAAAAACATAAAAAATTAAAATTAAAATAAAATAAAATAAAAACCTAAACTAAAACCTAAACCTAAACCTAAAAAAAATAAAAAAATAAAAACTAAACTAAAATTAAATAAATAGAAACTTAAACTAAACTAAAAAGATAAAAAACCTAAATAAAATAACAACTAAACCTAAATTCAAAATAAGGTAACCCTAAAATAAAATAAAATAAAATAAAAAGTAAGTAGAAACTTAAACCTAAAAATAAACCTAAAATAAATTTAAAATAAATAAAAAAAATAAAGCCTAAAACCCTAAACTAAAAAAAAAAATCTATAATAAAAAATAAAAATAAAATAAACCTAAACATAAAATTAAAATAAACTAAACTAAAATACATAAAACCTAAACCTAAACCTAAAATAAAGTAAACCTAAACCTACTAAACTAAATAAAATAAATGAACTAAAATAAACTAAAAAAAAATAAAATTAAACCTAAAATAAAATAAAATAAACTAAAAAATAAACTAAACTAAAACTAAAAATAAAACATAACTAAAATAAACTAAAATAAATAAACTAAAATAAAAAAAAAACCTAAATAAAAATATAATTAAAAAAATAAATAAAATAAACTAAATAAACATAAACCTAGATTACTTAATTTTAAAAAAACCCTAACCCTAAACCTTAAAAAATAATAACCTAAAACCAACCATAACCCTAAACCCTAAAACCTACACCCTCAACCTAAAATAAACCCTAAACCCAAAACCCTTTAAACCTAAAGATAAACCTAAACTAAATAAACCTAAAATAATATTTATAAAAACTTAATCCAAAAATATAATATAAATAAAATAAAATAAACTTAAAACTAAACCTATAAAAATAAAATAAAATAAAATAAAAATAAACTAAAGATAAATAAAACCTAAACTAAACTAAATAAAATAAAATAAACCTAAGAATAAAAAAGATATATAAAGTAAAAATTAAATGTAAAATTCAAAAAATAAACCTAAAATAAAATAAAATTAAAACTAAATAAAAACTTAAGCCTAGAAATTAAAACTAAAAATAAATAAAAAATAAAACTGAAACCCTAAACTAAAAAAATTCTAAACCTAAACTAAAAAAAAAGAAAGAAAATAAAATTAACCTAAACCTAAACTAAAATAAACTAAATTGAAATAATAAAACCTAATCCTAAACCTAAAATAAACTAAACCTAAACATAAATCTAAACTAAATAAAATAAAATAAACTAAAAATTAACCTAAACCTAAAGTAAAAAATAGAACCTAAAAATAAACCAAAAATAAAAACCTAAAACCTATACCTAAAAAATTTAAATAAAAACCTAAACCTAAACTAAAATAATAAAAAATCTTAAACCTAACAAATATAATAAAAATAAAACAAAACTAAAAGGTAAACCTAAACTTATAAAATTATGTAAAATAAAAAAAAAATATAAACCTAAAATAAATAAACTAAACTAAATAAAATAAAAACCTAAATAAAAAAAATAAAATAAACTAAAATAAATAAAATAAACTAAATAAACTAAACCTCTTTGCTTAATCTTAAAAAAAACCTAAAACCCTAAACCCTAACCTAAACCAAACCTACCCCAGGCCACTACCCTACCAAACTAACTAACCCTAAACCTCTGTCCTCTAAACCCCAATAAACTTCTAAACCACTCCATCCCCACCAAACCTCCACCTAAACCCTCTCCCCTCCCTAAAACCAAACCTAACTACCACCCACCCTAAATAAATCTTCTAAAACTCTCCTAAACCACCTCACCCTCCCACACCCCACCCTAAACCACCCTCTAAACACCTAACCCCAAACCCTAACTACCACCTTAAACTACCACACTAAACTAAAGTAAATAATAAAAAAAAATAAAAAATAAAATAAATAAAAAAATTTAAACTAAAACCTTAACCTAAACCTAACAATTAAAAAATAAGAATAACTAAAATAAAATAAATAAAAACCTAAACTAAACTAAGAAAAATTAAATAAACTTAAGAATAAAACACTTAAATAAAATAAAAAATAAACATAAAATAAAAATAAAATAAACCTAAAAATAAACTAAAATAAAAACTAAATAAAAACTTAAACCTAAATAATAACCTTTAAAATAAAACCTAATAGTAAATAGAAAATAAAACCTAAACCCTAAATAAAAAACCCCTAAACCTATTATAAAAAAAAACCTAAATATAAATTAAAGTAAACTAAACTAAAATAAATATAACCTAAACCTAAACCTCAAATAAAGTAAACCTAAAAATAAACATTAACAAAATAAAATAAAATAAACTAAAAATAAGACTAAACTAAACTAAAAAATAAAACCTAATAATAAACCTAAATAAAACCTAAAAACTAGACCTAAAAAATAAAACCTAAACTAAAAAAAATAAAATCAAAATAAAACTAACCTAAATAATAAACCTAAACCTTAAAAATAAATGAAAATAAAAAACCTAAACTAAAATAAATAAAACTAAAATAAATAAACTAAAATAAATTAAAATAAAAAATAAACCTAAATAAAAATAAAAAATAAAATAAACTCAAATAAATAAAAAATAAACCAAATACACTTAAACCTACTGGTTTACCTAATTTAAAAAAAAAAACTCTAAACCCTAAATCCTAAACCCTAAACATTAAACCTCTAACCCACAAACCCTAAACCTAAACCCTAAACACTAAAACCCTAAACCCTAAACCCTAAACCCTAACCCTAAGATAAAACCCCTACTAAAACTCTAAACCCTAAACCCCAAACCCTAAACCCTAAAACCTGTAACCCTAAACCCTAAACCCCAAACCCTAAATATTAAACTAACTCTAAACCCTAAAACCTAAACTAACCCTAAACCCTAAGAATGGGCAGAACCTTGATAGGAGGAATATCACCATCAACTAGGTTCTATTTAAATTTATCATTAGAGCCAAAGGTAGAAGCGATAGTTATCACAGTGGTGGTGGGGGTCTGGAGGTGTTGGTGGATATGGAGATGATGGTTAGAGCAGTGGTGGTTATGGATGTGGGCGGAGTGACGAAGGTTACAACCGTGGTAGTGGCTGTGGGAGGTCAGGGATATGATGGTAGATCCCACTACTCGAGAGGCGGGGGTGGTTCTGATGGGAAGTAGAGAAATAGATGAATGACCGATCCAATCTATTCCTTACAAAATAATGCCTTTATAATAGAGATGGTCCTACTTATCTAGTTTTTCTGATTTGCTCTATGGGTGCTCATTTTTTATCTATGTCGTTACTTGTGTCTTAGAAAACTTGGCGTGCTACATGGTTAATGAAATCAAAAAGAACAAATGTTGAATATGAATTTGTTCTTTATATCAAAAAAAACCTTAAACCCTAAATGCTAAACCCTAAACTAAAACTTAAACCCTAAACTTAAAACCTAAACCCTAAACCCCTAAACCTAAAACCTAAAACCCTAAACCTAAAAAACTAAAACAAACCCTAAACCTAAATCCCAAACCCCAAACTAAAACTAAAACCATAATCCTAAACACTAAAACCTACCCCAAACCCTAAACCTGAACCTAACCTAAACCCTAAAAATAACCTAAACCTAAGCCCCAAATTAACCCTAAACCTAAATTGACCCTAACCTAAACCCTAAACCTTGAATAAAGATGTCATTAGGAGATCTACAAAATGACCTGATCTAACATAGATGGTAAAGAAAATTCCTTCAAGAGACTTTCCTTTGACTATTAGAGATTTGAATACCCTAAACCCTAACCCTAGATCAAATTATAATACCATATATTATAATATAATGTAGCATCATATATTTAAGCACTTAGTGATGTGTTTTTAGATGTTATAAGATATTTTAAAATGTTTTAGTATGTTATGGTATTATGATATATTAATATAAATCATAAAAATATTAATTTAATAAATCGATAATGAAATTTATTAAATTTAAAGTGGGAATTAGGTTGTAGTACCAAAGGTTTGCTATGCCACTTGTAGTATAAAAAGTAAGATTTTATGTTCAAAATAAATATTATATGTTGTAGCATAGTATAACATCATATATCATAATATGTTATTCTACGCATTTTAAAATCTTTTAGTATTTTACAATCATGCAGTCAAGCGCACACTAGAATTATTTATAAGAATGTTGATTTAGACTTAAAAATGGTAGAATTTGGTCAAATTCTTAATAAGTAGAGCATGGAATCATAATATATTATTTCAATTTAAAATATCTAAGTGATACGACAAAAATATATAGTTTTATTATTTAGATTAATTTAATGACTCTGTTATCTTAAGCAATCCCTTGTGAAGTGATATGCAATATAATAAAATAAAATATGTTATGGTGTATTATAATATAAGATGCCATAACATAGTGTAACATTATTAGCATACAATTATGTATTACTGCTTGTTGTTTAGCATATTTTAGTTTGTTATAGTATGATATAATAGAGTTTGTACTCATATAATTCATAAAAATTTTGATTTATAGGTTGAGATGATAGGATTTGGCCAAATTTAAGGTAAGCTTTAGGGAACATCATTAGGGGTGTTCTATGGTGTGTCATTTAATCAAAAAAAAATGGAATTTTGCATCCAAAATAAATGTTAATTTTTCAACCAAATTTTATATTTTTTTTTGCTTAAAGTGATTCATTTTAAGGTGTAATGTAATATAAAATATTATATGAAAGCATACTAAAATATAATCTACATAACAATATAACTTCACATATGTATGAACGTGGTGGTGTGTTACTAAATATTATTGTACATTTTAGTATGTTTTACTTTTGTTATAATACATTGGGTCAAAACTCACAAAAATGTTAATTTGAAGGTTGAGATGGAAGAATTTGGCCAAATCCATAGCACACACTAAGAAGCAACACCAAAATTATACCTTCTAATGGAAAAATAACAATTTTACATCCAAAATGAACAACATAACATTTATATTCTATTTAATGATATGTATATATATATATATTATATATAATTATATTTAATATTATAATGTGATAAAAAGAAATATGATTTGATGAATTATGTAAAGGAGAATTTGAGGAAATACATGATTTGAGAACATGACATGTGAGGGGATATTGATGACATAGAAGAAGAAAAATTGTTGGGATATGGTTTGAATTTGATTTTATTATATGATTTATGGAAAAGATCTAGGATAAGAATCTAATCAGGGATTAAGATGGTGACTTTAATTAATTTTCTTTTAATTGATGTGGGGCATATGCTAGAGATATGGGCAGTGGTTAGGGATTATGAACCATCCACTTAAGCGGTACATGCTATCCGCTGAGGATTAGGATTTGAGTTTGTTTTCATAGATTTATTTGGGGATGTATCCACTGGGAATAAGAGTTTGGTTGGATTTCTTTGATTCAGACTCTAATAGGGGTGTTAGTTTAATATGGCTCCATAGGAAAAGTTGGCTTTTGAATTTGATTTATTTGCTTGACTTATTTATATATGATTTGGGACTCCACAAGGGAAAATTAGATTGTGTTTAATTTAATCAAAGTTAATGTATGGACCCTATCAGTGTGCAATGAACCCACTAAGAAGGGGCTATATCAACTTTTGACTTACCTCATATTTATAAATCCAATGGGATAGTCTACTAGCTATGAGGTAGAGCTAGCTAACCTAAGGGGTTGCCTTTCGGTGTGCAAATGTTATGCTAGGAAGAAGGCGTAGTAGACTTGCATCTTCTAAAGCGACAAGCAATCGTTGGTGTGACCTGTTGAATGCACAATAAATCAAACCTGACCTAGGGTGACTATTGAATTAATGATGTTGGGTACTTATGTTAAATCAAAAGTAGTCAGGATCAATTTTATATTAATTTTATGTGATTTGATATGGTTTGTTTGGTTTAGTTTGATTTCAAATTGAGGGCATAATTACTAGGGAAGTGAGCTAGGAAAGTTTGATAGATTTACTTTATGGACCATGTCGTTATGCGATGGACTCAGTGAGAAGGGGTTATATCAGACTTGTCCTATATCAGATTTACAAAGCCAAAGGGATAGTCATGGGGTAGAGCTAAGGGGTTTCCTTTTGGTGTGCAAGAAGTGTAGCTACATCTTCTAAAGTAAGGAGAAATTGGGGTGACAGTTGGTAGCACAACAAATCAAACCCAACTTAGGGGTGACTCAGTGAATGTCGTTGGGGACTTATATCAACTCAAGTAGTCGATGATTCCTATAGGGAGTTTCTCGCCTAAAATATGGGATGCCTGCTTGGGAAAAGGTATTGCTAGGGGTGTCCTCCTAATCCACAAGTGAATATATATTTTGTTTATATGTTTGTATGGACCCTGTGGGTGTGCAAGGGACCACATGGAGAAAGGGCTATGGCCTTGACCTATCACAGATTTACTAGACAAATTAGAGAATCTCCACATCTATAGGATGAATTCTCCAACCACAGGGGTGGTTACTAGGAAAGGAGAACTGTCCAATCTGATAGTAACCTGGGTAGTGTCTAAATGGGGTCACAAATGATGTGAACCAAATATAGTGCCCATAGGGGAGGTGTTGATAGGGGCGTTATCCTGAACCCTGGAAAAGAAATCTTATAACTGTACGGTGGCCAACATAAAGAGAAAGTGTAGCAGACTTATATCTGCCATGAGTGGTGTATCCTAATGTGCTGGAACCAACCAACCTAAGGTATATCCATCAACATGAGTGGTGTATCTATCAGCATAGTGAGAACCAACCAACCAAAGGTGTCAGTTGGTGTGCAATGATCAATTTGGAAAGAAAGCATGTAAGCTTACAACTATCCAAGCTAATCATCGTGGATGATCACTGTCATGGGATAGAATCTATCTAACCTAGAGTGACTACTAAATGGGGTGCCCTAAGGAAGGACTAGGCCAAACTTAAAAGGGAAGGGAGTCGCTAGGGAACTTATCCCCTAAACCTCAAATATACTCACCCGCTAGAATAAAGGCTAATCCAAGAAAACCATAGGAAATTCACATCCTCTCAAATGAAGCCAACATAGTAGCCATCACACAATAAGGCCTACCAAACTAATGGTGCTCATCTGCAAAGGGCTGGCAAGTAAGGAAGGAAAGTGTAGCATACTTACATCCTCCAAAGCAAGAGGACAATTGGGTGACACACTAGCATGGTAGCATGTCAGCCCGACCTAGAGCAGCTACTATGTGAGTGTCGCTGGGGCCGTTATCTCAACTCAGAGTAGCTGAGATAAAAGATATGTATTTATCTTATATGTTTGTATATTTTTTGTGCTTGTATTATGTCGATGAAGGATAGGATGCCACTTTAGTTCTTTACACCTACCCTAAACACATCATGGTGGATTCGTAAATAAGAATACTTTCAATATGGAAGATATTGAATTCAAAATGGAATTTTCATTGATGATAATTCTTTTCAAACATGATTTATAATATTTCTTTAAGTAGAGCATGTGGATTGGAAGCATTGAATGCTCTCCCTTATGATTAATAAGCCGATAAGATCATCTTTTGTAGGCCTTCTCTATTGAAAAAGGGCCTTCCCAAGTGGGTTAAAACTTGCCTCCCATCTTACGATGGGCAACAACTAGTCTCCTAAGAACTAAAATAAGCTCTCCTACTTGAAAATCTCTAAGATGGACCAACTTGTTGTGAGCTTGAATTATTTTAGCTTTGTACAACTTGAGATTTTGGCATGCCCATAGGCGTCTATCCTCCAAACTTTCGAGCTCTTCTAACCGTAACTTGGCGTTCTACTTTGTTGTGATCTTGCTATGCATAGTTATCCTAAGTGATGGGAGTTTGACTTCTAATGGTAGATCAAATTCAGACACATACACTAAGGAGAAAAGGAGTAGACTGTGTTGGAGTTCTATATGTGGTGTGGTAGGCCCACAAGGCTTTAACTAACTGCTCATTCCACTATCACTTGTTATTATCGAGTGTCTTCTACAGTATTTGGATGAGAGTTTTGTTGAAGTCTTCTGCTAAGCAATTTTTCATTGGGTAGTTGATGGAAGATTATCTCCAATCTATGTTGTGTTTTTGGGAAAAGTTGTTGATCTTGTGCTCTTGAATGCAATAACATTATCACATATAATTCATCGAGGCACTCTGAACCTATATACGATATGGTTCCTAAAAAACTAGAGCACATGCTTAGCAGTGACCTCTCTAAGTTAAATCACATTTGCCCATTTGAAAAAGTAGTTAGTAGTAGCTATGATGAACTGATGACCCTTAAAAGAAGGAGGACCAATCGGACCCACTATAATGGTACCCCAACACTCGAATGGCCATGAGGCCAATGTAAGATATAAAATGTTGGGTGGTTGGTGTAGGACCACATCATGTATTTGACATTGGTGGCATCGCCTAGCTATATCCATGCAATCTTTGATCATTTACAACCAGTAGTATCCTACTCTCTTGATCTTATCTTTCTTCTTCAGACTAGATTGGTTAGCTCCACATAATCCTGAGTGTACCTCGGTCATGATCTTATGAGCTTCGTGCTTGTCTAAATAACGTAACCACATATGATCGAAAGACTGCTAGTATAAGACACCATCCATAAGAAAAGTGCTCTCTATGGGGCTTAGGACTCTTGAGGTAGTTTTCCTTTATTTAGGTAATCCATGAATGGTTGCCTCCAATCTAACTCCTCATCCTTCTTGGCAATGGCAACCTCCCCTTCAAGTGAGTACTTTTTGATGAGTTTAATATCAATAAGGGATAAGACTTGTCTATTTTAGACCTTTATTGATATGAACTCATCCTCCAGACATGCCAACTCCTTGGCAAGCTTGGATAAACCATAATGCTACATTCTCTCCTCGAGGAATCTTATAAATGGTAACCTCGGATTTGGGGCCAATAACCCATGGTGAACTTGTGGAAGCTTTAGCTTTATAACCTTATAAGACCCAATAATTTTGTTGACAATTAGCTGAGAATCCCTAAAGATGTTGATGTTCTAGATGCTTGGAGTAATGCTAACCCAAAACAGAGCCTCATATTTAGCTTCATTGTTTGTACAAGGATTGGATGATATGAGATCACATCACGGTTCGTAGAAGAACTATTCCTACCCCTCCCTTTCTTGGAATAGTAGATTATGGTTCTTCTCCTCTTTGAGAGGAAGCCACACCATCAAAGTACATCTCCTAGCGGTGAATGCTAGTATCCCTTAAGTTCATGATTTGTTTATCAGAGAGATTAGCACTAAGTAGAGAGTCAGCAGGAAGTGGGTGTGCTGCTAAGATATCTGCTAACCCTTATCCTTTCACCACACATAGGGGTACGAAGGTAATGTTAAACTATGAGAGGATCATGGACTGTCATGCTAACCATCTGAATAGCATTGGCCATGTTATGAGATACTATAGTGGATTGATCTTAGAGATTAAGTTCACCTTATAAGGAAGCATGTAGTGCTGTAGCTTTTGGGAAGCAAAAATTAAAGCAAGGGAATGCTTCTAAATGAATGGATAATTAGCCTCAGTAGTGATTAGATGATGGTTGAGGTAGTATAGTGCATTTTTCTTCCCTTCATCACTGGCTTAGGCCAACATAGCACCAAAGGAGTCATCTAATGTAGTAATGTAAAGTATGAGCAGCTTGCCTAGGATAGGGGTTGCTAGAATCGGCGGCATAATGCTTGATGTCTTCCCGTCATTAGGTAATGCTTGATGTTTTCAAAGGCATGCTCACACTAATCATCCCACTTGAACTTGGCATCCTTTTTGACAAGTGTTGAGAATGGATGACATCTTCTTCATAGGTTGGATATAAAGTGTCTTAGATATGCCAAATACCCTCAAAATAATCTGAGTTGAGTTAAACTTTTAGAGAGTGGCATTTCTAATATTTCTTTGATCTTCTCCGATCAATTCCCCTCGTGTCCACAACAAACCCAAGGAAATTCCATGAAGCTACTCCAAATGCACAATTTATGGGGTTCATTTTGAGGTTAAATTGTACTAACTACTTGAAAACTACTCTCAACTCAAAGAGATGGTCTTCCTTTTCTCTACTTTTGACCATGAGATCATCGATATAGCACTAAACTAGATGATGAATGAGTTCATCAAAGATTCAAGTGATAGCCCACTGGTATGTAGCACCGATATTTTTAAGGCTGAAAGGCATGACCTTATAGAAATAGATTCTGATCAGGGTTCTAAAAGCAATGTTTCTTTCATCTTCAAGGGCTATCTTTATTTAGTTATATCCATAAAAGAGAAGACTACATGAGATGAGGCAATGACCACTGAGATTGGTGGAAATTCATCTTTTGGACATGCCTTATTTAAATCCCTAAAATTGATATGTGAATTTTTTTTTTTCTTAATTGAGATGATGTGGCTAACCGGTATTTTTCTTCTTCTGGATGAAGCAGATTTATTGACTTCATAAATGACCTGTTGTTCTATGTCTAATCTCATGCATCTAGGAGCTTTCTTGATAGGGTTAGTAGTAGGCTCTTATGCTAGTTTATGGACTACTACATTAGGAGCCAATCTGGGCATCTCTTCATAACGTCATGCAAAATAGTCCTTAAAATCTGTGAATAGATTCAATTTCATTCAACAAAGAACTGATGTATGTCGGGTGTGGATCTTCTTCAATTCCTAAGTTGATTTCCTTGAGCTCGATAATGGTTGACTTGATCTCTTCTTCAAACTCTGGTAGTGCATCTTTGACTTCAATATCATCTAGATCATCTGAAGTTTCTAAGAACAACTCCTCATATGAGTTAATGTGATTTGAAAAGAACCTATTAGATTTCAAATGATTGGTGATGACTAAGCAATAATCATCATCATTGACTAGATGCATTGTACCGAATCCTAGTCTCAATCTTGATTGAGAGCTTTCGCATTTGTTCTTTTATATTCTTTTGAAGTAGTCTGACTTATGCTTTGACCAAGTATGTGGGATTAACCCTTTCTTTTCTAAATTTTGAACACAAGGCAAGTACCAATCAAAAAGTAATTCTATTAAATATTTATATGAGTCATCCTCAAGTTCTACAAACTTCTTGACTTGAGGATGATGCTCCCAAAAGAGAACCTTGACTCTTCACACCTGGATGACTTAGGGCTTTCTTAACTACCAAACTCTTAGCTTTTGAGAGGAAAGTGGGTTAGATCTAGGTTCAACCATGCTGCCTAATTTCACATATAGACTTAAATAAACTTATGTGTTTCTTTGGAGCCTAGTCTTCATCGCTATCTGGCTCAAGTTCCACCTCCAAGGGAATCTACTACTGAGAAGAGCTAGTTGGTTTTCTAACAATATAATACTCATCCTATGAACAAGATTCTAACTCTATATGGATAGTACTGGCCAGATATATCTTCTATTGGATGACTAATTTGGAGGTTTTCCACCCTTGGGACTGCCTCTTAACTGGCCTCCTCCTCTGCATGGTGGTGGTCAGGTAGTCCTACCCATATGTTCGAATAGAGTAAAGAACTATGGGTGGAATCTAATGTCAGGCTCCACTTCCTCCTCCAAGTCTATTTCTACTCTCTTTTATTTTGTTTTTCATTTTCTCTTTTATTTTCTTTTTCTTTCTTTTTCTATTTCTTTTTATTTTATTTTTAAACTTTAGCTAAGTTCACGAGAATAAACTTGTTGATTTTGAGGGAGGTAGTAAGCCGCATCCTCATATATGCTGACCTCATGAACTATAAATGACTTGAGATCTCCTTTGACATAGTAGATGATCCTACCTCTCACAAACTTCATACATTGATGTAGAGAGAATAAAACTATATTATTCTCATGTATCCATGGTCTCCCAAGCAAAGCGTTGAAAGATGTATCTGAGTCTATAGTGTGAAGCTTGGCTTTGATCTTCCAATCATCTATCTCCAAGGGCAACACTATAGAGCCTAAGGCCTGTTGATCTCACTTTTGGAGTGATTCAATCTTCCCATCTTAGACTTAGGAGTGTTCTAGATACTAAGACTTCCCTAGTCATAAGACACTTCTAATAATTAGGTAAACACTTGCTAAGCAAAGACTTAGAAGGGTTAACCATAGATTAGGTTATGCCTTAGGGATTAATCCACCTACCCTACAACCCAAATCCAATCCATGTTCACCTTCTCAAACCAACCTCGTTCAATTCAAACATCAAATTCAAATCCAAATCCAAACCCAAATTCCAAAACCAAATTATTGAAGCCCATGATCAAATCCAAACTTGAAACCCTTCCTAAGCCATATGACCTATCGAATGGACTTAGCTAACTCTTAATCTAAATCAATATAAAATTAATTGATTTTCTTATAATCAATTTATATCTTCAATCATCTTCTTAAATATAAATCAAATCTACATTCAATTGATCAAAACTAAATGAAACTAAATCAAATTAAATCAAAACCCTTACTAAGCAATATTACCTATCCCATGGACTTAGCCAACTCTTAATCCAAATCAAGTCAAACTCAATTGATTTCCTCACAAATCAGTCATATTTTCAATCATATTCACAAATTTAAATGAAATATACATTTAAATCATCAAAACTAAATCAAACCAAATCAAAATCCAAACTTAAGCCACATGACTCAACTCCATGGACTCAGCCAAATTTCTTCATTCCAATACCCAAATTCAATTGATTTTCTCATGAATCAATCATACCTTCAATCATATTTATAAATATAAATGAAATCTACAATCATCAAGCCAAACCTAAATCAACCCAAATCAAACCCAACTTAACTATTTTGACATGAAATATTCAAATGAATCAAAACCCATTTGAACCTAAGCCAATTGCAATTGAATTTATATTTCAATCCCAAACCCATATATAAACTCAACTAAATCAAATAGCTAAAAATCAAGCCAACTAAATCCAATTGGTCCACTTGACCCAAAGTAGCCAATTGACCTATTTGAGCCAAGTTCTAATCCTACACAAATTGGATTCAACCAAGCCCATCAAAACCTCCAAACATGATTGTTGATCTCCCTAGGTTGACCAATCATCACAAATTAGGTCAAACCAAGTTAATTTAGTTGTTTGACCAAGTCAACCCCTTAACCCATATAAACCCAAACTAGCCAAATTGTATCCTCAGCCAAATCCCTTGAAACCAATGATTCATACCAAATCAAAATCAATATTTGAATATGACTTGACCCTCAATTGAGTGAAACCAAACCCAATTGGCCCTCTTGACCTAAGTTGACCCAAATTGACCTAACAGACCAAATTAGGTCAAATCAAAATAAAATCTAAATTGATTGCAACCAATGGCTCAAGTTCATTCCAAATTGATTGTTGAATTTGACCAAAGCCATGATTTGACCCAATTAAACCCAATTGACCTACTTAGGACAAATTGACCAAAATGTTCAAGTTGGCCTAAATAAAACTAAATCCAAATTAATTGAAATTAAAGCCTACAATAATCTTCAATTGGTCAACTACACCCAAACCAACACCCAACCCAAGCCAATTTGGCCAATTTGGTCAAATTGGTCAATTTAACCCATTTGACCCAAATGAATTCAAATAAGCCAAAATCAAATCTAAGCCAAACTAAACCAAACCAATTGAACTAAAACATCCCAAATGATCATAAGAACTTGACCTAACCCTTAGTTTGACTTAATTTGACCAATTGGTCAACTTGACCCAATCTAACCCAATTTAATCTAAATTTGTCAAATTGAGCCAAAACTAACCAAATCAACTCTAACTGACTTGAAATTTGGGCTAACCCACTTTTGGCTCATTTCAAATCTACCCAAATCAAATCCAATGCCAAATGATCATTCTACCCTTAGGTTAAGGGCACCACATTAGATAAATCACCCATGTAAGTGGTCATTTCCATTCCTTGACCACTTGGTACTCTCCCAATGGTCCACCTAGGCACCTAAGACACTGCCCAACCTGACCCAAGGGGTGGTTGGGTTGGCCATGATCATAAGAACTTGACCTAACCCTTAGTTTGACTTAATTTGACCAATTGGTCAACTTGACCCAATCTAACCCAATTTAATCTAAATTTGTCAAATTGAGCCACTAACCAAATCAACTCTCCTGAAACTAACCCACTTTTGGCTCATTTCAAATCTACAAATCAAATCCAATGCCAAATGATCATTCTACCCTTAGGTTAACACCACATTAGATAAACACACCCAAATCATTTCCATTCCTTGAGCCTTGGTACTCCAAGATGGTCCACTTAGGCACCTAGACCTCCCAGCTCCCAATTTTTCATCATAAGAATCCTAACCCTAGTTTGACTTAATTTGACCATTTCAACTTGATCTAACCCAATTTAATCTAAATTTGTCAAATTGAGCCAAAACAACCATCAACTCTAAGCACTTGAAATTTGGGCTAACCCACTTTTCTCTTTCAAATCTACCAAATCAAATCATGCCAAATGATCATTCTACCCTTGGGTTAAGGGCACCACATCATGAGTGGTCATTTCCATTCCTTGACCACTTGGTCTCCCATGGTCCATAGCACTAAGCTTCAATAACCCAATGGTTGGGTTCATGACCCATGGGAGGTGAAATCAACTCATCCATTAAAAATTTGAAACCCATATGAAAAGATTCCTCCTTTCACCTGTACTTTACAAGGTAACTCACCTCCTCACATTATGACCTAAGATTGTTGAGCGACCACTAAAGCCAAACTTGGTCCACCATCCAATCAAGATGAAGTATTTTTTCCACTCAAACACACAAAATTATTCAGCCTTAGCTCATAAGATGGTGATAGAGCCATTCTAGCTCCCAGATCATTCTTCAATGAGAAAATGCCATTCCTATCTATCACGAAATAGGATATTTTTGATAACTTTATTTTCCATCAAACTCAAATTAACTTTGCACCTTCTAGGCCTTCGTGAGAAGCGAATCATCTCCCAAACAGTGAGGTGGGATTTTCAAAGCTAAGTTCCAAATCATTGGTTCATGGCCATCAAGTGCATCGATGAATTGATTTTATTACTCAATAGATTTTTCTCCACTAGATGAAAATTAATCATTCAAGCTACTAATCTTGAGCTAATATGCTTCTAAAACTAATCCTTAGGCCAAAATGGGATAGATTTTAAGAAAATATCTCATGTGATCTTAAATTGGATCCTCAATTGATGTATGAATTAATCCTTTTGGAGTTGATCCAAATATATGATCAAAAGCAATTACTTTATTCTTATGACATTAAATCATACCATATGTTTTAATAATGGATGGTCATGATAATCCACTAAATTGATTATTTAGTCTATTAATTTATTATTTTAGCCATCCAATCTTAAATATGGCAGAAAGCACATTACCATGTAATTAGTTAATAAGTTTTAAGTAGCTAATTTTGTGTGCCATGTTATGCATTATGATATAGATTAGGCAATTAGGCTAATTAATCAATTTTAATGGGAAACTTCTAAAATTAAAAAATCATAGAAATAAAAAAAAGATAATAAGTACTCATTTTAAGATATTTGAATTAATTAAAATGATCATAACTAATATTGAATAATTAAAGTTTATTTAAATTTATTAGTTTAATTTCTCCTTAATTACTTAACAATTAAATCCAAATTTTGTGGGTTAATTTAATGGCCTCTGCATCCCATTATTTTCATGGATTTATTTCACATAATTAGAAAATTTAATAATTAAACCTTAACTCTTTAAGCCAATCAATGATTAGTTAATTCCATGAATAGCAACAAATTAGTTAATTAATTTTATTAATCATTGTTCAACAGTAAGTGAACTAAGGATTATTTGGGTTATTCCAATGCATTTCACCTTTTTTTAAAATGAAATTAATTAAGATTTAATTAATTAAATCACTTAATCAAATTGAAATCATAATCACATTAGACCTTTTAATCAAATCATGGGGTAGATCTTTGGTGTTTTAACCTAAGAAGTTTGATGAAATTATGGTTTCCACATGTGTGGAAAACCATAGAGTAATAATTACATTCCTTAATCTAATTAACTATTAATGATAAGCCATTAGGTTTATTTCTAGGATCATTGTAAGTTTATTTTCCATGCATATCATGTTGGCTTATAATTATTTAGTTAATTACTTTAAGGTGACATAGGTAAGGGTAATTAATTCTTCTAATTAAGGGTTCAACTTAATTAAGCCATAAAATCAACCTAATTACATTTTCTTAAATTAAATCAAATCACTAATGTGGAAATTAGTTTAAAACATGAAGTGATGATTTCTCTTCTCCTCTTTAAATCAAATCAAATGCAAAACATAATTAATAAAAAAGCTTTGGTTTTCTTTAAATAATCTTATTTGATTTAATTGTCTTTAAGAACTAGTTTGGTTGAATGAATGACATGCTTATATTTGATTGTCCTCTATCCAATCATGTTAAATTTGGTATGTCATTTGAATTCATGCATCCAACTTTTCAAAATCAAGTAAAATAAAATGGATTTCCATTACGTAAGCTTGCATGTGTGAATTTAATTTAATATATGTGTGGCTATTATTACTATTAAATCCAAATGTATCTTTCTAAAGCTTATAAATAAATAATAATATGTGTTATGATGCTAATTATAAATACATAAAAAATACATGTGTTTATAGCTTAAGTGTATGAATGTTGAGTTCTCTTTCCTCTATTCATGTGTTGATTTATATAAGAGGAAATGGTAATGGGTATATAGACTGGACATCCCAGGAACACGAGGCTTTAGTTATCCCCAAGGAGGTCATTTGATTACCTCACTTCCCTGGTTTAACAACGACACATACCCATTTGATTTCATTTTTATGTATTTCAACATTAGAATTAGGATAGTGTTTTAATTCATATATATATAAGATTTAATAAAAAATATACAATCTTTGCATGGTTTTCGTTCTCTCATTTATGTATACATCCATATGTGTCCAACAAAAGGAAGTATATAGTTTGGACATCTCGGGAATATGAGGCTTTAGTTAGCCCTAAGGAGTTCATTTGATTACCTCACTTCCCTAGTTTAACAATGGCATGTACTTTCCTATATCTTTGTACATGCATATGTATATGTGATTAGTGAATGAAAATCCCATTTTACATTAAAATTTCATGCATTCATAATTGACTAAGTGCTTGAATTAATTATCCATATGATTTGGAGCTTACTTTTTTATGTTCATGTATACAAATTTACATATGTTTGAATGCAAATGGGTATATAGTCTCGACATCCTTAGAATACTTGGCTTTAGCTAGGTTCAAGGAGGTCATTTGATTTCCTCACTTCCCAGGTTTAACAACGACACATGCCTATTTAATTTCATTCTTATTTCATTTTGTATAAGAATTTTGATAAAGTTTTAAATTAATATGTTTAAATAATTCATTCAAATAAAATATAAATTCTAAACATACATATACATTCATCATTTAAGTGTGCAAATATATGTTGCATGTATAGATACAGTTAGGATTAAATCATAAGCATGTTACATGTGATGGAAAGGATTGATTTAATATATGTCATGTGATAGTAATTCAATTAAATAAAACTTAAGATGTCTTTCATTTTGAATAGGATTATTTAAAGTGAACCTAAACTTAAGATTAATTAAATCATTTAATAAGCCATTCACTAATGGGAACTAAATCAAAATAATATACTTTAGAAAGTGACTTAAGGTAGGGATGAAAGAGGGAAATCCTCTTTTCCTCTCTTTATACCACTTAGTTGTTAGGTGTAATCAAATAAAACAAAAGAAACACAAATTAAAATTCTCAAATCAATTAAACTACTACATGTGAAATCAACCTTTCATGTTAAATTGAATTATTCTATACATACAAAATACAACACTAATGCCTAACAAGACTTACCACACAAGCCTTAATACACACATTAGAATTAAGTCACCACTTCTAGTTCTAATTAGGATGGTGTATGATGTGTATGTTTTCTTTCATGGTGTATTATTTTAGATTGGTTGTTAGGGTGTATGCTTCATAGATTGGATGATTGTAGAATATTAGCCTAATCATATTCTCTGTAGGTGATTATGCTTAAGGAATGCTTAAAAATAAATGTGAATGCTCTTTTTGTAGGTTGCTTAAATCCTTAAGCATAATGAAAGTTAGGACAGGTGGGCTTAGTTACCCATGTGTAGGGTGCTAAGTCAAAATTATAAATACAATAGCTTGGGATTATTTGTATATTTAGCTAACTTATATTTTGCAGGTGTAGTTAGATTTACTTTTCCCACATAAGTATAATTTTTACAATAGGAATTAGGATTAGTGCTATGGGGGATTAGGATGAGTAGTGGCCAGAAGGCTTTATCATGGGGTGCCCTGTGATGCCTTTGAAGCAAGCACCATCCAAATCAAAGAAGGAACCAAATAAAAAATGGAGATATGAAGAAAGAAGACCCTCATAGCATTTAATACAATTATAATTATTCTTTCATAATCCAGGTTGTATAAGGGTAGTGCTCGGCAACCCATCTTTTCTCTTTTCGAGTTATACGGTAGTACTCGACTGCACCATCTTTTTATTCTTTTATGATAGTTTATATAATTGTTTGATGTTATGTTTACATTGGGCATTAGGATGGCATGCTTTTCATAGTTTCTTAAGTGATTGATGCTTTAATGTGTAGCTTGGATACGATTAGGCCCTTAGGAAAAAAATAACATTTCTACCAAACTAATCACTCTTAACTAAATTTTAAACAACTCATAACCTCATCATAAAGCCTAAGACATAAATAAGATAATTAAAAGATCTAGCAACCTCTTAGCTGTATGGTTGTATGTTTCAAATCATGCATGAAGGATCTCCATCCTTGTACGATAAAGGACTGCTTGACCTTTGCGGGCATCCCTTGTGATGGAGAACACCTCCTTCTAGTTGATTTGACCCATAACCTATTTCATCATGCATTTAGGCATAAGAAATCCTAAAGCCTCTATCAAAATGATGTGTCTAAAATGAAATAAAATTTAAAAAGATTTTGCATCTATAGATTAAGTCATATGCTCATACCACTCATGCTCTAGTCTCTTAGGGAGTGTGTTTAGGACTTTAGTCTCTTTCTAATTAAATAAGTGCCCTAGCTATCTTACAATTCATAAGATCAAACTACATTATTTTAAAATCATGGGAGGAGTTAGCTGGCAGCCACTCCAGGTGGTTATAAGTCTAGA
Organism: Cymbidium sinense; assembly: GCA_021442155.1. NCBI lineage: Eukaryota > Viridiplantae > Streptophyta > Magnoliopsida > Asparagales > Orchidaceae > Cymbidium > Cymbidium sinense. Next base: position 150,515,871 of record CM038214.1, read on the forward strand.
AGTCAGATAATTTATTCTCTCTTGGGAGGTAAACTCTTATGCCCACTTGTCGCTTAGATTTAGGTCATGCTAAAGCTCCCTAGATTTAGGATCTGAGGTAGCTATTTCCTTCTAGCTATGAGCATAAATTCTCACCCCTTAAGCATTCCCACAATCTTGTGTTGGTTGATTATAAGCCCTAGTAATCTAATTAAATTTCAACTCAAAATATATAAATCTCCTCAACTTCAAAATTATAAAGCCCAACCATAGGATTGATTTAAGTGCTCATTAGGCTTCCTAGTATCATGAGTATTTCTTACTTATTTCATTTGAATTCCAAACATAAGTCTTCTCCTAGAGCTTTCAAAATTGATTTTCTAAATACAACCAATCTTTTGATAGTCTAACCTTAAAATCTTTGGAGATAATAATTGTGATGATAATTGTCTACTTTAATCGAGAGTATTCATAGAAAATTTCTTTTCTTAAGATGTAATTATATATGGAGGCTTGCCTCAATATGATACTTAAGAACCTGGTTTAACATAAACCCTACTTATTTATCCATGTAATGTATGAGAAAAATCTCTCGTACATTCGAAGACCCATTATGCCTTCGGAGTCCTTATTACATGATTAGGTCCATTATAGGGTGATGCCTATATGTTTTGAGATAGTACATCAAACCTAAATGTTATACTTGATCACCTCAAAAAGCCCCCCACCCCCCATACATACAAAAATAAACCCCACAAGGCTCTCTCACCTTGTTCATTGATTCCTCTCAAAATCATCCTTTCTTTTTAGAGTTTGGAGATGTCGATCCTCAAGTAGGCAAGGGTTCTTAGTCTCATAATGTTGATTGAAACACCTGGGTCAACCAAAACTCTGGATAGCTTGTATCTACCAACATCCATTATAATGTAATGAGGCGGTTATGCTCAGTTGTCCCTAAGAGTAAGTCTTCATTACTGAATGTAACTCTTAAGATGTCCTTCGAGTGGCATGCCTCCTCTTTCTCTTGGTCGAGATAAGCATATCTCTAGATCAAGTAAGGCCTTGATTAGAGATTTCCTTATCACTTTGGATAAGACAAGGGCATTGTCAATGCTTAACTTATCGGAAAACTTTCTAAGGTGAGCTAGGACATTATAATCAACTATAGCTTGGTCCTCCACAAGCATATCAATGGGTGGAGCATCCTATGGAGGGGCTACCTGCTCAATGGAACCAATGACTTGATTACCCTTATCTTGAGGTGCTACCCTAGGAGGTAGAACTTTGCCACTGTGTAGGTTGACTTCAATGACTTCTTAGAATGATGAGCTTGTGGAAAGTTTTACCTTCTTATCGGGCATACCTACAACTTGTCCTATAGGATCCTCAGAGTTAGTTGACTCCAAGTCAATCTCAAGAGGTGGACTGAATTGATTTAGAGAAGAATAGTCTGACTCTAAATTAGAAAAATATGATCAGAACTACTAAAGTAATTATTTTTATTTAGACTTGGAGAGCTTTCAATAGGATTAAAATCAAGAGCATCATAAGTGGAAAATATATAAGTAGAATTAGCTTTCTTCATTAATTTTTTTTTGGGTAGAGGTACATGAAAGAAATCAAGTAAAGTAAGTGGAGGAAGGGATTTAGTGCTCTTGTCGGTAGAAGAGGAGCTAGCAGAGGTGGTAGCACGGTGGAGGAGTATTAACTTGGACTTTACTATCTCGGGAAAGTATGGTGATGCCTCTGGTGGGTTGTCACCCACCCTGAGTTGTCCTTTGCAACTAGCAAACCTTCTTTCGTGTTGGAAGTTTGAGCTACTATAGGAAGCTGCAAGGGAAGCTTCTTGATCTTAGAAATGATCTTCATAGAGGTTCAGAATAAGGAGACATCCTAACCTTCTTTGGTCTTAAGAGGATTGCAAGTATCCCAAGGATTACTCTAACTGAACAAGATGGTTATTCAAATTAGTATGCCTTAGGGATAACTATGGCTCTCAACTTGTAGCTGCGATCAAGATAGTCCTTAAAAGTGATACAATCCTCTAAGACATGGCCAAACATGCAGTGGTAAGGGAAAGAGCTAGGATCATCGCTCTTGCTCACTTCTTTCCTCTTAGGCTCTAGTAACTGAAAGTCAAGTTTCTTTAAGAGATCCTTAAAGATTTTTCTAACTACATCCCTCTTGCATGAATAAGGCTTATTCAATATGTTAGGGTGGAAAGTACACGGCAATGGATATGAATAGCACTATTGGGTAGGCTGCTGAGGTGGTGGAAATGGTTGTTATCTTAGCTGCAATGGCCAGTATGATGGCTGAGATGGTGGAAGAGGAGGTGGAAAAAGAGGCTGTTAAGCTCGTAGTCTCTCATAGTGAAGTGCACGTTGCTTCCCTCATCAACTATTCTTGACTTCTTCTTTCACCTTGGGCCTAGATGATTGGTCGGGGAAACTATTTGGCTTCCTCTTATAGGCTAGCCTCCTTGTTGGTTAATTTATCGAATGTTTTGATGGTAAAGTCCTTAAGCATGAAGGCGACTGTGACATGGATATTCTTGAGAAGAATCTTAATGGCATGTTATTTGGATAGTGTGGTTTGCATTTCATGCTCAGGTTGCACCACTTGAGAATGTAGTCAATAAGGACTCGTTGAGTTTCTATTTCTCTACAATGAGGTCACCTACAATCACCCTCTACTAAGCTCCAGCAAACCTCTTGATAAAGAGGTTCTCCAACTCAGCAAAAGTCTTCACCGAACCATTGGACAGTTCGGTGCATCAATCAAATGCAACACCTGATAGAATGCTAACGAAAAGGTGGAAGATGAGAGCATTGCTACCAATGATGTTGCAACAACCGGCTCTAAAGTGTGCAATGTGTTATCGTAGCTTCCCACTGCCATCAAAAATCTTGAAGGATGGTGGTACAAAACCCTAAATAAAATAAGAACTAAATAAAAACCTAAACCTAAGAAATAAACCTAAAAATAAATAATAAATAAAACCTAAATCCTAAAATATAAAAAATCTAAACCTAAAATAAATGAATTAAAATAAACATAAACCTAAACTAAAATAAACTAAACTAAAATAAATAAAACCTAAACCTAAACCCTAAACAAAATAAAATAAAATAAAAAACTAAAACCTAAACCTAAAAAAATAAAATAAAAACTTAAAAACAAAAAAATAAAAAATAAAATTTAAACCTAAAAAATAAAATAAAAATAAAACAAAACAAAAAAAAAAAAAATAAACCTAAACCTAAACTTAAAAAATAAACTAAAATGAAAAACCTAAACTAAAATAAATAAAACAAAAAAAAATAACTAAACAAAATAATAATTAAAATAAATCTAAATAAAATAAAAATAAAATAACTAAAATAAAATGAATTAAATAAACCTAAACCTCCGGTTTGCTTAATTAAAACCTTGTAAACCACCACAATAACACCTAAACTTAACCCTGGCCAACCTACCTACTTAAACCACTGATCCTAAAACCCTAAACCCTACTGGATGACCAGGCTGAGGTGGTGAGCCACTAGCCCTACCTAACTGATCTCACTAAACCCTGGGCCATGACCCTAAACTAGGCCACTGGGCCAGGCCCTAGGCCCTGACTCACTCCACTAACTGACCTAACTGGCCCTGAGCCACTGACCCAAAACCCTAAACCACTAAAGCCTGACTGACCTAAACCCTGGGCCACTAACACTGGGCCTAAACCCTGGGCCATACCAACCACACCTAAAACCAACCTGTAAACCAAATAAAACCTAAAATAAAAGAAATAAAAATCCTAAATAAAATAAAATAATAAAATAAAACAAAAACTTGAACTAAATCCTAAACTTAAACATAAATATTAAATAAATATAATAAAATAAATTAAAATAATACAATCAATAAAAGCTAAACTAAAAATAAAATAAACCTAGAATAAAACCTAAATAAAATAAAAATAGACATAAAATAAATAAAATAGAATAAACACAAAATAAAATAAAATAAAAACTAAATAAAAATGTAAGCCTAAAAAATAAACCTTGAAATAAAACCTAAAAATAAATAAAAAATAAAATGAAAACCCTAAATTAAAACAAACCTAAAACTAAAATCAAAAAGTAAAATAAACTTAAACATAAAAAAAAAAATCTAAACCTAATCCTAAAATAAACTAAACCTAAACCTAAACTTAAACTAAAAAAAATAAAATAAACTAAAAATAAACCTAAAACTAAACTAAAAAATACAACCTAAGAAATAAACTTAAGTAAAAACCTAAAACTTAAACCTAAAATAATAAAATAAAAACCTAAACCTAAACCTAAAAATAAAAAATAAAACCAAAACCTAAAAAATAAATAAAATTAAAACTCAACTAAAAAGTAAACCTAAACCTAAAAATAAACTAAAATAAAAAAAAAACATAAAATAAATAAACCTAAAGTAACTAAATAAATTAAAAAATAAACATAAACCCTAAAACCTAAGTAAACCTAAAACACCTAAAGCATAAGAATGGGCGAGAACCTAATGGTAGGAACGTCCATCAACCCAGGCTCTAGATCTGGCGGTGGAGGCAAAGCGGTGGCATTTATCACAATGGAGGTGGGGATCCGAGTCTTGTTGGATATGGAGGTGGCGATTAGAGGGTGGTGGAATAGAGCGATGGAGGTTACAGCAGTGGTGGTGGCGGAGGGAGTGATCAGGGATATGATGGTGGATCCAGCTATTCGAGAGGCCGAGGTGGTTCTAATGGGAACTGGAGAAACTAAAGAATGACTGATCCGATCTACTGCTTAAGGAATTATGTCTTTACATTAGAGGCAAATCTAGTTATCTAAGGTTTTTTATTTGCTCTATGCGTGCTCATTTTTTATCTATGTTGTCGCTTATGTCTTATAAAATTTGCATGTTACTTGGTTGATGGAATCGAAAAGAAGAAATGCTAAATATGAATTAGGTATCTATTAAAAAAACAAAAACCCTAAACCCTAAACTAAAATTTCAACCCTAAACATAAAACCTAAACCCTAAACCCTAAACCCTAAACCCTAAACCTTAAAAACCCTAAACCCTAAACCCTAAAACCCTAAAACCCTAAACCCTAAACCCTAAAACCTAAACCCTAAACCCAAAATTGAAAAAAAACTTACATTCTAAACCTCAAACCCTAAATCCTAAACCCTAAACTCTAAATTAACTCTCTAAACCCATAAAAAGCTAAAACCCTAAATGAAAATAAATAAACTAAAATAAATAAAATGAACTAAATAAAAATAAAAATAAACCTAAATAAAAATAAAAAATAAATAAAAAAAATAAACTAAATAAATGTAAACCTACCTCTTGACTTAATTTTTTTTAAAAAAACTATAACCCTAAACCCTAAACCCCAAACCCTAAACCCTAAACCCTAAACCCTAAACCCTAAAACCTATAACCCAATGTCCTGAACCCCAAACCCTAAACCCTAATCCCCAAACCCTAAAAACCTAAAAATCCTAAACACCTAAACCTAAACTAAATAAAACCTAAAATTAAAATAAATAAAATAACCTAAACCTAAATAAAAGAAAAAAAATAAAATAAAATAAAAACCAAAACTAAAACCAAAATGTAAACTTAAACCTAAACATACAAATAAAATAAAACAAAATAAAACTAAACTAAAATAAATAAATAAATACCTAAACTAAACTAAAAAATAAACTAAAAAATAAAAACCTAAATAAAATAAAAACTAAACAAAAAATAAAAATAAAGTAAACCTAAAATAAAAACAAATAAAAACTAAATAAAAACCTAAACCTAAAATCTGAACCTAAAAATAAGACCTAAAAATAAAAATACCTAAACCTTAAACTAAAAAAAAACCTAAACCTAAAATAAATAAAATAAAATAAACCTAAACATAAACTAAAATAAACTATACTAAAATAAATAAAACCTAAACCTAAACCAAAAATAAAGTAAACCTAAATCCTATACTAAATAAAATAAAATAAAACTAGAAAAAAACCAAAACCTAAACTAAAAAATAAAACCAAAAAAATAAACCTAAAATAAAAACCTAAAACCAAAACATAAAAAAATAAAATAATATCCTAATCAAAATCCTAAACATACAAAATAAAATAAAAATAAAACTAAACTAAAAAATAATCCTAAACCCTAAACCTAATAATCCTAAACCTAAACCTAAAGCATAAGAATGGGCAGAACCATAATGGTAGGAACATCACCATCAACCAGGCTCAGTCTAGATCTGGTAGTGGAGGCAAAGGCAGAGGCGGCGGTTATAACAATGGTGGTGGGGGATCTGGAGGTGCTGGTGGATATGGAGGTGGCGGTCAGAGCAGTGGTGGTTATAGAGGCGGGAGGACCGACGGAGGTTACAGGTGTGGTGGTGGCGGAGGGAGTGATTAGGGATATCATGGTGGATCCAGCTACTCGAGAGGCCAAGGTGGTTCTAATGGGAACTGGAGAAACTAAAGAATGACCGATCTGATCTACTACTTAAGGAACTATGTCTTTACATTAGCGGCAATTCTAGTTATGTAAGGTTTTTTATTTGCTCTATGCATGCTTATTTTTTATCTATGTTGTCGCTTATGTCTTAGAAAATTTTTGTGTTACTTGGTTGATGGAATCGAAAAGAAGAAATGCTGAATATGAATTTGTTATCTATTAAAAAATAAAAACCCTAAACCCTAAACTAAAATCTGAATCCTACAAATAAAACCTAAACCCTAAACCCTAAACCCAAACCTAAAACCCTAAACCCTAAACCCTAAACCCTAAAACCTAAACCCTAAACCCAAAACTAAAAAAAAACCCTTACATTCTAAACCTTAAACCCAAAACCCTAAACTCTAAATTAACACTAAACCCTAAATCCTAAACCCTAAAAAGCTAAAAACCTAAACAAAAATAAATAAAACTAAAATAAATAAACTAAACTAAATAAAAATAAAAAAAAAAAATAAACAAATAAAATAAAAAAAATAAACTAAATAACTACTTGACTTTTTTTTAAAAAAAAACTCTAACCCTAACCCTAAACCCCAAACCCTAAACCCTAAACCCTAAACCCTAAAATCAACAACCCCATGCCCTGAACCCCAAACCCTAAACCCTAATCCCCAAACCATAAAAACCTAAAAATCTAAACCTAAACTAAATAAAACCTAAAATTCAAATACATAAAAAACCTAAACCTAAATAAAAGAAAAAATTAAAATAAAATAAAACCAAAACGTAAACCTAAACGTAAACCTAAACCTAAACCTACAAATAAAATAAAATAAAAATAAAAACTAAACTAAAATAAATAAATAAATTCCTAAGCTAAAATAAAAAAACATAAACCTAAAAATAAAAAAAACCTAAATACAATAAAAACTAAAGAAAAAAATAAAAATAAAGTATACCTAAAATAAAATAAAATAAAAACTAAATAAAAACCTAAACCTAAAATATGAACCTAAAAATAATACCTAAAAATAAAAAAAACCTAAACCTTAAAACAAAAAAAACCTAAACCTAAAATAAATAAAATAAAATAAACCTAAAAATAAACTAAAATAAACTATACTAAATAAATAAAACCTAAACCAAAAATAAATTAAACCTAAATCCTATACTAAATAAAATAAAAAAAATAAACAAAAAACAAAAAATTAAACTAAAAAATAAAACCTAAATATAAAAAATAAAACCTAAACCTAAAAAGTAAAATAAAAATAAAACTAAACAAAACCTAATAAATAAACTAAAATAAAAATCCTAAACTTAAATAAATATACTTAAAATAATAACCTAAACTAAATTTAAATATAAAATAAAACTAAATAAAAATTAAAAAAAGTAAACTACATAAAATTAAAAAATAAAGCAATTAAACAAAAAACAACCTAAACCTACCGGTTTACCTAATTGTTTTTAAAAAAATCCTAAACCTTAAACCCTAAACCATAAACCCTAAATCCTAAACAGCCCCAAAATATGCATAAACTCTGTAAACTTGATCCAAAGAACCATGAGCAAAATAACCTCTAAACCTAAACTGAGCCACACCACAAACCCTAAAACACAGGCCACTAAGCCTAGGCCACTAAACCATAAACCTAAACCCTAAACCCTAAACCCATAAAACTTTGAAACTCTCTAAACCAAAAATCCCAACCTCTAAACCCTAAATTAAACAGGCCTCAAAATACTAAAACTAAAAAATTAAACTAAAATAAACAACATAAAATAAATAAACTAAATTAAATAAAAATAAAATAAACCTAATAAAATAAATAAAAAATAAAGAAAATAAATAAAATAAACCTAAACCTATCACTTGATTTAGAAAAATAAATAAACAAAAATAAAATAAAATAAAATAGAGCCTAATCCTAAACCCTAAACACTAAACCCTAAAACTTACAACACCAAACCTTAGATCGTAATCCCTAAACCCTAAAAACCTAAAAACCTAAACCTAATAAAAATAAAAGCTAAAAATAAAATAAATAAAAATCTAAGCCTAAATAAATTAAAAAAAAAAAAAAAACCTAAACCTAAAAATAAAATACAATAAAAAATAAAAACTAAACTAAAATAAAATAAATAAAAATCTAAACTAAACTACATAAAATAAAATAAACCTAAAAATAAGAAAACATAAATAAAATAAAAACTAAACAAAAAATAAAAATAAAATAAACTTAAAATAAAATAAAATAAAAACCTAAACCTAAAATACAAACCTAAAATATAATCCTAAAAATAAAACCTAAAAAAACCTAAACCTTAAACTTAAAAAGAAAAACTAAAACCTAAAATAAATAAAATAAAATAAATCTACACCTAAAATAAAGTAAACTTGACTAAAATAAATAAAACCTAAACCTAAAAATAAAATAAACTAAACCTAAACCCTAAACTATATAAAATAAAATAAACTAAAAAAACACCTAAACCTAAACTAAAAAATAAAACCCAAAAATAAATCTAAAAGAAAAACCTAAAACCTAAACCTAAAAAAATAAAATAAAACCTTAAATCTAAACTTGAAATTAAAAAAATAAGACCTAAACCTAAAAAATAAAATAAAAATAAAACTAAACTAAAAAATAAACATAATCCTAAACTTAAACCTAAAAAATCAACTAAAATAAAAAAGCTAAACTTAAATAAATAAACCTAAAATAAACTAAATAAAAAGAGAAAATTAACCTAAATAAAAATACAAAATCAAATAAACAAAAATAAGTAAAAAAGAATCTAAATAAACTAAAAAAAACCTAAACCTACCGATTTACCTATTTTTTTATAATAAAAACCCTAAACCTTAAACCCTAAACCTTAAACCCTAAATCCTAAACCCTAAACCCTAAACATGTGGGTGCAATAATTATTTTTCTATTTAAATTATTGGCTGTTGGATTATCGGGTCTTTAGTCCAGCAGACTAATTCTGGGGTTATTTCTCTGATTGTCTTTGCTGTTTGCGGCTGGGCTGCTGTTAATCATCTGATAATTGTGGACTACTTAATATGCTACTTTTTATTTCATCCTGGTTCTATTAGACTTGTGCAGATCCCTGTGTTATCTTATGCACTATCTATTCTGAATGGGTAGTTCTATGGTCAGCTAGCTGTTATTTGTTGTCTTAGTTTTTTGTTGTCTTGGTTATTTACTATCTTGGTTTTTCTGATTGTTCTTGCTAATCTCATCTCCCCAACCTGTATGGAGAGACTATTATACCCTTGTTATTATTATTATTTTCTCCTTGTAGGATTGAACTTTCTTTTTGTCTTCTTTCCAGTCTGCTTTTACTAATGTTGTTGGCTTAACTGCTGGTCTACTTTTCTTTGTCTTGAAGGATTCCAATGTTGGCTCTCCTTTGAACCCTTTTGTGCCAATATCGTATCACTATTTTATTTTGGTTTATCTTATGGTGGGTGCAATAATGGCTTGGTTATTTGTTGCTTTAATTATGCTACTACTACTACTTGGTTACTAACTAATGCCTTGTCTGAATGGGTGGCTTTATGGCCAGCTAGCTGTTATTTGCTGTCTTGGTTGTTTGTTGTCTTGGTTATCTACTATCTTGGTTTTTCAAGATTCTAATGTTGGCTCTCCTTCGAACCCCCTAAGTGTATATGTTGTTTCTCTATTTTATATTGGATTATCTTATGGTGGGTGGAATAATTGTTTTTTTGTTTTATCTATTGACTATGGGACTTTAGGGTCCTATGTCTAGCAAGCTACTTATGGGGTTGGCTTACTAATTGTCTTTGTTTTTTGTGTTATCACTTATCACGATATCATGAAATACATCTTTATTTTTCCATCTTGGTTTAGTTAGACTTGTGCAGATCCATGTGATTATGCTTCTATCTACTTGGTTATTATCTTATGCACTGTCTATTCTAAATGGGTGTTTCTATGGATAGCTATTGTCTTTTGCTGTCTTGCTATCTTGGTTATTTCCTGATCTGGATTATTGGGTTTTATGCCTACCATCTTTATTCAGATCTTTTCTCTTGTCTTTATTTGGTGCTATTTACGGTGGGATGCAGCCTATTTCCTATGGTTATTGGTGCAACTAATATGTTGATGCATTCTCACCTTGGTCCTATTATACTTTTGCATCACTTGTTGTATTTGGGTTTGGGTTTTGCTGCCTTGCTTTACATTTGCTTTTTGTTAACTTCTACAATGGTTATTAATAAGGGGGTTGTTAACATCTACATTGCTTATTATGATTGGGTTTCTTTTCTGGACTATACTCCAGGTTGTACTCCTGGCTTGAAAGTTTCATATATGTCTCACATGTTTGGCTCATTGATTTGCTTAGCAGGATTTCAACAGGTTGCTTTTTCTGTTGTTCTCTTGTGGTGGGTTTTTATGCTGGCCTAATTATACTCTTGGCTATGGTTTTAAAAGTGATTCTAGCAAAGATGGCTCATTCTCATATGTATAGGGATTCTGATGCCATGGTGACTATATTAATGATAATTTTCATGCATGGGACTCCTTATCTTTTTGCTCTTTGCTATCTCCTTTTTATATTATATATGGCTTTATTTAGGTTTGCAGGTACTAAGGCCTATAAGACTTTCAACAAATGGCTTCTTTCTTCACTCAGTTTGATATGATGGTGATGATTTCACACCTTCTTGGTTTGGTAGTAGCTCTTGTGATGTAACCCTTGAAGTTTGGATGCTCATATTTGCATCACATTTGTGTGGACGAGCGCCTTCTTTCACACACTTCTCTATAATTTTCCTCAATTTATGTCTCATTTTTCACTTCTCGTACTACTTTAGGTTCTAATTTCTATCTTTCTTCATTTTTTTGCAGATGCACTTCTCTTTTTCTCTTGGGTTTTCTCTCTCATGCATTCTCATCAGAGCTTTTTGATCTATCCATTGGCTTATCTATGTTAATCACTTTGTATCTTTTGCTTTACTTTTTTCTTTTATTTTCTTTTGGTTGTACTTAGATAGGATTTACACTCTTTAATTTAATTGCTCTTTGAGCGATGGTTTTGGAGTTTATCCCCTCTTAAGGATGTAGTAACCCTTTTTTGTGGCAATAAACTTCCCCTTATTTGGGTTTTCCTAAAAAAAACATGAAACTCTAAAACTAAGCCTAAATCCTAAACCATAAACTTACAACCCTAAACCATAAAACCTAAATAACCTAAATCTAAAACTAAACCTAAACCCTAAATCCAAAACCAAAACTAAACCCTAAACCTAAACCTAAATTAACCCTGTAAATCTACCAAATCCTAAACCCTAAAACTAAACTCATAAACCTAAACCCTAAAATCCTAAACCAAAACTAAAACCTAAAATTAAGCTAACACTAAGTTAAAGCTAAAAACAAAACCCCAAACCCTAAAGCCTAAACACTAAACCCTAAACCCTAAACCCTAACCCTAAACACTAAACCATAAAACCCTAAACCATAAAACCCGAAACCCTCAAACCCTAAACCCTAAACCCTAAACCTTAAATCCTAACAACCTAAAAATAAAATAAATAAAAAAACTTAAACCTAAATAAAATAAAAATTAAAATAAAATAAAAACTTAAACCTAAACCTTAAAATAAAATAAAATAAAATAAAAAAAATAAACTAAAATAAAATAAATAAAAAATTAAACTAAACTAAAAAATAAAATAAATCTAAAATAAAAAACCTAAACAAAATAAAAACTAAACGTAAAATAAAAATAAAATAAACTTAAAATAAAATAAAAACTAAATAAAACACAGAACTTAAAAATAAATAAAATTAAAAGAAACTAAATAAAAACTAAACCTAAAAAAAAAATAAAATAAACCTAAACTTAAACTAAAATAAACTAAACTAAAATAAATAAAACCTAAACCTAAACCCTAAACTAAATAAAATAAAATAAATTAAAAATAAACCTAAGCCTAAACTAAAAAATAAAACTTAAAAGTAAAGCTAAAATAAAAACCTGAAGCCTAAACCATAAACCCTAAAATGCTAAAAGCTTAAACCTAAACTAAATAAAACTAAAAATAAAATAAATAAAAAATTAAAATGAAAACTAAACAAAGAATAAAAATAAAGTAAACCTAACATATAATAAAATAGAAACTAAAAAAAAACTAAACCTAGAAATAAATAAAAAATAAAACCTAAACCTTAAACTAGAAAAAGAACCTAAACCTAAAATAAAGTAAATAAAATAATCATAAACCTAAACTAAATAAATAACACTAAATTAAAATAAAAAGTAAACCTAAATAAAAATAAAAAGTAAAATAAATAAAAAATTAACTAAATAAAATAAAAAACCCTAACTTGCTAGTTTACCTACAACAACTACTACAAGCCTTTATCCCACTAAATGGGGTTGGCTACATGAATTGCTTGTCTCCATTGTGAGCTATTATGTGTCAGATTCTCATTTAATTCAAGTATACTAAGGTCATTTTTTATACATCTTAACCGAGTCTTTTTTAGGTCTACCTCTACCTTTCTTAACATAAGGTAAATCTAATTCATCTACTCTCATAACCGGGTCATCGGATGGCTGATGCTTTATGTGTCCAAACCATCTAAGGTGACTCTCTGTAATCTTATCTTCCACTAGAGCTACTTTTTTTCCGAACATACTCATTTCACATTTTATCTCTAAGTGGAAAGCCATTCATTCACCTAAGAATCCTCATCTCTGTAAAACTTAACTTAGTCTTATGCTTCTCTTTTATTGGCCAACATTCTACACCATAAGTCATTGCAAGACTCACCACCATCTTATAAAATTTTTCCTTAAGTTTAAATGGAACTTTTTGATCACACAACAAGCCAGATGCATTTCTCCAATTCAACCATCCAACTTAAATTCTACTAATAACATCTCCATCTATTTCACCATCATTTTCAACAATAGATCCTAAATATCTAAATCACACACTCTTATTAATGACTTGTTCACCTAATGTCACAACACTGCCACTAAAACTTCTACAACTAAAATTACACTCCATATATTTAGTATTAGATCTACTTAAACAAAAACATTTAGACTCTAATATTGACTTCCATAATTCAAGTTTCTCTTGGACTCCCTCTCTAGACTTATCAACAAGAAGAATGTCATCAACAAAAAGCATACACAAAGGTATATCTTCCTATATATGCCTAGAGAACATCCATAACTAAAGCAAAAAGATAAGGGATTAAAGTTGATCCTTGATGTAATCCAACTGAAATAGGATAATATTTTATCAATCCTCGTTGTGTGTGGACACAAGTAGCAGCTCTAGTATACTTATCCTTAATGACTTGAATATAGTCAATATTAACTCATTTCTATTCTAGAACTCTCTAAAGAACATCTCTTGAAACTTTATCATAAGCTTTATCTAAATTAATAAATATCATATGTAGATCCTCCATACTTTCTCTATACTTCTCCATCAAAGCTCTTAACATATGTATAACATCCATAGTAGATCTATCTGACTGATTGTGTGAAACTTTTGTATCACACCATAACCTATGCTCAATTACTCTCTCCCGTAATTTTAATTTATGACACATTAACTTAATTTTTCTATAGTTTGCACAATCTTGTGCATCACCTTTATTCTTAAATATAGGAACCAACAAACTCTTTCTCCACTCATCTGGCATCCTTAGTCTTTAAAATAACATTACAAAGATTTCTAAGGCAAGAAATTCCTTGATCTGCTAAACATTTCCATACTTCTATTAGAATATCATCAGGTCTTACTATTTTTCCACATTTCATTTTCTTTAAAGCATCTCTAACATCAGATATACTAATATGATGACAAGAATAAAATTCTCTATTTTTATTTTGTGTATTAAGATTGCTGAAATCAATCGTACTTTCAGATCCTTCGTTGAAAATTTATCAAAATATCTCATCCACCTATTTTCAATATCCTTTACTAAGAAAAGCACTTTATTATTTTAATCCTTAATATACCTCACTTGAACTAGGTCTTTACTTCTCCTATCTCTTTGGTTGGATAACTTGTACATATATCTTTCACCTTCTTTGATATCTAATTTATTGTATAAATCACTAAAAGCTAAATTTTTTTGCATCATATATTGCTTTCTTAGAATCTCTGCCACTTTATATCTTTTCCAATTCTCAATCTACATCTTATTTCTTATCTTTTCTTGCACTCGACTCCACCACTAATTATTTTTATTACAAGAACCTTTTCCTTTTGATTCTCCAAGCACATTTTAGCAACTTGCTTAATTTCACTTGCTACTTTTTGCACATAACATTAGCTTCCTTATGAACATCCCAAATTCTAAGCTCTTGTAGCTTGCTCTTAAAATATTTTATTTTTGTTCTTTAAGTGTCCCCATCTAATCCTAGGATAATAATTTGATTTATTTTTTCTCTTACAATCTTTCATCTTAAAATGTAAAACTAACAATCGATGTTGGGTACTTAAACTTTCACTTGGAAAAACCTTACAATCTTTACAATCTAAATGATCTATTTTTCTTATCCGAAAATAATCAATCTGTGTTTTACTAGATCCATTTTTATAAGTTATAATATGTTCATCTGTTTTCTTATATAAAGTATTAGCAACTATAAAATCATAAGCTAAGGAAAAATCAAATATAGTCCTACCTTCTTCATTAGCCACTCCAAATCCATAAGCACCATGAATACTTTTAAAATCTTCTACCACTCTACCAACATGTCCATTTAAATCTCCTCCAATAAATACTTTTTCTTCAAGTGGTATCTTTTGTATTAATCCTCTAATTCATTCCAAAATAAATTAGTAAACCTAAATCGGTTTACCTTTTTAAAAAAACTAAACCCTACCATAAACCTTAAATTACCCCAAATCCTAAACCATAAACCACAACCCTAACTCAACCCTAAGCTAAACATAAACCTACTGCACCCTAAACCTAAACCCTAAACAAACCCTAAACCACAACTCTAAACTCACCTCATTAAAACATAAGCCCCACTAAACTAAACCTAAAACCCAATACATTAAACCCAATCCCACCCTAAACCCTAAACCCACCTTAATCCTAAACTAACTACTAAAGGTAAAACCTAAAATAAAATAAATAAACTTAAAATAAATAAACTAAACTAAATAAAAATAAAAATAAAATAAAAAATAATAAAATAAACAATAAAATAAACTACAATAAATAAAAAAAATAAACAAAATAAACCTAAACCTACCACTTGACTTAATTTAAAAAAACTAAAAAAATAAATATAATAAAAAAAATGCTAAACCCTAAATACAAAACCCTAAAACCTAAAACCACAAACCTTAAACTCTAAACCCCAAACCCTAAACCTTAAACCCTAAACCCTAATCCCCAAACCCTAAAAACCTAAAAAACTAATCCTAAATTTAGTAAAACCTAAAAATAAAATAAATAAAAAAACCTAAACTTAAATAAAATAATATAAAATAAAAACCTAAACTAAAACCTAAACCAAAATAAAAACCTAAACCTAAAATTAAAACTAAAATAAAATTAAAAAATGAAGAAATAAACTAAAATAAAATAAACAAAAACCTAAACTAAACTAAAAAAATAAAATAAACCAAACAAAACCTAAATGAAATAAAAACTAAACGAAAAATAAAAAAAATAAACTAAAATAAAATAAAATAAAAACTAAATCTAAAATATAAACCTAAAAATAAATAAAAAAATAAAACCTAAACATAAAAAGAAAACTTAAATTTAAAATAAATAAAATAAAATAAACCTAAACCTAAAAATAAATAAAATCAACCTAAACTAAATTAAAACTAAAACCCAAAAATAAATAAAACAAAATAAACTAAAAAAAACCTAAACCTAAACTAAAAAAAAACTTGAAATAAAACCGAAAAAAAAAAAAATAAAATAAAAATAAAAACTAAAAAAATAAATCCTAAACTTAAACCTAAAAAATAAACTAAAATAAAAAAGCCTAAACTAAAATAAATAAATTTAAAATAAACTAAATAAAAAATAAACCTAAATAAAAATAAAAATTGAAATAAACTAAAATAAATAAAAAACTAAATTAAATAAACTAATAAAACCCTGCTGGTTTACCTAATTAAAATAAAACCTCCAAACCCATAAACCATAAATCTAAACCCTAAACAGTAAAATAAAAAAAATAATCTAAATCTGGGCAGTGACTTCGATCTAAGAGCCCTAAATAAACCTAAATCCTGACTCACAAACCCTAAATCAGAGCCTAACTAAAAAAACCTAAAACCCAACTAAACCTCTAAACTACAATATCCTAAACCAAACCTGACCCCCAAACAACCTAAACAGGCTAAATAAAGCCACAAACCTAAACCCAAACACTAAAATGATAAACCTGACCCTAAATCCCCACACTAAACAACCATAAAACTAAACCATAAACCAAAAAACTGACCAACTAAAAAAGCTTAAATAAAGATTAAAATAAAATAAATAAAACCTAAACCTAAATAAAATAGAAAATAAAATAAAAACTAAAACCTCAAAATAAACTTTAAAAAAAACTAAAATAAAATAAATAAAAACCTAAACTAAACAAAAATAAATAAAATAACCCTAATTATAAAAAACTAAAATAAAATAAAAACTAAATGTAAAATAAAAATAAAATAAACCTAAAATAAAATAAAATAAAAAGTAAATAAAAAATTAAACCTCAAAAAAATAAATAAATAAATAGAAATCCCAAAGCTAAACTAAAGAAAATGAAAACAAAATTAAAAATAAAATAAACAAAATAAAATAAACCTAAACCTAAACAAAAATAAATAAAACCTAAACCTAAACCTAAAATAAACTAAACCTAAATCCTAAACTAGATAAAACAAAATATACTAAAAATAAACCTAACCCTAAACTAAAGAATAAAACCTAAAAATAAACCTAAAATAAAAACATAAAACCTAAACCCTAAGCCCTAAAGGCTAAAATGCTAGAAACCTAAATCTAAACTAAATAAAACCTAAAAATAAAATAAATAAATAAAATTGAACAAAAATAAAATGAAAATTAAAAGATTAAAAAAATAAAATAAACATAAAATACAATAAAAACTAAATAAAAACCTAAACCTAAAATATAAATCTAAACATAAAACTTAAAAATAAATAAGGAAAAACAACCTAAACCATAAACTAGAAAAAAAACCTAAACCTGAAATAAGCAAAATAAATTAATCCTAAACCTAAACTAAAATAAATAAAACCTAAACCTAAACCTAAACCTAAAATAAACCAAAAAAGTAATCCTAAACCTAAACTAAAAAATAAAACCTAAAATAAAAACCTAAAGCTAAAAAAATAAATTAGAAACCTAAACCTAAACGTAAAATTATAAATAAAACCTAAACCTAAAAAATAAAATAAAAATAAAACTAAACTAAAAAATAAACAAAAACCTAAACCAGAAAAATAAACTAAAATAAAATACCTAAACTAAAATAAATAAACTTAAAATAAATTAAATAAATTAAATAAAAATAAAAAATAAACATAAATAAAAATAAAAAATAAAATAAACTAAAATAAATAAAAATAAACAAAAAATTTAAACTTGTTGGTTTAGCTAATTTAAAAAAAAAATTAAAACTAAGCATAAACCCTGAACCGTAAACCTACAACCCTAAACCCTAAACCCTAAATAACTCTAAACACTAAACCTTAAACCTTAACTAACTCTAAACCTTAAACCCTAAACACTCCTAACACTAATGTAAACTTAAACACTAAATCGTGACCTAACCCCAAAACTCTAAACTTTAAATCCTAAACCTAAACCTAAACCATGAACCCTTAACCCCAAACTAACCCTAAACCATAATCCCTAAACCCCAAACTAAACTAAACTCCTAAACCTAAACCCTACAAACTAAACCCTAAACCCAAAACCTAAACTAAAGCCTAAACTCTAAACCATCACTAAACCCCCCAACCCACCACAACCTAATCACTAAAACCCTAACCTTAATCCCTAAACACTAAACCCTAAGCTCAAAAAACCAAAAAACCTAAACCTAAAGTAAATAAAACCTAAAAATAAAATAAATAAAAAAAACCTAAATTTAAACAAAATTAGAAAATAAAATAAAATAAAATTTTAAACTAAAACTTAAACATAAAAATAAAAATAAAATAAAATAAATAAAAACCTAAACTAAACTAAAAAAATAAATTAATCTAAAGAATAAAAAACCTAAATAAAATAAAAACTAAATGTAAAATAAAAATAAAATAAACCTAAAATAAATAAAATATAAACTAAATAAAACGAACCTAAAAAATAAACCTAAAATAAAACCATAAAATAAATAAAAGTAGAATCCAAACCCTAACTAAAAAAAACTAAACATAAAATAAAAAATAAAATAAATAAAATTAAACCTAAACTTAAACTAAATTAAACTAAACTAGAATAAATAAAACTTAAACCTAAAATAAATAAACTAAACCTAAAATAAACTAAATCTAAACCCTAAACTAAAATAAAATAAAACTATAAAATGTAAACTAAAATAAATCTAAGAATAAACT
Source organism: Cymbidium sinense (assembly GCA_021442155.1). Classification (NCBI taxonomy): domain Eukaryota; kingdom Viridiplantae; phylum Streptophyta; class Magnoliopsida; order Asparagales; family Orchidaceae; genus Cymbidium; species Cymbidium sinense. The sequence goes on from CM038214.1 coordinate 150,534,955, forward strand.
TAAAATAAAATCTTAAAACTTAAACCCTAAAAAGCTAAAAACCTATACCTAAACTAAATAAAACCTAAAAATAAAATAAATAAAAAAATCTAAACAAAAATAAAGTGAAAGCTAAATAAAAAAATAAAACTAAAATAAAATAAAATAAAAACTAAATAAAAACCTAAACCTAAAATATAATCCTAAAAAAATACATAAAAATTAATAAAAAATAAAACCTAAACTTTAAACTAAAAATAACCTAAACATAAATAAATAAAATAAAATAAATCTAAACAAAAACTAAAATAAATAAAACCTAAACCTAAAATAAACTATACCTAAACCCTAAACTAAATATAATAAAATAAACTAAAAATTAATACATAAACTAAAAAATAAAACCATAAAATAAACCGAAAATAATAACCTAAAACCTAAACCTAAAAATATAAAATGAAAACCTAAACCTAAACTAAAATGAAAAAATAAAATAATAATAAAATAAAATTAAACTAAATTAAAATGTAAACATAAACCTAAACCTAAACCTAATAAATAAATAAATAAAAAAACTAAACTAAAATAAATAAACCTAAATAAATAAAATAAAATAAAAATAAAAAATAAACCTAAATAAAAAAATAAAATAAAACTAAAATAAACAAAAAATAAACTAAATAAATTAGAAAAATAAACTGGTTTACCTAATTTTAAAACCCTACCTTAAACCCCTCTATCTAAACCTAAACTAAACTAATTAAATCGTAAACCCCCTAAATAATACAAATAATAATAAATCCAAACCCTAAACCTAAACCCTAAACTACTAAAACTACCAACCACCTAAACCCTAAAACCTAAACTCACTGACCTAAACCCTAAAACCCTAAACCCTAACCCTAAAAACCAAACCTACCCTGAACCCTTAACTAAAAACCCTAAACCCTAAACCCTAAACCCTAAACTAATCTAAACTTAAACCCTCTTAAATCCTAAACCCACTACATTAAAGCCTAAACCTAAACCCCTTCCCAAAATAAATATCCTAGCTAAAGCATAAACCCCTAAACCCTAAAACTTAAACCATGAACCTAAACCTACTCTAAACCCTAAACCTAAAACCTAAATTGAAGTAAATAAATCCTAAATATAAAATAAAGAAAAAACTTAAAAACCTAAATAAAATAAAAAAAATAAAAAAATAAAAAAACCTACACTATAACCTAATCCTAAACCTAAAAATAAATTAAATAAAAAAATAAAATTAAACTAAAATAAAATAAATTAAAACCTAAACTATACTAAAAAAAAAATAAACCTAAGAATAAAAAACCTAAATAAAATAAAAACTAAACATAAAATAAAATTAAAATAAACCTAAAATAAACTTAAAATAAAAACTAAATAAAAACCTAAACCTAAAAAATAGACCTAAAAAATAGACCTAAAAATAAATAAAAAGTAAAACCCAAACCCTAAACAAAAAATAAAAACTAAACCAAAAATGAAAATAAAATAAACCTAAACCTATACTAAAATAAATAAAACCTAAACCTAAACCTAAAATAAACTAAACCTAAATGCTAAACTAAATAAAATAAAATAAACTAAAAATAAACTTAAGCCTAAACTAAAAAATAAAACCTAAAAATAAACTAAATATAAAAACTAAATAAAAATAAAATGATAACTAAATGAAAAAAATAAAGTTAACAACAATAACAACAATAATAAGCCTTTATCCCACTAAGTAGGGTCAGCTACATGAATCCTTTGTCTCCATCATGCCCTATTAAGTGTCAAATTCTTGTTTAATTCAAGTATACTAAAGTCATTTTTATACACCTTAACCAAGTCTTTTTAGCTCTTCCTCTACCTTTCTTAATATAAGAAAAATCTAATGCATCTACTCTCCTAACCAGGTCATCGGACGGCCGATGCTTTATGTGGCCAAACCATCTAAGGGGACTCTATCTAATCTTATCTGCCATTAGAGCTACTCCAATTTTTTCCCTAACATACTCATTTCACATTTTATCTTTAAGAGTAAAAAACTCATCCACCTGAGCATCCTCATCTCTGTAACACTTAACTTAGTCTTATGCTTCTCTTTTACTAGCCAACATTCTGCACCATACATCATTGTAGGTCATACCACAATCTTATAAAATTTTACCTTAAGTTTAAGTGGAACTTTTCAATCACACAATAGGCTAAATGCATTCCTCCACTTCAACCATCCAACTTGAATTCTACTAATAACATCTCCATCTATTTAACCATCATTTTGAACAATAGAGCCTAAATATCTGAATCACTCACTCTTATTAATGACTTGTTCACCTAATGTCACAACACTACCAATAGAACTTCTACAACTAAAATTACACTCCAGATATTCAGTTTTAGATCTACTTAAACAAAAACCTTTAGACTCTAATGTTGACCTCCATAATTCAAGTTTTTCTTGGACTCCATCTCTAGTCTTATCAACAAGAAGAATTTCATCAGCAAAAAGCATACACCAAGGTACATCTTCTTGTAAATACTTAGTAAGAACATCCATAACTAAAGCAAAAAAGATAATGGCTTAAAGCTGATCCTTGATGAAATCCAACTAAAATAGGAAAATATTTTGTCAATCCTCTTTGTGTTTGGACACAAGTAACAGCTCTATTATACATATCCTTAACGACTTGAATATAACCAATAGAAACTCCTTTCTGTTCTAGAACTCTCCAAAGAACATCTCTTGAAACTTTGTGATAAGCTTTCTCAAAATCAATAAATATCATATGTAGATCCTCCCTACTTTCTCTATACTTCTCCATCAAACCTCTTAACAAATGTATAGCATCCTTAGTAGATCTACCCTGAAACAAAAAATAAAACCCTAAACTCTAAAGCCTAAACCCCCACAACCCAAAACCCTAAACTCTAAAGCCCTAAACCCTAAACCCCAAACACAAAAACCCTAAACCCTAAAAAAACCCTAAAAAAAAACCTAAAACCTAAAACACTCTAAACCTAAAAAATAAAAACCTCTAAACTAAAAGACCTAAATAAAATAAATAAAACCTAAACTAAATAAAATAAAATAAAACTTAAACTAAAACCTAAACTTAAAATAAAATAAAATAAATAAATAAAATAAACAAAATAAAATAAAACCTAAATAAACTTAAATATAATAAACTTAAGAATAAAACCTAAATAAAAAAAATAAAAAAATAAAATAAAATAAAACATTAAAAAAATAAAACCTAAAAATAAATAAAAAATAAAACCTAAACCCTAAACCTAAAGAAAATAAAAATAAACAAAATAAAATAAACCAAAACCTAAACTAAAATAAACTAAACTAAAGTTAATAAAACCTAAACCAAATCTTAAAAAAAACTAAACCTTAGCATAAACCAAAACTAAATAAAATAAAATAAACTAAAAATAAACCTAAACCTAAACTAAAAAAATAAACCTAAAAACTAAAATCAAAACCTAAAACTTAAACCTAAAAAAATAAAATAAACCTAAACCTAAAAAAATAAAAAATAAAACCTAAACCTAAAAAAAAAAAAAAAAACTCAACTAAAATTCAACCTAAACCTATAAACTTAAAAAAAAACTAAAATAAATAAATCTAAAATAAATAAATTAAAATTTAAAAATTATATCTAAATAAAAATAAAAAATAATATAAACTAAATTAAATAAAAAACCATAAATCCTAAAAGACAATAAACCCTAAATCCTAAACCTACAACCCTAAACCCTAAACCTTAAACCCAAAAAAACCCAAAACTGTATACCTTAAACCCTAACCCTAAACCCTAAACCCTAAGAGCATAAACCCTAAATCCCTAAAACCTAAACCCTAAACCCTAAACCATAACACTAAACCCTAAACCCAAAACCCTAAACCTAAACTTAAAGTAATTAAATAAATAAATAAAAACCTAAAGCCTAAACCTAATAAATCTAAACCTAACCTAAACCTTAAGAATTTGGAAAACCTTGATGACAGGAACATCACCATTAACCAGGCTTAGTCTAAGTCTGGCGGTGGAGGCAAAGGCGAAAATGGCAGTTATCACAGTGGTGGTGGGGGATCTGGAGGTGCTGGTGGATATGGTGGTGGTGGTCAGAGCAGTGGTGGTTATGAAGGCGAGAGGAGCGACGAAGGTTACATCTGTGGTGGTGATGGAGGGAGAGATCAAAGATATGATGGTGGAACCCACTACTCAAGAGGCGGGGGTAGTTTTGATCGAACTAGAGAAACTGAACAACGGGCAATTCAATCTGATGCTTATGAAATATTGTCTTTATAGTAGAGATGGTCCTACTTATCTAGGTTTTCTGATTTGCTCTATGGGTGCTCATTTTTGATCTATGTCATCACTTGTGTTAAAAAAAAACCCTAAACTAATCTGAATTTGTTCTTTGTTAAAAAAAAAAACCCAAAAACCCTAAACCCTAAGCTAAAACTTGAACCCTAAACCTAAAACCTAAAACGTAAACCCTAAATCATAAAAACCCTAAACCTTAAACCCTGAACCCCAAACCCTAAACCCTAAAACCAAAACCCTAAACCATAAAACCTAAACCCTAAACCCTAAACCCTAAACCCTAAACCCCAAAACCTAAATCCTAAAAACCTAAACTAAATAAAACATCAAAATATAATAAATCTAAAACCTAAGCAAAAATAAAAAATAAAAAAATAAAAAAATGAAAACATAAACTAAAACCTAAACCTAAACCTAAGCCTACAAAGAAAATAAAATATGAAATAAAAACTAAATAAAAATAAAATAAATAAAAACCTAAACTAGACTAAAATATTAAAAAGCTAAATAAAAAAAACTAAACCTAAAATAACAATAAAATAAACTTAAATTAAAATAAAATAAATACTAAATATAAATTTAAACCTAAATAATAAATCATAAAATAAAACGTAATAATAATTAAAAATAAAACCTAAACCCTTAACTTAAAATAAATTTAAACCTATAATAAAGATAAAATAAAGCTAAACCTAAAGTAAAATAAACAAAACTAAAATAAAAAAAGCCTAAACCTAAACTTAAACTAAAAACTAAATCCTAAAAATAAACCTAAAATATAACCTAAAACCTAAACCTAAAAAAGTTAAAATAAAAAGCTAAACTTAACCAAAAAATAAAAAATAAAACCTAAACCTAAATAAAATAAAAAAACTAAACTAAAATAAAATAAACCTAAACCAAAACTAAAATTAAAACTTAAAATAAATAAACTTAAAATGAATAAACTAAACTAAATAAAATAAAAAATAAAAGTAAATTAAACTAAATAAAATAAACATGCTTGTTTGCTTAATTTTTTTAAAAAAAAAAAACCCTAAACCCTATCCTAATCCTAAATAAACCCTAAAACCTACCCTACCAAAACTGCACTCTGTACCCTAACCATAAACCCTAAACCCTAAACACCTAAACCCTTAACCATGACCTACCCTAAACCTTAAACCCTAATCTTAAACCCTAATCTTAAACCCTAAAGCTAAAGCCTAAACCATGACCCTAAACCACAACCTTCTCACCTGCCTAGTCTTACCCTAAAATCACCCTAAACTAAACCCTAAACCTAAACCTACTATGCCACCACCTAAACCTCTAAATAAATAAAAAAATCTAAACCTAAATAAAATAAATAAAATAAAACTTAAAGTAAAATCTAAACCTAAACTTATAAAATAAAATAAAATAAAAATAAACTAAAATAAAAATGAAAACTTAAACTAAAAATAAAATAAACTAAAATTAAAACCTTAATAAAATATAAACTAAATGTAAAATAAAAATAAAATAAACCTAAAATATAATAAAATAAAAACTAAATAAGAACCTAAACCTAAAAAATAAACCTAATAAAAAATAAAAAAACATAAACCCTAAACCAAAAAAACCTAATCCTAAAATAAAAATAAAATAAACAAAATTAAATAAACCTAAACCTAAACTAAAACAAATAAAATCTAAACCTGAAGATAAAAAAAACTAAACCTAAACCTAAAAATAAACTAAATAAAATGAAAGAAACTAAAAATAAACCTAAACCTAAACTAAAAAATAAAACCTAAAAATAATTCAAAAATAAAAACTTAAAACCTAAATAAAAAAAATAAAATAAAAACCTAAACTTAAACATAAAAATAAAAAATAAAACATAAACCTAAAAAAATTAAAATAAAACTCAACTAAGAAATAAACTTAAACCTAAACCTAAACCTAAAAAATAAACTAAAATAAAAAACATGAACTAAAATAAATATAAATAAAAATAAAAATAAAAGTAAAATAAATAAGAAATAAAAATAAACTAAACAAACCTAAACCTACCATTTTACATAATTAAAAAAAAATCGTAAACCCTAAATCCTAAACCCTAAACCCTAAACCCTAAACCTACAACCCTAAACCATGAACCCTAATCCTAAACCCTAAACCCTAAACCCTAAAAGCATAAACCCTAAAACCCTAAACCATAAACCTTAAACCTTAAGCCCCTACAAACCCACTAAACCCTAAACCCTAAACCTAAACCCAAACCCTAAAATAAACATAAAGTAATGAAATAAATTAAAAATAAACCTAAACCCTAAAACCTAAAACCTAAACCTAAACTTAAACCCTAAGAATGGGCAAAACCTTGATGGCAGGAACATCACTTTCAACCAGTCTGAGTCTAGATCTGGCCGCTAAGGCGAGGGCAGACGTGATAATTATCGTTGCGGTGGTAGGGGATCTAGAGGTGCTGGTGGATATGGAGGTTGTCGACAAAGTAGTGGTGGTTATGAAGGCAGGAGGAGCATTGAAGGTTACAATCGTGGTGGTGGTGGAGGGAGAGATCAGGGATATGATAGTGGATCCCACTACTATGGAGGCCACGATTGGTTGTGATGGGAACTAGAGAAATTCGATAGTCTTTGATCTCGCTTATGGAACTGCTTTCGTAGACGGTTAGTAATCTAAGGTTTTTGACTTGCTCGATGCGTGCTCAATTTTTATGTTCATCGTCGCTTGTCTCTTAGAAAACTTGGTGTGTTACTTGGTTGATGAAATCAAAAAGAAGAAATGTTGAATCTAAATTTATTCTGTGTTAAAAAAAACCTTAAACCCTAAACTAAAACCTGAACCTTAGACCTTAAACCTAAACCCTAAACTTAAACCTTAAAAAACCAACCTAAACTCTAAACCATAACCCTAAATCCTAAACCGTAAGCTATAAGCATAAACTTTAAAACCCGAAACCCTAAATCTTAAACCCTAAACCTAAACCCTAAAAAGAAAAAAATATATTCATAAATTAAATAAAACCTAACAATAAATTAAATTAAATAAAAAACCTAAACAAAATAAAATAATAAAATAAAATAAAATATAAACTTAAACCTAAACAAAAATAATAATAGAAACTAAACTATAAATAAATAAATAAAAACTTAAACTAAAGTGAAAAATAAAAAACCTAAATAAAATAAAAACTAAACCTAAAATAAAAATAAAATAAACATAAAATAAAATAAAATAAAAACTAAATAAAAACTTAAACAAAAAAAATAAATAAAATAAAAAAAATAAATAAAAAAATAAAACCTAACTAAAAAAAAATAAACCTAAAATAAAAATAAAATAAACCTAAACGCAAACTAAAATAAAGTAAATTAAAAAAAAGAAAACCTAAACATAATCCAAAAATAAACTAAATTTAAACCTAAACTTATACCCTAAAGAAAATAAAAGAAATTAAAAATCAACCTAAACCTAAACTAAAAAAATTATAACCTCAAAATAAATCAAAAATAAAAACCTAAAACCTAAACCTAAAAAAATAAAATAAAAACCAAAACCTTCATCTAAAAATTTTAAAAAAAATTTAAACAAAAAATTAAAATAAAAATAAAACTCAACAAAAAAATAAACATAAACCTAAACCTATAAAATAAGCAAAAATATAAAACCTAAACTAAAATAAAACCTAAAATAAATTAACTAAACTAAATAAAAATAATAAATAAATAAATAAAAATAAAATAATAAATAAATTAAACTAAATAAATAAACCTACTTGTTTAATTAATTTAAAACCATAAACTAAACCACAACCCTAAATCCTACACCCTAAATCCTAACCTAACCTTAAACCCTAAACTACTAAACACCCCCACTAAACCTCCACCCTCACCTAAACCCTCAAACCTAAACCCTAAATCATAAACTCCCCAAACCCTAAACCACACTAAACCCCACCTAAACCCTACCACCCTAAACCACAAGCATAAACCCTAAATCCTAAACCTAAAAACCTACCAACCCAAACCCTAAACCCAAACCATAAACCAAACTAAACTTAAAGTAACTAAATAAATTAAAGAATAAACCTAAACCCACAAACCTAATAAACCCTAAGAATGGTAACCTTGATGAGGAACATCACCATCAAATAGGCTGGTAGATGAGGAAGTGGAGGCGAAAGTGATTATCACGTGGTGATGGGAATCGGAGGTGCGGTGGATATGAAGGGTCGAGAAGTGGTGTGGTTATGGAGGAAACAGGAGTGATGAAGGTTATTACCGTAGTGGTGGCGGAGGGAGAGATCATGGATATGATGGTGGATCCCACTACTCGAGAGGAGGGGGTGGTTCTGATTGGAACTAGAGAAATTGAAGAATGGCTGATCTGATCTGTTGCTTATGGAACTATGTCTTTACAATAGAGATAGTTTTAATTATTTAGGGTTTTTTATTTTCTCTATGCATGCTCCTTTTTTATCTATGTCATCACTTGTGTCTTAGAAAACTTGGTGTGTTACTTGGTTGATGAAATTAAAAAGAAGAAATCTTGAATTTGAATTTGTTATCAGTTAAAAAAAACCAAAAACCCTAAACCCTAAACTTAAAACTACAAACTTTAAACCTAAACCTAAACCCTAAAACCTAAACCTAAACCCTAAACCCTAACCTAAGTCCTAAACTAAATCCTTAAACCTAAACCTAAAAAAACCTAAACTAAACCTAAAAAAAAAAAATAAATAAACTAAAATAAAATAAAAATAAAATAAATAAAACTAAACCTAAAACCTAAACCTAAACCTAAACCTTAAAAGAAAATAAAATAAAAACTAAACTAAAATAAAATAAAATAAATAAAAACCTAAAATAAACTAAAAAAATAAAAACCTAAATAAAATAAAAATAGAACCTAAAAAAATAAAATAAACCTCAAATAAAACAAATTTAAAACTAAATAAAAACCTAAACCAAAATAATAAACCTAAAAATAAATAAAAAATAAAACCTCATTTCGAAACAAAAAAAAAATCTAAACCTAAAATAAAAAGAAAATAAACTTAAACCTAAACTAAAATAAACTAAACTAAAATAAATAAAACCTAACCTGAACTTAAAATAAACTAAACCTAAATCTATACCTAACCCCTAAATAAAATAAATTAAACTAAAAATAAACTTAAACTAAAAAATAAAACCTAAAAAGAAACCTAAAATAAAAACCTAAAACCAAAACCTAAAAAAATTAAATGAAAATCTAAACTTAAAAAAATATATATAATAAAAACATAAACTTGAACCTAAAAATAAAAATTAAAACCTAAACCTAAAAATAAAATAAAAATAAAACTAAACTAAAAAATAAACCTAAACTTGAACGTACAAAATAAACAAAAATAAAAAACTTACAAAATATTAAATAAACCTAAAATAAATATACTAAACTAAAGATAAAATAAAAAATAAACTTAAATAAAAATAAAAAATTAAATAAACTAAAATAAATAAAAAATAAACTAAATAAACCTAAACCTACTAGTTTACTTAATTTTTTTTAAAAAAAAGACCTAAACCCTAAAACGTAAAACTTAAACCAAAAACCCTAAACCTTAAACCCTAAAACTAACTTTAAACCCTAAACCCTAAACCTACAACCCTAAACCCTAAACCCTAAACCCTAAACCTAAACCCTAAACCCTAAAAGCATAAACCCTAAACCCTAAAAGCATAAACCCTAAAACCCAAAACCCTAAACCCTACACCCTAAACCATAACCCAAAACCCTAAACCCTAAACCTAAACTTAAAGAAACTAAATAAATTAAAAAATTAACCTAAATCCTAAAATCTAATAAACCTAAACCTAAACCTAAGAATGAACCTGACAAATAGAACGCCACCATCAAAGTTCGCCTAGATCCGGGAGGTGAAGGCAAAGGTTGTAGTGGTGGTGGGGATCTGAGGTGTGGATGGGTGTGATCAAGCAGTAGTTATGGAGGCGAGAGGTGTGACAGAGGTTAAAATCATAGTGGTGGAGGAGGTAGAGATCAGGGATATCATGGCGGATCCCATAACTCGAGGGGCTGGGGTAGTTTTGATTGGAATTAGAGAAACTAAAGAAGGGCCAATCAGATCTATTGGTTATGGAATTGTGTCTTTATAATGGAGATGATTCTAGTTATCTAGGGTTTTTATTTTCTCTATGCGTGTTCATTTCTCATCTATGTCGCCCCTTATGTCTTAGAAAACTTAGTGTGTTACTTGGATGATGAAATCAAAAAGAAGAAATATTGAATCTGAATTTAATCTCTGTTAAAAAAACTAATAACCCTAAACCCTAAACTAAATCCTGAACCTTAGACCTAAACCCTAAACCCTAAACCCTAAACCTTAAGCCCTAAAAACCCTAAACCTGAAACCCTAAACCCTAAACCCAAAACCCTAAAGCTAATCCTAAATCCTAAACCCTAATCCTAGAACCCTAAACCTATAACCCTAAACCCTAAACCGTAAACCCTAAACCATAAACCCTAAACCCTAAACCCTAAACCCTAAACCTATAAACCTACTAACCTAAACCCTAAACTAATAAACTAAACCTTAACTACAAACTATAAACCCTAAAATTAAACCCTAATCCTAAATACTAACCCAAACCTAAACCTAAACCCTAAACCCTAAACCTTAAACCCTAAACTTAAAACCCTAAACCCTAAACCAAACCTTAAACCAAAGCCTAAAGTTAAACCAACACCTAAACTTTAAAGCTTAAACACTAAACCCTAACCTTAAACCCTAAACCCTAAAACCCTAACCTAAACCTTAAACCTTGACCCTAAACCCTATGCCCTAAACCCTAAAAGCCTAAAAACCTAAATCAAAACTAAATAAAACCTAAAAATAATATATATACAAAAACTTAAACCTAGATAAAATAAAAAAAATAAAATAAATTAAAACCCTAAATAAAAACATAAACCATAACCAAAACCTAAAAATAATATAAAATAAAATAATAAAAATAAACTAAAATAAAATAAAGAAAAACCTAAACTAAAGTAAAAAATAACATAAAACTAAGAATAAAAAACATTAATAAAATTAAAACTAAATGTAAAATAAAAATAACATAAACATAAACAAAATAAAATAAAAATTAAATAACAACCTAAACCTAAAAAACAAACATAAAAATAAATAAAAAAATTAAACTTAAACCTTAAACTAAAAAAACCCTAACTTAAAATAAAAATAAAATAAACAAAATAAAATAAACTTAAACCTAAACTAAAATAAACTAAACTAAAATAAATAAAACTTAAACCTAGACTTAAAATAAACTAAACCTAAACTTAAACCTAAAGTAAATAAAATAAATTAAACCAAAAATAAACATAAACCTAAGCTGGAAAATAAAACCAAAAAATAAACCTAAAATAGAAACCTAAAGCCTAAACTTAAAAAAAAATTAAATAAAAATCTAAACCTAAACATAAAAATAATGAATAAAACCTAAAAATAAAAAATAAAATAAAAATAAAACTCAACTAAAAATTAAACCTAAACCTGAAAAATAAACTAATATATAGAACCTAAACTAAAATAAACAAACCTAAAATAAATAAAAATAAAAAATAAACCTAAATAAAAATAAAAAATAAAACAAACTAAAATAAATAAAAAATAAACTAAATAAACCCAAACCTGCTGGTTCAGTTAATTTAAAAAAAACCTTAAACTCTAAATCCTAAACCCTAAAACTTAAACCCTATACCCTAAAACTATAAACCTACAACCTTAAACCCTAAACCCTAAACCCTAAACCCTAAACCCTAAACCCTAAACCCTAAAAGCATAAACCCTAAAACCCTAAACCCAAAACCCAAAACCCAAAACCCTACACCCTAAACCCTAAACTCTGCAACCTAAACCTTAATCCAAAACCCTAAACCTAAAACCCTAAACCTAAACCTAAAGTAATTAAATAAATTAAAAAATAATTTGAAACCCAAAAAACTAATAAACCTAAACCTAAACCCTAAGATTGGGCAGAACCTTAATAGTAGGAATGTCACCGTCAAGCAGGCTCAGTCTAGATCTGGTAGTGGAGGAGAAGGTGGAGGCGGCGGTTGTTGCTGTGGTGATGGGAGATCTGAAGTTGCTAGTGGACATGGAGGTTATGGTCGAAGCAGTGGTGATTATCGAGGTGGGAGGAGTGATAGAGTTTTCAATCATAGTACTGACAGAAGGAGAGGTCTAGGATATACTGGTGGATCCCGCTACTAGAGAGGATGGGGTGGTTTAGATGGGAACTAAAGAAACTAAAGAATGGCGAACTATGGACTGTCTTTAGGAGGTTCTAGTTAGGGTTTTTTACGCATGCTCATATTTTATCTATGTTATCGCTTGTGTCTTAGAAAACTTAGTTTGTTACTTGGTTGATGAAATCGAAAAGAAGAAATGTTGAATCTAAATTTATTCTCTATTTAAACAAAAAATCAAAAACTCTAAACCCTAAACTAAAACTTGAACCTTAGACCTAAACCCTAAACCCTAAGCCCTAAACACCCTAAAACTAACCCTAAACCCTAAACTCCAATCTTATAACTCTAAACCTACAATCCTAAACCTAACCTTAAACCCTAAAAAACTATAAACCATAAACCCTAAACCCTAAACCCTAAACCCTCAATCTAAACCTTAACCTTAACCCTAAACCCTAAACCCTATACTCTAAACCCTAAAACCTTAAACCCTAAACCCTAAAACCCTAAAAACTAAACCTTAAAAACCCTAAACCCTAAAGCCTAGAGCCTAAACCCTCAGTTAACACTAAACCCTTAACCCTTAACCCTATACCCTAAACCCTAAACCCTAAACCCTTAAAACCCTAAACCCAAAAGCTTCAACACTAAAATTAAACCATAAAACCTAAACTCTAACCCTAAACCCTAAACCCTAAACCTAAACCCTAAAACCCTAAACCCTAAACCATAAACCTTAAAAATCTAAAAACCTAAACCTAAACTAAACAAAAACATTAAAATAAAAATAATAAAAATATAACCCTATATAAAATAAATAAAATAAAATAAAATAAAAACTAAAAAATAAACTAAAATAAAACTAAACAAAAAATAAAATAAATCTAAGAATAAAAAACCTAAATAAAATAATAACTAAAAATAATATAAACCTTAAATAAAATAAAATAAAAACTAAATAAATACCTAAACCTAAAAAAAAGCTAAAAATAAAACAAAAAAAAACTTAAACCCTAAACAAAAAAAAACTAAACCTAAAATAAAAATAAAATAAAATAAACAAAACAAACCTAAACCTAAACTAAAATAAACTAAACTAAAATAAATAAAATCTAAATCTAAACCTAAAATAAATAAATAAAACCTAAACTTAAACTTAAACTAAATAAAATAAAATTAACTAAAAATAACCCTCAATCTAACCTAAAATATAAACCCTAAAAATAAACCTAAAATAAAAACCTAAAATAGAAAGCAAAAACTTAAACTTAAACATAAAAATAATAAATGCATCCTAAACTTAAAAAATAAAATAAAAATAAAACTCAACAAAAAAAAACCAAAACCAAAAAATAATCTAAAATAATAAACCTAAACTAACATAAATAAAACTAAACTAAATAAAGAAAAAATAAACCTAAAAAAACAAAATAAAATAAAATAAAATGAATAAAAAATAAACTAAATAAACCTAAGCCTACTGGTTTACTTTATTTTTTTTTAAAAAAACCCCCAAACCCTAAATCCTAAAACTAACCCTAAACCTCAAACCCTAAACCTACAACCCCAAACCTACAACCCTAAATCCTAAAATGCTAAACCTAAACCTAAACTTTAAACCTTAAACCCTAAATCCTAAACCCTAAACCCTAAGCCCTAAAACCCTAAAGCCTAAAGCCTAAACCCTAAACCCTAAACCTTAAACCCTAAACCCTAAAACCTATAACCCTAAACCATAAACCCCAAACCCTAAAACCTAAACTAACCCTAAAACCCTAATGAGCCTAATGGCAGAATTATCTCACCAACTAAACTCACCTATAAGGTGGAGGAAGGTGGAGATTATCGTAGTGGTGGTGGGGGATCTAGACATGTTAGTGGATATGGAGGTGGTAGTTGGAGCAGTGGTATTTATGGAGGCGGGAAGAGTGATGAAGGTTATAGCCATGGTGGTGGAAGAGGGATAGATAAGGGATGTGATAGTGTATCCCGTTACTCGAGAGGCAGGCGTGGTTCTGATGGGAACTAGAAAAATTGAAGAACGGCTGACATGATCTGTTGTTTATGGAACTGTGTCTTTACGGTAGAGACTTCTCAACTTATCTAGCATTTTTGATTTGCTCTATGGGTGCTCAATTTTTATCTATGTCATTGCTTGTGTCTTAGAAAACTTGGGGTGTTACTTGGTTGATGAAATCAAAGAGAAGAAATGTTGAATCTTAATTTTTTCTCTATTAAAAAAATTGTAAACCCTAAACCCTAAACCATAAACACTAAACCCTAAATCCTAAACCCTAAATCATAAACAATAAACTCTAAACCCTAAACTCTAAACCCTAACTGTAAACCCTAAACCCTAAACCATATACCTAAAACCCTAATCCCTAAACCCTAACCCCCAAAACTGTAAACCCTAAACCCCAAACCCTAAACCCTAAACTTTAAACCATAAAACTAACCCTAAACCCTAAACCTTGAATAAAGATGTCATTAAGAGTATATCTAAAGAATGACCTAATCCCAACATAGTTATGGTAGTAAAAGAAAATGTCTTCAAGAGACATTACCTTGACTTTTAGAGATATGAATACCCTAAACTCTAACCCTAATTTATATTATAATACCATATATTAAGTATAATGTAGCATCTTATATTTGAGCATGTAGTGATGTGTTTTTGGATGTTATAAGATGTTTTGAAATGTTTTAGTATATTATGGTATTGTGCCCTATAGTCTATATTAATATAAATCATAAAAATATTGGTTTAATAAATCAGATGATGAAATTTGTTAAATTTGAAGTGGGGTTGTAGTACCAAAGGTGTGCTACACCACTTGTAGTCTAAAAAGTAAGATTTTATGTTCAAAATAAATATTATATGTTGTAGCATAGTTTAGCATCATATATCATAATATATTATTCTGCGCATTTTAAATTCTTTTAGTATTTTACAATCATGTATTCGAGCCTACACTAGCATTATTTAATAAAATGTTGATTTAGGCTTTGAAATGGTGGAATCTGGACAAATTCATAATATGTAGAGCATGGCATAAAAATATATTGTTTCAATTTAAAACATGTAAGTGATACGACTAAAATATATAGCTTTTTTATTATTTAGACTAATTTTATGATTTTTTATCTTAAGCAATCCCTTTTGCTGTGATATGCAATATAATATAATATAATATATTATAGTGTATTATAACATAGGATTCCATAACATAGTGTAGCATCATGCATTATATCATACTATTGTGTATTACTACTTATTATTTAACATATATTAGTTTGTTATAGTATGATGTAGTAGAGTTTGTACTGGTATAATTCATAAAAATTCTGATTTATAAGCTGAGATGATGGGATTTGGCCAACTTTAAGGTAAGCTTTAAGGAACATCATTGGGGGTATGCTATGGTGTGTCATTTAATAAAAAAAATGGAATTTTATAGCCAAAAGAAATGTTCATTTTTCAACCAAAGTTTATAATTTTTTTGCTTAAAGTGATTCATTTTAAGGTGTAATGTAAGATAATATATTATATGAAAGCATATTAAAAACTAATGTGCGTAACAAAAATGTTTTACTTTTGTTATAACATATTGGGTCAAAACTCTAAAAAAATGTTAATTTGAAGGTTGACATGGAAGAATTTGGCAAAATTCATGGCACGCACTAAGAAGAAACACAAAAATTATGCTATTTTGTACCATTTTTAATAGAAAATTAATAATTTTACATCTAAAATGAACATTAGACATATTTTGAGAAAATTTTGTTATTTCTTACTTTTAAGTGATTCTAATAAAGTGTAATGTTAGATAATATTTTATATTATAGCAAATTATAATATAACATCATATATTATAATATAATATAGTGTTAATTCATAATGTAATATGTTTTGTATGATATTTTATAGTTAGTTTGAGCTTGCACCATTATAAAATATTGATTATAATGTTAAAATGATGCAATTTGAATGATACATTGTTAGGCTTTTGGTTGAAGTATTAAAGGTCATACATAAGAGAAGAAGATTTGATGAGAATTCCATGTCAAGGACATGCAGGGAGATTCGTTAGGGAATCACACATGCATTGGACATGACATGTGAGGGGTCTATATCGAGGGCATAGAAGGAGAAAATTTGTTAGGGATAATGTTTGAATTTGATTTGATTATATGATTTATGGAAAGAAGATTCGCTAGAGATATGAATCTATAATCCACTGGGGATTAAGATCGAATTGACCTTAATTTGTTTTATTTTAATTGATGTGGAGGCATATCTACTAGAGATATAGGCTCGAGTCCGCAAGGGATCGGGTATATGAACCTTCTTCTAGGGAAGCAAGTTTGGGCAATCCGCTAGGGATTGGGATTTGAGTTTGATTTCATAGATTTGTTTCAGGATGTATCCACTAGAGATAATAGTTTGATTGTATTTCTTTGATTTAGACTCTATTGGGGGAGTTGGTTTAATTTGGTTTCACTAGTGAGGTTGGTTTTGAATTTGATTTGTTTGCTTGACTTATTTATATATGATTTCGGGTTCCACTAGAAAGAAGGATGTGATTTAACTCCACTAGGGATAGTCAAATTGGGTTTAATTTAGTCTGAGTTAATGTATGGACTTTTTTGGTGTGCGATGGACCCATAAGAAGGGGTTATATCAGCCTTGACCTACCTTAAATTTACAAATCCAAAGGGATAGTCTATCGGCTATGAGGTAGAGCTAGCCAACCTAAGGGGTTGCCTTTCGATGTGCAACGATTATGCTAGGAAGAATGCATAGCAAACTTACATCTTCCAAAGCAAGGAACAACCACTAGGGTGACCTATTAGATGCACAACAAATCAAACCTAACCTAGGGCGACTACTAAGTGAATGCCGCTGGGGACTTATGTCAACTCAAAAGTAGTTAAGATTAATTTTATCTTAAATGTGATTTGATATGGTTTGTTTGGTTTAGTTTGATTTCAAATTGAGGGCATATTCACTAGGGATGTGAGCTTGATCAAATTTGATAGATTTAATTTATGGACCATGTCGATGTGTGATGGACCCACTGAGAAGGGGCTATATCGGACTTATCCTATCTCATTTACAAATCCAAAGAGATAGTTTATCGGTCATGGGTAGAGCTAGCAGGTTAGGAAGAAGGCTAGTAGGCTTACATCTTCTAAACTAGGAACAACCACTGGGGTGACCTGTTGGTAGCACAATAAATAGAACCTGACTTAGAGCGACTATTGAGTGAATGCCACTAGGGACATATATCAGCTTAAGAGTAGTTAGGTGATTCCTATAGAGAGTTTTGTTGACACTGCCCTAAAGATAGAATACCTACTTAGGAAAAGGTACTGCTAGGGGTGTCCTCCTAATCCACAAGTGAATATATATTTTGTTTATAAGTTTGCGTGGACCATGTTGGTGTGCGAGAGACCAGACTGAGAAGTTGTTATGTCAACCTTGACCTATCTCAGATTTACTAGACCAAGGAAGATTCTGCACATCCACAAGATGGATTCTCCAACCATAGGTGGTTACTGAGAAAGGGGAACCATTGAATCCGATAGTAAATCGGGTAGTGTATAAATGGGGTCACAAATGACATGATCCGAATATAGTGCCCACAGGGGAAGTGCTACTATCAGAGTTATCCTCAGCCCTGTAAAAGAAAGCCAAGAGGTGTACGGTGGCCAACTCAAAGAGAAAGCATAGCAGACTTACATTTGCCATGAGTGGTGTATCCTAAGGTGCGAGAACCAACCAACCTAAGGTGTATCCATCATAATGAGTGGTGTATCCGTCAACATAGTGAGAACCAACCAACCTAAGGTGCCCGCCAATGTGCAATGATCAATCTGGAAAGAAAGCATGTAGGTTTACAACTTTTGAAGCATAACTGATCATCATAATAGTTTATTATCGGTGGGACAGATGCTATATGACTTAGATTGACTACTAAGCGAGGAGCCCCGAGGAAGGACTAGACCTAGACTTGAAGCATTCAGAGGGAAGGAACTGCTAGAGGACTTATCTTAAATCTCAAATATACTCAACCCAATCAGTGCACGAAGGCTAATCTAAGAAGAAATAATAGCATACTCACATCCTCTTAAATGAAGCCAACATAAGGTAGCTTACCGGCCACACAGTAAGGCCTACCAAACTAATAAGGTGCTTATCAATGTGTAATGGCCAAGTAAAGAAGGAAAGTGTAGCATACTTACATCCTCCAAAGCAAGAAGACCACTAGGGTGACCCACTAGCAGGGTAGCATGTCAGCCCGACCTAGAGTAGCTATTGAGTGAGTGTCACTAGGGCATTATCTCAACTCAGAGTAGCCCGAGACAAAATATGTGTTTGCTTTATATGTTTATGTGCAGTTTATGTCTGTGTTGTGTCTATAAAGGATAGGACACCACTTGAGTTTCATACACCTACCCTAAACACATCATGGCAGATTCATAAACAAAAATACTTTCAACATGGAAGATATTGAATTCAAAATGGAATTTTCATTGACGATAACTATTTTCAAAAATGATTTATAATATTTCTTTAAGTATAGCCCATTGATTAGAAGCATTAGGCCCTTTCTCTTATGATTAATAAGTTGATAAGATCTTCTTTGGTAGGCCTTCTCTAGGGTGAAAGGGCCTTCCCAAGGTTCAAACTTGCCTCCCATATTACGACAGGAAATAATCGGTCTCCTTAGAACTAAAATAAGCTCTCTTACTTGATAAGCTCTAAGACGGACCAACTTGTTGTGAGCTTGAGTCATTTTAGCATTATATAACTCAAAATTTTGGCATACTAGTAGGCATCTCTTTTCTAAACCTTCAAGCTCTTCTAACTGTAACTTGGCATTCTACTCTGTTATGATCTTGCAACCCACAACTATCCTTAGTGATTGGAGTTAGACTTTTAATGGTAGAATGACTTCAGACCCATACACTAAGGTGAAAGGAGTAGCCTGAATTGGAGTTCTATATGTGGTGTGGTAGGCTCACAAGGCTTCAATTAATTGCTCATGCCACTGTCACTTATTATTGTCTAGTGTCTTCTTTAATATTTGGATGAGAGTTTTATTGAAGGCTTCTGCTAAGCCGTTTGACCTAAAGTAGTTGATGGTAGAATATCTCCAATCTATATTATGTCTCTAGGAAAAGTTATTAATATCGCTCTTGAATGTAGTATCATTATCAGATATAATTCATCGAGGCACTCCGAACCTATATACGATATGGTTCCTAAAAAATTGGAGCACATGCTGAGCTGTAACCTGTTTGAGCTGAATCACCTTCACCCATTTGGAAAAGTAGTCAGTAGAAGCTAAGATTAACTATTGACCTTGAAAGAAGGAGGATCAATCAGACCCACTATGTTGGTATTGCAACACTCAAATGGCAATGAGGCCAATGTACGATGTAGAATTTGGGTGGTTGGTGTAGGACCACACCGTGTATTTGACATTGGTGGCATCACTTAGTCTTATCCATGCAATCTTTGATTATCGATGGCCAATGATATTCTAGTATCTTGATATTAGCTTTCATCTTGAACTGACCGTTGGTTCCACATAATCAGTGTACCGATCATGATCACGGCTTTGTGCTTGTCTAAACAACGTAACCACATATGATCGGAAGATCACTAGTACAAGACACCATCCCCAAGAGCATAGGAAAGTGCTCTCTACTTTATTTGATAGGCTTGGAACTTCTCTTAAGATAGTTTATCTTTATTTAAGTAATCCATGAATGGTTGTCTCCAATCTAACTCCTCATCCTTCTTGGCAGTGGAAACCTCCCCTTCAAGAGAGTACTTTTTGATGAGTTCAATATCAATAAAGGATAAGACTTGTCTATTTTGGACCTTTATTGATATGGACTCATCCTCCAGACATGCCAACTCCTTGGCAAGTTTGGCTAAAGAATACGCTACGACGTTCTCTCCTTAAGAAATCTTATAAATTGAAACTTTTGGGATATGGGCCAACAACTCTATGGTGTACTTATTGTAGTGATGGAGCTTGAGCTTTATATCCTTAAAGGACCCAGGGATTTGGTTGATACCAGAATGAGATAAAGAGTAAATGAGGATAGAGAGATATATACCTCAACATCATGGTCCAAAGTTAAGAGAACTATTCCTACCCTTGCCTTTCTTGGAATAGTAGATTGTGGTTCTTCTCCTCTTTGAGAGAAAGTCGCACCATCAAAGTACACCTGGTGAATGCTAGTATCGCTTCAGTTTATGATTTATTCATCGGGGAGGTAATCACTAAGCAGAGAGTCAACAGAAAGTGGGTGTGCTAAAAAATCTGCTAATGCTTTCCCTTTCACTGCATGGAGGGGTATGAGGTAATGTCAAACTACGAGAGGATCATGGGCCATCATGCCAACCATCGAGATAGTGTCAACCGTGTCACTAGATACTGTAGTGGATTTCTCCTAGAGATTAAGTTCACTTTATGAGGAAGCATGTAGTGTTGTAGCTTTTGGGATGCAAAGATTAAAGCTAGATAGTGTTTTTGAATGGGTGGATAATTAGTCTTAGCAAGGATTTGACGGCAGCTGAGGTAGTATAATGCATTTTCATTTTCTTCGTCATTGTCTTGGGCCAACAAAGCACCAAAGGAGTTATCTAATGCAGCAGTGTAAAGTTTGAGCAGCTTTCCTAGGATAGGGGCAACAAGAACTGACGGTGACATTAGGTAATGCTTGATGTCTTCGAAGGCATGCTCACACTTATCATCCCACTTATACTTGGTGTCCTTTTTGACAAGTGCTGAGAATGGCTGACAACTTCCCGATAGGTTGGATATAAAGCATCTAAGATACACCAACCGCCCTTAGAATGATCTGAGTTGAGTTAAACTTGATCATCTCCAAATCGATTTCAATTCCATGGTGTCAGACAACAAACCCAAGAAATTTCCCAGAAGCTACTTCAAATGCACACTACATGGGGTTCATTTTGAGGTTAAATTATCTTATCTATTTGAAAACTACTCTCAAGTCAAAGAGATGCTCTTCCTTTTCTCTACTTTTGACCATGAGATCATCGACATAGCACTTGACTTGATGATGAATAAGTTCACCAAAGATTCAAGTCATAGCCTGCAGGTATTTAGCACCGACATTTTTAAGGTTGATGGCATGACATTATAGCAATAGATTTTGATCGGGGTTCTAAAAGTAGTGTTTCTTTCATCTTTAGGGTCCATCTTTATTTGGTTATATCCAAATAAACCATCCATGAAAGAGAAGAATGCATGAGATGAGGTAATGTCCACCATCAGCTCCAGGATTGGTAGTAGAAATTCATCTTTTGGACATGCCTTATTTAAATTTCTAAAATTGATGCATATGTGAATTTGGTCATTCTTTTTCTTAACTAGGATAATGCTGGCTAACCAGGCAGGGTATTTTTCTTTTTGGATGAAGCCAACATCAATTAGTTTCTTGACTTTAGAAAAGACCTATTGTTCTATGTCTAATCGCATGTGTCTTGCTTGATAGGGTTAGTAGTAGGCTCTATTCCTAGTTTATGGACTACATTAAGAGCCAATCTAGGCATCTCTTCATAACTCCATGTGAAGCCCTCTTTAAACTTCAGTTAATAGCTTAGCGAAGTCATTAGTTTCAATTTCATTCAACAAAGAACTAACACATGTTGGGCGTGGATCTTCTTCAATTCCTAAGTTGATTTCTTTGAGCTTGTCGATGGTTGACTTGATCTTTTCTTCTAACTCTTGCGGTGCATCTTTTACTTCAAAATCATTTGGATCATCTGAAGTTTCTAAGAACAGCTCCTCATATGAGTTAATGCGATTTGAAAAGAACCAATCAGACTCCAAATGATTGGTGATGACAAAGTAGTAATCGTCATCATTGACTAAACCCTGCTATACTGAATCCTAATCTTGGTCTTGATTGAGAGCTTTTTGCATTTGTTCTTCCATATTCTTTTGAAGTAGTCTGACCTGTGCTTTGACCAAATATAAGGGATTAACCTTTTCTTTGTTAAATTATGAACATAAGACAAGTACCAATCAAAAGGTAATTTTATTAAATCTTTATATGAATCATCCTCAAGTTCTACAAAAATTTCTTGACTTGAGGATGATGCTCCCAGAAAGAACCTCTGAGTCTTCACACTTATTGTTGATTTAAGGGCTTCTTTAACTACCAAACCCTTAGCTTTTTGAGAGAAAAGTGAGGTTAGAGCTAAGGTTCCCAACTGATGCCTAACTGTTTCACATATAGAATTGGATGCACTTATGCTTTGCTTTGGAACCCGATATTCATCATTATCTGGCTCAATAGCTCCAAGGGAATCTACTACTAAGAAGAGTTGGATGGTGTGCTAACCGTATAAGACTCATCCTATTAACTAGATTCTAAGTCTATATGTATAGCAAGTCTACTCCTGGTAAATGGGACATATCTTCTATTGGGTGGCCAATAAAGAGGTTTTCCACCCCTGGGACTGCCTCTGTACTGGCCTATTTCTCTGCTTAGTCAAGGTTAGGTAGTCCTACCCATATGTTCGAATGGAGTAATGAACTGCGGCTGGAATTTAATGTCATGCTTCACTTCCTCCTTGAAGTCTATTCCCGCTCCCTTTTATTTTCCTTTTCATTTTCTCTTTTCTTTTCTTTTTTCCTTTTCTCTTTCTTTTTCTTTTTCTTTTACTTTTTTTTTATTTTAAACTTTAGCCAAGTTCGCAAGAATAGACTTGTTCATTTTGAGGGAGGTAGTAAGCCGCATCCTCATATATGTCAACCTCGTGAACTATAAATAACTTGATATCTCTTTGACACAGTAAACGATCCCACCTCTCATAAACTTCATATACTGATGTAAAGAAGATGAAATTATATTGTTCCCATGTATCCATAGTCTCTCAAGAAAATTGTTGAAATATGTATATGAGTCTATAATGCAAAATTTGGCTTCGGTCTTCCAATCATCTATCTCCAAGGGCAACACTATGGAGCCTAAAGCCTATTTTCCTCACTTTTGGAGTGTGGATTCAATCTTCCCATCTTAGACTTAGGAGTCTTCTAGACACTAAGACTTCTCTAGTCATAAGACACTTCTAATAATTAGGTAAACACTTAACCTAATCCTAAAGACTTAGAAGGGTTTACCATAGGATTAGGTTATGCCTTAGGGATTAGGATAATCCACCTATAGTACAACCCAAATCCAATCCATGTTCACTTTCTCAAACTGTACCTCTAGTTCAGTTCAAACATCAAATTCAAATTCAAATCCAAACCCAAACTCCAAAACCAAATGATTGAAGCCCATGATCAAATCCAAACTTGAAACCCTTCCTAAGCCATATGGCCTATCCTATGGACTTAGCCAAATCTTAATCCAAATCAATCCAAAATCAATTGATTTTCTCATGATAAATTTATATCTTCAATTGTATTCCTAAATATAAATCAAATCTACATTCAACTGATTAAAAGTAAATCAAACTAAATCAAATTAAATTGAAACCATTAGGCCATATGACCTATCCCATGGACTTAGCCAAATCTTAATCCAAATCAATTCAAACTCAACTCATTTTCTCACAAATCAATCATATTTTCAATCATCTTTAAGAATTTAAATAAAATATACATATAAATCATCAAAAACTAAATCAAACCAAATCAAAATCCAAACCTATGCCACATGACCCAACTCCATGGACTTAACCAAATTCCTTCATTCTAAAATCCAAATTCAATTGATTTTCTCATGAATCAATCATACATTCAATCATATTCACAAATTTAAATGAAATCTACAATCATAAAGCCAAACCAAAATCAACCCAAGTCAAACCAACTTAACCCTTTTGACTTGAAATGTTCAAATGAACCAAAACCCATTTGAACTTAAGCCAATTGCAATTGAATTTATATATCAATCCCAAATCCATATTTAAACTCAAATAAATTAAACTCAACCCAAAATCAAGCCAACTAAACCCAATCGGTCCACTTGACCCAAAGTGGACAATTTGACCTATTTGAGCCAAGTTCTAATCCTACCCAAATTGGATTGAACCAAGCCCATTAAAACCTCCCATCATTATTGTTGATCACCCTAGGTTGATCAATTGTCACAAATTGGATCAAAACAAGTCAACTTGGTCATTTGACCAAGTCAACCCCTTAACCCATATGAACACAAACTAGCCAAATTATAACCCAAGCCAAATCCCTTGAAACCAATGATTCATATAAAATCAAAATCAATATTTGAATATGACTTGACCTTCAATTGAGTCAAACCAAACCCAATTGGCCCTCTTGACCCAAGATGACCCAAATTGACCTAAAAGACCAAATTGGGTCAAACAAAACCCAATTGGCCATTTCAAATTTGCGCAAATCAAATCCATTTCCAAATGATCATTCTACCTTTAGGTAAAGGGCATCACATGAGATAAATCACCCATGTAAGTGGTCATTTCCATTCTTTGGCCACATGGTACTCTCCCAATGGACCACTTAGGCACCTAAGACACTGCCCAACTTGACCTAAGGGATAGTTGGATCGACCATGACCCATGGGAGGTGAAATCACCTCACCTTCCCCATTAGAGAATTTGAAACCCATAGGACACCCAAGATTCCTCCTTGGCAGCCACCTCCACACCTTCAACCAACCTAGCTGAGCCAACTCACCTCCTCCCTGGCACATACGACTCCTAGAGATGGTCAGATGGCCACTAGAAGCCAAACCCAATCCCACCATCTGATCAAGATGATGGTGGGTATACACCCCCTCGTTTCCACTCAAACACACACAAAAATCATTCCTTATAGCCCTAGCTACCCAAGATGAGCTATTAGAGCCATTTCCTAAGCTCCCAAGCTCATTCCTTGATCAAAAAATGTCATTCCTGTCTGTCATGAAACAAGACACTCCCATTTTTGACCTAACTTTCCCATTTCTCCATCAAACTCAAATTAACTTTGCACGCACCTTCTATAGGCTTTGTCGAGCAAGAAGGAATCATTTCTCAAGCTTCCCGAGCACTAGAGGTGGGACTTGATCAATGTTGATCTCTAAATCATCGATTCATGGCCTTCCAAGCAAACGTCGAGGAATTGATCCAATTGCTGCTCAACAAGGCTTCATCTCCACTAGATGAAGCTTTCTCAATCATTTGAGCTTTTGGTCTTGATCTCCGGTGGGGTATGCTTCCAAAACCGATCCTTAAGTAAAAATGGGTTGTAACTTTTTGAAGAAAACTTGTATCTCGTGTGATTTTGACCGTTGGATCCCCTTCGATTGATGTCGTGAAGGTGTGGGATCCTTTTGGAGTTGATTTGAGCTTGGGTAAGCTCAGATCAAGTGACTATTAGTGGAAAGACTCCATTCTCCCTTACATGTATGACGTTGGATCATGTACCGTCCATTCTACTTGATCGAAATGGACTACTATGATTAGAATGCTAGATCAATCTGATTTTATCCTATTAACCTATGGGATTAATCGTAGCCGTCCGATCTTAGATTGGATGATGGACGAGAAAGGATGTCCACCGCTATCACGTAGGCACTGAGTCAGATAAGTTTTAAGTAGCCAATCTCGGTGCCGTGGTTCCAACAGGATTATGCTTTCATTAGGCTTAATTAATCTATTTTAATGGCTGAAACTTATAAAAATCATAGGGAAATCAAAAATTCAAAAAAATACACATTTTAAAGGTATTTCAGAAGAGAATTAATTCAAAATGATGTTACCTAATTTTGAATAGTAATTAAGGTTTAATTAAGTTTAATTATAAAATTTATTTGCTTAATTACTCCTTAATTACTTGTAATTAATCCCAAATTTTATGGGTTAATTTAATGGGATGACCTCTGCCTCCCATGATTTTCTTGGGATATATTGCTCACTTAATTAGGAAAATTAACTAATTAAACCTTAACTTCTCTTTTAAGTTAATTAATGATTAATTAATACCATGAACAGTATCAAATTGGTTAATTAAGTTTATTAGTCATTATTCAACAGTAAGAAAACTAAGGAATAGGGTTGGGACCCCTTTCCCTAAGTTCATTTCACTCTATTTTAAAATGAAATTAATTAAGATTTAACTAGTTAATTAAATCACTTAATCAAATTAAAGTCATAATCACGTCACTCCTTAATTAATTATATCATGGGGTAGATCTTTATTTGTTTAAAAACCTAAAGGAGTTTAATGAAATTATGGTTAGTCAACATGTGTGGGAAAACCATAGAAGTAATTAATTAAGTCTCTTAATCTAATTAACTATTAATCATGAGCTAATTGCATTAGGCCCCTTTTATTTCCTAGTATTATTGCAAGTTTATTTCATATGTATATCACATTGGCTCATAATTATTTAATTAACTACTTTAAGGTGACATAGATAAGGGTAATTAATACTTCTAATTAAAAGTTCAATTTAATTAACCCATAAAATCAACTTAATTACATTTCCTTAAATTAAATCAAATCACTAATGCGGGAATGGGTTTAAATCAACAAGTGATGATTTCTCTTCTCCTTTTTAAATCAAATCAAATCCAAAACTTAATTAATAAAGAAGCTTTGGTTTGCTTTAAAAAATCTTATTTGATTTAATATTCCTTAAGAACAAGTTTGGTTGAATGAATCACATGCATATATTTGATTGTTCTCTTTCCAATCATGTAAAATTTGGTATGTCATTTGAATTCATGCATCCATCTTTTCAAAATCAAGTAAATGAAAATGGATTTCCTTTATGTAAGCTTGCATGTGTTGATTTAATTTAATATATGTGTGGCTATTATCACTATTAAATCCAAATGTATTTTTCAAAAGCTTATAAATGAATAATAATATGTGTTATGATGTTAGTTATAAATACATAACAAATGCATATTCTTATAGCTTAAGTGGATGAATGTTGAGTTCTCTTTCCTCTGTTCATGAGTTGATTTCTATAAGATTGAATTTTAATGGGTATATAGTCTAGACATCCCTGGAACACGAGGCTTTAGCTAGCCCCAAGGAGGTCATTTGATTACCTCACTTCCCCAGTTTATTATTTTGTTGATGAAATCAAAAAAAAGAAATGTTGAATCTGAATTTGTTCTCTATTAAAAAAAACCAAAAACCCTAAACCATAAATTAAAACTTGAACCCTAAACTTAAAACTTAAACCCTAAACTCTAAACCCTAAACCCTAAACCCTAAAACCTACAACCCTAAACCTTAAACCCTAAACCTCAAACCGTAATTCCTAAACCTAAACTAAATAAAACCTAAAAATAAAATAAATAAAAAAACCTAAACCTAAATAAAATGAAATAAAAATAAAATAAAATAAATACTTAAACTAAAACCAAATCCTAAACATAAAAGTATAATAAAATAAAATAAAAAAACTAAATTAAAATAAAATAAATAAAAACCTAAACTAAACTAAAAATAAATAAAATAAACATAAAAGAAAAAAAACCTAAATAAAATAAAAACTAAACGTAAATTATAAATAAAATAAAATAAAAACTAAATAAAAACCTAAACCAAAAAAATAAACCTAAAAGTAAATAAAAACAAAACCTAAACCCTAAACCAAAAATAAACAAAATAAAATAAACATAAACCTAAACTAAAATAAACTAAACTAAAATAAATAAAACCTGAACCTAAGATAAACTAAATCTGAACTCTAAACTAAATAAAATAAAATAAACTAAAAAGAAACTTAAACCTAAACTAAAAAAACCTAAAAAAAAAAAAAAAAACTAAAAAATAAGCCTAAAAAAATAAAATAAAAACTTAAAAATAAAAAATAAAACCTAAACCTATAAAATAAAACAAAATAAAACTAAACAAAAAATAAGCCTAAACATAAACCTAATCCTAAAAAATAAACAAAAATAAAAAACCTAAACTAAAATAAATAAATAGAACTAAATAAAAATAAAAATAAAAATAAACCTTAATAAAAATAAAAATAAAATAAACTAAAATAAATAAAAAATAAACTAAATAAACAAATAAACTTAAACCTACCGGGTTTACTTATTTAAAATAAACCTAAACCTTACCTAAACCCTAAACCTAAATCCCCCAAACCTAAGTAACCCTACATAACCCTAATCATAACCACCCAAGCATCAATAAACCTAAACCCTAAACACTAAACCCTAAATCCTAAACCCTAAACCCAACTCTAAGCCCTACCACACTAAAAACTCCCTAAACCATAAAGACTAAACCACTAACCCACTCTAACCCTAACCCAACTGCAAAACCTTGAAAATCCCAAACCCTAAAGCATAAAGCCTAAACCCTAAACACTAAACCCTAAACCCTAATCCCTAAAATATGAAACCCTAAACACTATATCCTAAACCCTAAACCCTAAGCCCTAAACCCTAAACCCAAAAAACCTAAAAACTTAAACCTAAACTAAATTAAACATAAAAATAAAATAAATAAATAAACCTAAACATAAATAAAATATAAAAATAAAGTAAAATAAAAATAAACTAAAACCTAAACCTAAACCTAAAATTAAAATAAAAAAAATTAATAAAAATGAACTCTAATAAAATAAATAAAAACCTAAACCTAAAAAATAAACATTAAAAACTTGAAAATAAATTAAAAATAAATAAGGCTGAGGTGGAAGTTATCACAGTGGTGGTGGGGGATTTGGAGGTGATGGTGGATATGAAGGTGGTGGTTGGAGCAGTGGTGGTTATGGAGGCAATAGGAGCAATTTAGGTTATAGCCGTTGTGGTGGAGGAGGGAGAGATCAGGGATATGATGGTGGATCCCGCTACTCGAGAGGTCGTGGTGGTTCTGATGGGAACTAGAGAATTGGAAGATCAGCTGATCTGATCTATTGCTTATGAAACTGTGTCTTCATAATAGAGATGGTTCTAGTTATCTAGGGTTTTTGATTTGCTCTATGCGTGCTCATTTTTGATTTATGTCATCGCTTGTGTCTTAGAAAACTTGGTGTGTTCTTGGTTGATGAAATTGAAAATATGAAATGTTGAATCTGAATTGGTTCTCTATTAAGAAAAAGCCAAAAACCCTAAACTAAAAACTGAACATTAAATTGAAAACCTAAACCCTAAATCGTAAACCCTAAAACCTCAATACCCTAAACACTAAATCCTAAACCCTAAAACCTTAAACCCTAACCCCTAAAACCTAAATCCTAAATCCTAAACCCTAAACCTAAAACCAAAACCAAAACCATAAAAAAAAAACCTTAAACCTAAAACCCTAAATCCCAAAACCAAAACCCTAAATCCTAAACCCTTAACTAACCCTAAACCCTTAATGCTAAACCCTAAACCCCAAAAAGCTAAAAACTTAAACCTAAACTAAATAAAATGTAAAAATAAAATAAATAAGAAAACCTAAGCAAAAAATAAAATTAAAAATAAAATAAAATAAATAAAACTAAACTAAAATAAAATAAATAAGAACATAAACTAAACTAAAAAATAAAAAACTTAAATAAAATAAAAACTACACATAAAATTGAAATAAAATAAAATTAAAATAAAATATAATAAACTAAAAACTAAATAAACACCTAAACCTAAAAAATAAAACCCAAAAATAAATAAATAATAAAACCTAATCCCTACACTAAAAAAAAAAAAAAATCTAAACCTAAAATAAACAAAACATAAACCTAAAATTAAAATAAACTAAACCTAAACCCTAAACTAAATAAAATAAAAAAAAATAAACCTAAACTTAAACTAAAAACTAAAACCTAAAAGTAAACCTAAAATAAAAACCTAAAACCTGAACCTAAAAAAATAAAATAAAAACCTAAACCTAAACCTAAAAAAAAAACCTTATCTAAAATGAACTAAACTAGAAAATAAACATAAACCTAATCTGAAACCTACTAAATTAACTAAAATAAAAACCTAATCTAAAATAAATAAACCTAAAATAAATTAACTAAACTAAATAAAAATAAAAATAAACATAAATAAAAAATAAAATAAACTAAAATATATAATAAATTAACTAAATAAACTTAAACCTATAAGTTTACTTAATTTAAAAAAAACCTAAACCCCAAACCCTAAATGCTAAATCTTGAACCCTAAACCATAAAATTAACCCTAAACTTACAACCCTAAACCCTAAATCCTAAGCCTTAAACCGTAAACCCTAAACCCTAAATACTTAAAAACTTAAATTTAGAGTAAATAAAACCTAAAAAAAATTAATAAAAAAACCTAAACCTAAATAAAATTAAAAATAAAATAAAATAAAATAAAATTAACACCTAAATTAAAAATGAAACCGATACCTAAAAATAAAATAAATAAAACTAAAAATAAACTAAAATAAATAAATAAAAACCTAAACTAAGCTAAAAAAATAAAATAAAGTTAAGTTTAAAAACCTAAATATAATAAAAACTAAATGTAAAATAAAAAAATAAACCTAAAAAATAAATAAAAAAAAAACTAAAAAAAAAACCTAAACCTAAAAAATAAACCAAAAAATAAATAATAAATAAAACCCAAACCCTAAACTAAAAATAAAAACTTTACCTAAAATAAAAATAAAATAAACAAAATAAAATAAACCTAAACCTAAACCTAAACTAAGATAAACTAAACTAAAATAAATAAAATCTACCTAAACCTAAAATAAACTAAACCTAAACCTTAAATTAAATTAAATTAAATTAACTAAAATAAACCTGAATGTAAACTAAAAAATAAAACTTAAAAATAAACCTGAAATAAAAACCTTAAACCAAAACCCTAAACTTGAAACCTTATAAAGGTAAAAAACCTAAACCTTAACTAATTGAAACCTAAAAAAAAAAACCTAATCTAAAATAAAATAAAAACATAAACTAAAACCTAAACCAAAACCAAAGCCTAAAAAAGAAAATAAAATAAAAAATATTAACTAAACTAAAATAAAATAAATAAAATCCTAAACTAAATTAAAAAAATTAAAAACCTAACTAAAATAAAAGCTAAACCTAAAATAAAAATAAAATAAGCCTAAAATAAAAGGAAAGAAACATTAAATAAAAAGCTAAACCTAAAAATTAAACCTAAAAATAAATACCAAATAAATGGTAGACCCTAAACTAAAAAAGAACATAAACCTAAAATAAAAATAAAATAAACATAAACCTAAACTAAAACAAACTAAACTAAAATAAATAAAACATAAACCTAAAGCAAAAATAAACTATACCTAACATAAACATAAACTAAATAAAATAAAATAAACTAAAAATGAACCTAAACCAAAAGTAAAAAATATTAGCTAAAAATAAACCTCAAATAAAAACATAAAACCTAAACCTAAAAAAATAAATTAAAAACCTAAACCTAAACCAAAAAAAAAACCTAATCTAAAAAATAAAATAAAATAAAACTAAATTCAAAAATAAACCTAAACCTAAACCTAAACCTAAAATAAAACCTAAAATAAACTAAAATAAATAAACCTAAAATAAATAGACTAAACTAAATAAAAATAAAAATAAAAATAAACCCAAATAAAAATAATAAAATAAACTAAAATAATTAAGAAAATAAAAATAAACCAAAACCTACCAGTTTACTTAATTTAAAAAAAATTATGAAGATAAAAAAAATAAAATAAAAAATAAAAAAAATTCTTAAACCCTAAATCCTAAACCTACAACCCTAAAACACTAAAACCCTAAACCCTAAACCCAAAACCCTAACTCTTAAACCCTAAACCATAAAACCTTTAACCTTAAACCCTAAACCAAAACCCTAAACCCTAAACCCCAAACCTTAAACCATAAATGCTAAACTCATAACCCTAAACCCTAAAAATCTAGAAACCTAAAGCTAAACTAAATAAAACCTTAAAATAAAATAAATAAATAAACATAAACAAAATCTAAAACCTAAACCTAAACCTAAACCTAAAAAAAATAAAATAAAAATTAAAAACTAAATCAAAATAAATAAATAAAAACCTAAACTAAACTAAAAAATAAAAAACCTAAATGAAATAAAAGCTAAACCCAAACTAAGGATAAAATAAACCTAAAATAAAATAAAATAAAAATAAAATAAAAAACTAAACCTAAAAAATAAACCTAAAAATAAATAAAAAACAAAACCTAAACCCTAAACTTAAGAAAAAAATTAAAGCTAAAATAAGAATAAAATATACCTAAACCTAAACTAAAATAAACTAAACTAAAATAAATAAAACCTAAAAAAAATAAACTAAAGCTAGACCTAAACCTAAACCAAAACTAAATAAAATAAAATAAACTAAAAAATGAACTTGGACCTAGACTAAAAAATAATACCTAAAAAAACCAAAAATAAAAAGCTAAAACATAAGCCTAAGAAAATATAATAAAAACCTAAACCTAAACCTAAAAAATAAAATAAAAATAAAACTAAACCTAAACCTAAAAATTAAACTAAAATAAATAAACTTAAAATAAATAGATTAAACTAAATATAAAAAAATAAACCTAAGTAAAAACAAAAAAATAAACTAAAAAATAAACTAAATAAACTTAACCTAATAATTTATATAATGTAAAGAAAAATTAAAAAAAAATGTTAACCCTAAACCCTAAACCCTAAGTTCTAAACCCTAAACCTTAAAACCCTAAACCATAAACCCTAAAACTTAAATCCTAAACCCTAAACCCTAAACCTTAAAACCATAAAACCTAAACCCTAAACCCTAAACCTTAAGCAAGCCCTAAACCCTAAGCTAACCCTAAACCCTTAACCCTAAACCCTAAACCTTAAATCCTAAATCCCAAAAACCCTAAATCATAAAGCCTAAACACTAAACCCTAAACCCTAAACCCTAAACCCTAAACCTTAAAACCCTAAACCCTAAACCCTAAACCCTAAACCTTAAAACCCTAAACCCCAAAACCCTAAACCCTAAACCCTAAACCCTAAAAGCCTAAAAACCTAAATCAAAACTAAATATAACCTAAAAATAAAATAAATATAAAACTTGAACCTAAATAAAATAAAAAATAAAATAAAATAAAAACCAAAATTAAAACCTAAACTTAAACCTACAAATAAAATAAAATATAAAATAAAAATAAAGTAAAATAAAAGAATGTAAAACCAAAGCTAAACTAAAAAATAAAATAAACCTAAGAATAAAAAGACTTAATAAAATAAATACTAAACATAAAATAAAAATAAAATTAACCTAAAAGAAAATAAAATAAAAACTAAATAAAAACCTAAACCTAAAAAATAAGCCTAAAAATAAAACTTAAAATAAACAAAAATAAAACCTAAACCCTAAGATAAAAAAACTAAACCTAAAATAAAAAATAAACAAAATAAAAACCTAAAACCTAAACCTAAAAAAATAAAATAAAAACCTAAACCTAAACCTAATAAATAAACTAAAATAAAAAACCTAAACTAAAATAAATAAACTGAACTAAATAAAATAAAAAATATAACAAAATAAAATAAATAAATAAATAAACTAAAATAAATAAATAATAAACTAAATAAACTAAACCTACCTGTTTACTTAATTCTTTTTTTAAAAAAGAAAACCCTAAATACTAAACCTTAAAACTAACCTTAAACCTACAACACTAAACCTGCAACCCTCAACCCGAAACCCTAACCCATAATCCCATAAAAACCCTAAACCCTAAACACTAAATCTAAACCCTAAACCCTAAAAGCATAAACACTAAAACCCTAAAACCTTAAACCCTAAACCCTAAACCCTAAACCCTAATCCCTATAGCCTATTCCTAAACCCTATACTCGAAACCCCAAACCATAAACCTAAACCTAAAGTAACTAAATAAACTAAAAAAATAAAAATAAACCATAAAACTTAATAAACCTAAACCTAAACCTAAACACTAAAGGCAAAACCTGAAGAACATCACCAGAAACCAAGCTTAGATCCTAGTACAGCGCAAAGGTAGTAGTTATCGAGTGGTGGTGAGGAACTGGAGATCCGGATATGGAGGTGGTGAAATGGTGGTTACAGAGGTGGGACGAGCGACGGTGGTTATAGTCGTGGTGGTGGCAGAGGGAGAGATCCGGGATATGATGGTGGATCTCACTACTCGAGAGGCCAGGGTCATTCTGATTGGAATTGTAGAAACTGAAAAACTCCCAATCTGATCTGCTGTTTATGGAATTGTGTCTTTGGTTTTGCTCTATGCATGATCATTTTTTTATTTATGTCATCGTTCGTGTCTTGGAAAATTTGGTGTGTTACTTGGTTGATGAAATCGAAATGAAGAAATGTGGAATCTGAATTTTCTCTATGTTAAAAAAACCCTAATACCTAAATTATAACCTCAACCTAGACCTAAAACCTAAACATCAACCCTAAACACTAAACCCTAAAAATCTTAAACCCTAAACACTAAACACTAAACCCTAAGCCCTAAACCCTAAACCCTAAACACCAAACACCAAACCTTAATTCCTCAACTAACCTTAAACCCTAAATCCTAAAAAGCTTATAAACTAAACCTAAACTAAATAGAACATAAAAATAAAATAAATAAAATAACCTAAGAAAAAATAAAATAAAATAAAAACATAAACTAAAACAAAAAACTAAACCCAAACCTAAAAGAAAAATAAAATAAAATAAATAAAAACCTAAACTAAACTACAAATAAATAACCTAAAAAAACTAAAATTGAATTAAAAATAAAATAAACCTGAAGTTAAAAAAAAACCTAAACTTAAAAAATAAATCAAAAAAATAAAACCTAAAAATAAATTAAAAATAAAACATAAGCCCTAAACTATTAAAAAAACAAAACTTTAAATAAAAATAAAATTCACAAAATAAAATAAATCTAAACCATAACTAAAATAAACTAAAATCTAAAATATAATAAAATAAAATAAAAATTAAAAATTAAACAAAAATAAAAGAAATAAAACCCTAAACTAAACTAAAAAAAACCTAAACATGAAAACCCTAAATAAAATAAAAACTAAACCTAAAATAAAAATAAAATAAAATAAAACCTAAACCTAAAATAAAACTGAAACATATGAAAAAATAAAAATAAAACTAAACTAAAAAATAAACAAAATCCTAAACCTAAACTTAAAAAATAAACTAAATAAAAAAAATTAAACCTAAAAAAATCAAATTAACTAAAATAAATAAACAAAATAAACTAAATAAATTAAATAAATCTAAACATATCATTTACTTAATTTTAAAAAAAAACCTAAACCCTAAACCCTTAACCTTAATACCAAAATTCTATACCATAAACCCTAAACTCTAAACCTTAAAACCTGAAACTAACCCTAAACCCTAAACCTTAAAAAATAAAAATAAAAATAAAAAAACCCTAACCCAAAACCTTAAATCCTAAAACTAACCCTAAACCCTAAACCCTAAACCTACAACCCCAAACCCTAAGATTTAAACCCTAAAATTCTAAACCCTAAACCCTAAACCTTAAAAAACCCTAAACCCTAAACCTAAAACCTATAGACCTAAATACTAAACATTAAATCCCAAACCTAAACCCTAAACCCTAAACCTTAAACCTTAATCCAAAAACCCTAAACCCTAGAAACCTAAAATCTTAAACCTAAACTAAATAAAATGTAAAAACAAAATAAATAAGAAAACCTATGCATTAATAAATTAAATTAAAAACCTAAATTAAAACCTAAATCTAAATCTAAAAATAATATAAAATAAAAAATAAAAACTAAAATAAAATAAAATAAAGAAAACATAAACTAAATTAAAAAATAAAATAAACCTAAAAATATAAAACTTAAATAAAATAAAACCTAAACGTAAAATAAAAATAAAGTAAACCTAGAATAAAATAAAATAAAAACCTAAACCAAAAAAATAAACATAAAAAAATATAAATAATAAAACCTAAACCCTAAACTAAAAAAAATAACTTAAAATAAACTACATAAAATAAACTAAACTAAAATAAAATTAAGGAAAACATAAACTAAATTAAAAATAAAATAAACCTAAAAATATAAAACCTAAACAAAATAAAACCTAAACGTAAAATAAAAATAAATTAAACCTAGAATAAAATAAAATAAAAACCTAAACCAAAAAAATAAACCTAAAAACATATAAAAAATAAAACCTAAACCCTAAACTAAAAAAATAACTTAAAATAAACAACATAAAATAAACTAAACTAAAATAAACAAAACCTAAACCTAAACCCAAAATAAATTAAAAGTAAGCCCTAAACTAAATATAATAAAATAAACTAAAAAAAAACCTAAGCTTAAACTAAATAATAAAACTTAAAAATAAACCTAAAATAAAAATGAAAAACCTAAACTAAGAAAATAAAATAAAAACCTAAACCTAAAAATAAAAAATAAAACCAAAACCTGAAACATAAAAAAATAAACTAAAATAAAAATAAATATAAATTTAAACCTAAACATAAAAAATAAATTAAAATAAAAAACCTAAACTAAAATAAATAAACCCAAAATATAAAAAAAACTAAACTAAATAAAAATAAAAAATAATCCAAAAAATAAATAAAAATTAAATAGTAAAATAAATAAAAAATCAACTAAATAAACCTAAGCCTAGGAGTTTAC
Organism: Cymbidium sinense; assembly: GCA_021442155.1. NCBI lineage: Eukaryota > Viridiplantae > Streptophyta > Magnoliopsida > Asparagales > Orchidaceae > Cymbidium > Cymbidium sinense. The sequence continues at coordinate 150,572,194 of CM038214.1, forward strand.
TTAATTTATTTTAAAAAAAAACCTTTAAACCCCATAAATTGCCTTAAACCCTAAACCCTAAACCCCAAAAAACCTAAAACCCTAAACCTTAAAACCTACGAAACCCTAAACTCTAACCCTAAACCCTAAACACTAAACCATAAACCCTAAACCCTAAACCCTAAATCCTAAACCTTAACTCTATACCCTAAATCCTGTAAACCTAAAAATATAAGCCTAAACTAAATAAAACATAAAATTAAAATAAATAAAAAAACTAAATCCTAAGTAAAATAAAATAAAATAAGATAAAATAAAAACCTAAACTAAATCTAAACCTAAACATAAAAAATAAAATAAAATTAAGAAAATAAAAGTAAACTAAAATATAATAAATAAAAACCTAAACAAAACTAAAAATAAAATAAACCTAAGAATAAAAAACCATAATATAATTAAATGAAACATAAAATAAAAATAACACTAAAATAAAATTAAATAAAAACTAAATAAAAACCTAAACCTTAAAATAAACCTTAAAATAAATAAAAAATAAGACCTAAACCTTAAACTGAGAAAAACCAAAACTTAAAATAAAAATAAAAAAATAAGAGAAAATAAACCTAAACCTAAAGTAAAATAAATTAAACTAAAATAAATAAAACCTAAACCTAAACCTAAAATAAACTAAACTTAGACCTAAACCTAATCTAAATAAAATAAAATAAACTAAAATTAAACCAAAACATAAACTAAAAAATATAACCTAAAAATAAACCTAAAACCTAAACCTAAAAAAATAAAATAAAAACCTAAACCTAAACGAAAAAATAAAAAAAACCAAAACATAGAAAATAAAATATAAATAAAACACAACTAAAAAGTAAACCTAAACCTAAATCAAAAACTAAAAAATAAACTAAAATAAATATACTAAACTTAATGAAAAAATAAACCTAGCAAAAAATAAATAATAAAATAAAATAAATAAAAGATAAACTAAATAAACCTAAACCTACCGGTTTATATAACTTAAAAATCACTATAAACCCTAAACCTAAACCCTAAACCCTAAACCTTAAACCCTAAACCCAAAAACCTAGTAAACACTAAACCTTAAACTAGGCAAATTGTAAGTCCAGAAGAGTCAGGAATAAGCTAGTTCCCTCAGGTGAGGAGAATGGCCAATGATTTCTAAGGATAAAACAAGGTCGAGCATCTTACATGTGTCAGAAACTCCTATAGACTAGGTTTTGAAGTATCCTTTTTAGGAATAAGTCTTCAACCCTAAGCATTTCTACAATCTTGTGCTGCTAGAATCTAAGCCCTAGATTTCTAAGAAAATGACAACTAAAAATCTAAAATTAAATCCCAAATTTGAAGCCCAATCGTAGGATAGTTGAAATTTCTATTGGTATCCCAGTATCAATAGGAATTTTCTACTAATTCCCATTTAACTCTTGAAAATGACTCTCTCCAATTTGGACCTCTTCGAATTGAATTTTCAAAAATCAATCCTTTAAAAGCTACCTTGGTAGTCTTTAGGAATAACTATTTATTTCTTTAATCGAGAGTATTCTTAGGAAGAGATGCTTCCTAAGATGTAATTAACTATAGAGGCTTGCCTTTATAGGAAACCATGATCCCAAGATAAAATAAATCCTGTTCTACTTTTCCAAGTAGTTTAGGGGAAAATACTCTAGTACACGAGAGTATTTTATTAAAATGATTGAATCCATTCAGGAGAGCATGTTTATCTTTTGAGATAATATGTTTATTCCTTAATTCTATATTTGGTCATCTAAATAAAATATTTCTAAACTCTATTTGGTGTCAATTCTTTACTCTATTCCAGAGAAAACACCAATATATACTTGGCACTATATTAGAGTTTAAAAAAATCCACTTCTCCTATTTTCCTTAAAATTGGGAATAATATTATTTTGACATTTTATTATATTCTTGTGTGGAGAATTTTAAGGGATTGTATTGCTATTGATTATTTACTCTTAAACAAAGGTTTTTATCCACCCTTTAAATGCATCTGTTGCTATCATATTGAGAATGTTAGTCATGTTTTTGTTAATGGTGCCATTACATCTAAAGTTTGGGGTTGGTATGAGGATTTATCTAAATTAAGTTGTTTTAATGGTAATTTAACTTTAATGCAACTTCTTGACTCTTATTTTCTTAATACTATTAAAGGGCATATCAAAATTATGGTGGCTATTACTTTGATTTGGTTTATTTGGCTTGACAGAAATGATGCTAAACATCATAATATGCATTTGAATTATAAGAGGAATATTGCTATGACTAGAGATATGATTTTTTCTTTACATAAGGCCGCTCTTCTTAGTGGTACTAATTTTAGAAGTTGCAAGTTTCTTGCCTCTAAATTGGGTATCCGTTTTTGTTATTATGGCTTGTCTCCAGATTATAAAATTATTCATTGGATTAAGCCTCTTAATTATTGTATTAAAATCAATCTTGAGTTCTATAGAACAAGTCGTTGGTATTTTAGAAATAATCTTGGGAATATTATCTTGGTTTTTTCCACTCCTCTCTCTACTAATTCTATTATTTTTGTTGAATTATTGGTTATTTATCATGCTTTTAAGCTTTGTTTGTATAGAAATTTTCATACTATTTGGTTGGAATCTGATGCTAAGATGGTTGTTGCTATGATCAAATCTAACCATAAGGGTAAAGCTGAGCTTTTTTATTAAATTAGAAATATTAAAGCTATTATATCTAAATTTTCTTTTAAAATTACTCATATTTTAAGAGGTAATGCTTAATTTTTAATGGTTTGGGTTGTAATCTCTAATTTTACTTTGTTTACCAATGTGAATATTTCTAAGAAATTAAGGGGGCTATCAAATGATAAATTTGATTTTCCTTATGTTTGATTTTCTTAGTATTTTTCTTTCTTGTTGGTTTTTCTTGGGGCTTTGTTGATTTCTGGTGGTTTTGGTTTGTTCAATTACTGTTGGCTCCTATCCTTTCTTTGGCACTTTCTATTTTTGTTTTATTCTGGTATTTTATAGGTTGGTATGTTGGCTTTTTCTATTTTGGTTATTAGGCTATTATCAATTATTGCTCTTACTTCTATTGTGGTATCTCTTGTGGGTTTATTTTTTGGCTTTTGATTGGTTGGTTGGCTTTCTTTGGGGGATTTGTGGTTGGTCTTCTTAAGCTTCTTGGTTTTGGGTGCCTTCTCTGGATGTGATGTTGGTTGTGCTACTTTTCCTTTTATTTCATTATAAGGTTGGGCTGGTTTGGTTTTGCGTCTGGCTTCTACTTTCCTTTATGGATTTGGTGGTTGTGTTGTTACTTATTTTGGTTGGTGGTTAATGTGGTCTTTTTTGGTTTATTTAGTCTGGTTGGAGTTAGTGAGCTTGCTGGTTGCTTCTCTTCTTCCCCCATTTCTTCTATTTCTGATATTTATTCCTTGGTTGGTGACTTTGTTTCTTTCTCCTACTACTTTTGGGTGGTTGGATGGTTGTGTTAGCTTGGAATTTTTTCTATGTTGGCTCAATTTTTTTGCTGTTGCCCGATTTGGTTGGTGGCTCTGTTGCTGTTCTTCCTTTTTTGGTGGCAGGTTCTAGATCTTTATTGGTTGTTGGTGTGTGCTTGGGTGCCTTTATGAGGTTTGTTGCTTATGATGGCTAGGATGTTTACTCATTTTTGTTGGTTGGTAACATTTTTTGTGACTATAACCCTCCTTTCAGAGTTTGGCTACTCACAATTTTTTCTTGCCCCTTCTAAAGTTTGTGAATGATCCTGAGCCTTTTCCTTATCTTTTCTTTCATTTCTCTTTATGTCCATTTATTTTATTTTAATTGTGCTTATCTCTGCTTTAGTTTTTTTCCTACAGGTTTCCTTCATTTGCTCTTGGATCTCTTCAAGTGGTATGCTAATCTGCTAATGGATTTGTGTTGTAGTTCTTTTTAGTTTTCCTTCTTTTTTATTTTCTTTTATTAGAGGATTTTTTCTTAGGTCTTTTTGAGCTCTTGATAGTCTTTGAGATTTATCCCTTTAAGGACATTGTATCCTTCACTTTTGGTTATAAAAATTCCCCTTTTTACCAAAAATAAAAAATAAACCCTAAACCCTAAACCCTAAACCCTAAAAACCCTAAAGCCTGAACCCTAAACCCTAAACACAAAAATCCTAAACCCTAAACCCTAACCCTAAATCCTAATCCCTAAAATCCTAAACCCTAACCATAAACCCTAAACCCTAAACCTTAAACCCTAAACCCTAAACTCTAAACCCTAAAAACCTAAACTAAATAAAATGTAAAAATAAAATAAATAAAAAAACCAAAACCTAAATAATATAAAAAAAATCAAAATAAAATAAAAAACTAAGCTAAAACATAAACCTAAACCTAAAAATATAATAAAATAAAAAAATAAAAATAAACTAAAATAAAATAAATAAAAACCTAAACTAAATGAAAAAATAAAGTAAACCTAAGAATGAAAAACCTAAATGAAATAAAAACTAAACATAAAATAAAAATAAAATAACCTTAAAATAAAACAAAATAAAAACTAAATAAAAACTGAACTTAAAATATAAACCTAAAAATAAATAAAAACAAAAACCAAAACCCTAAACTAAAAATATCCTAAACCTAAAATAAAATAAAATAACAAAATAAAAAAGTTAAACTTAAACTAAAATAAACTAAACAAAAATAAATAAAACATAAACCTAAACCTAAACTAAATATAATAAAATAAACTAAAATTAAACTTGAACCTAAACAAAAAAATAAAACCTAAAATAATCCTAGAATAAAACCTAAGACCTAAACCTAAAAAAATAAAATAAACTTAAACCTAAAAATTAAAAATAAAACCTATAAAATAAAATAAAAATAAAACTCAACTAAAAAATAAACCTAAACCTAAACATAAAAAATAAACTTAAATAAAAAATGTAAACTAAAATAAATAAACCTAAAATAAATAAACTAAGCTAAATAAAAATAAAAAATAAAATAAACTAAAATAAATAAAAAATAGATTAAATATACTAAATAAACTTAAACCTATTGGTTAACTTGATTTTCTTTTTTTTAAAAAAACCTTAAACCCAAAATCCTAAACCCTAAACCCAAAATCCTAAACCTAAAACCCCTAAAACCTAAACCCTAAACCTAAACCATAAAAAACCCTAAACCCTAAACCTAAACCCCTAAACCCAAACCCCTAAACCTAAACCTTAAAAGTAACTAAATAAATAAAAAATAAACCTAAAACCTAAACCTAAACCTAACATCACCATTAAAACAAATATCAGCATAATGGAGGGATAGATGAGGATGGAGGATATTATGGTGGATTCCGCTACTTGAGAGGCCAGGGTGGTTACGATGGGAACCAAGGAAATTGAAGAACAGTCATTCCAATCTACTGCTTATGGAATTATGTCTTTATAGTAGAGATGATTTTATTTATCTAGGGTTTTTAATTTGCTCTATGCATGCTCATTTTTTATCTATGTCACCACTTGTGTCTTAACTTAGAAGAAAAGTTAAATCTGAATTTATTCTCTGTTAAAAAAAACCAAAAACCCTAAACCCTAAACTAAAACTCAACTAAAACCTTAATCTAAACTCCCTAAACTAAAACCCTAAAAAACCTAAAAAACCTAAACCTAAACTAAACCCAAACCTAAAACTCTAAACCTAAACCCTAACCAACCTTAACTAACCCTAAAAACCCTAAAACTAAATTAACCTAACCTAACCTTAACCCTAACTCTAAACCTAAACCTAATCAACCTAAACTTAAATCACCACTAAACCTAAACTTAACCCTAAACCTAACTCTGACTCTAAACTTTATCCTTAACTTAACCCTCCCTAACTCCTAACCCAACCCTAACCTTAACCTAACCCTAACCCTAAACCCAAAACACTCCTCCCTCCCCACTCTTTTTCTCCAATTTTGCAACCCTCATTGTGGCACATCCCCGTCTAGGGATCTCTATAATTTTAGCTTCAGTTTTGATAGAATTCAAAGGCTTGAATAAAATATGTTCGATTATGTGATGCTTCATCCTTAATCATGGCTATGGTGAGTTTGATTCATATGGCTCCACCTCAAATTTTGGATGCTTTGGCTAAGACATCAGACATTTTTGGGATCAGCAACCTAAATGCTACAAATTCTACTAAATCATTTAAGGAAGCGCTCTCTAGTAAGGTTTCTCACCTTGTTGAGTTAGTTAATCTCATTTTGACTTCTTTCATGGTTTTCTAGTCATTATGTGCTCTGATGTGGAAGTTGAATTATTGGTGAAACCATTTGAATTCTCTCTTGTTAGAAAATTTGCTTTACGTTGTCTGAATTTGGATAAAATCTACACCTTTTTTCATCCTCTTAAGCTTACGGGTGCCTTCTCGATTGGTCTTAGTGACCCTAAGCATATTCTGATTTAACTTTCTAATGATCTAGATTATTCATGTATTTTTGCGCATCACTCTTCATCTTTAATTATCAAATGCGCTTACTGAAGTGGTCACCCCTTTTTGACATTAAGGAAGAATCTCTTATTGTCCTTGTTTGGTTATCTCTTCCTAATATGCCCATTCATTTTGTTACACATCATGTGCTTTCTATAGTTGGGGCTCTTTTTGGTCTACCTTTGCTACTCGCGACCATTGAGCTATCTCAGCCTTATGTGGCTCAGATCCGAGTGGAATTAGACATAAAAAAAATACCTTAAGGAAGTTTGGATTGGATCTAAAAAATATGGGTATTCATAAAAGGTTGAATTGGAGAATCTTCCAATTTTTTGTTCTAACTATAAAATTCATGGCCATGAAAATTTTGACTGCTTTATTCTCCATCCTCATTTAAGAAAGACCAATCCTCCCAAATAAAATCTTGTTCCTAGTCATAAGTCGATCCTTACATATGTTCCAAAATCATCCTCAAATACTAAGAATGGTATGAAGGCTGCTATTAAGGTTGATTCCTTGAATATCAAGGTCATTTCTGTTGAACCAATTTTGGTTCCTACTGTTGTTATGGCTTCAGCTGATTTTCAGAATGGGAAAGATGATTTACCTCTTACCTCTTCTTTAAATTTAAAAATTTCCAATGTGAAGAATAACATATTTTCAAGGTTATTGGATGATGATTTTGTTTCCCTTGATTCTATCATTACTTCTATGCCAACTTTGATTGATGAAAATTAAGTTTTCAATGAAGATTTAAATGATGTCGAGCAAGCTAAAAATATTTATGATCTAGATTTAACTATCTATGCTTTTAATGGTTATAAATCATCACTGTCTCTCATTTCTAATCTTGGTATTCATGTTAATCCTACTTTTCAACTTAATTTAGATTTGGAAGAGGGTGAAATCCTCAATAAACACTTGGAGAAGTCTCCTAAATTACTGACCAATGTTACTAAATCTTACTCAGATGATGACTCTAGGGGAAAAGGAAATGGTTTTCAAATTTATCATGCCAAAAAGAGAAAATGTGTTAAAAATTACCGTCATAAACTATCTAAAAACACTAGATCTGCTATAGCCTCTCACCCTTCTCTTAATTATCCTTTTCTTTCCCCCTTTTTACTTTCATTATAATTAATTTCTTATTGGGAACGTTAGACGGATTAGTACCCTCTATATTTCAAAATCGTATTAGAAATCTTTGTCGCATTCATAATATTTCTTTACTCATTGTTTTGGAACCTCTTATTCAAGCTAATAAAATTAATCATGTTGCTAGAATGATCGGCTAAAACAAATTTTACTCCAATGTTAGTAATAAGATTAGTGTTTTTAGAATAATTTCATTGAGGTTTTTATTATTGATGATTTTGAACAAGTTGTTAATGCTCAAATCTCTTATGGTGACTATTGTGTTTTGGGCTCTTTTGTTTATGCCTTTTGTTATAAATCTAGTCAAAACCTCCTTTGGGATAATTTGAGAAATTTTACTACCTCGATCAACAAACCTTAGTTTCTAGGCAGTGATTTCAACACTATTTTATTTTCTTCAGAAATGGAGTGGTGGTTGCTCTCCCAATATTTATTAAATGGAAGAATTTTCCAATATGATCCTAGATTGTAATTTAATTGATATTGGCTCTAAGGTTTCTAACTACACTTGGGAAAACTTTAGACTTTGGCAAAGGTTGGACATGATTCTTTTTAATACTCATGGATTACTCAATGGTCTATTACTTATGTTGATCATTTAAGTAGAACCTTGTATAATCATGCTCCTCTTCTAGTTTCTGTTAAACATAATTCTAATAAATTAAAAAAATTGTCTCATTTTAGATTTCATAACATGTGGATTAAGCATATTAATTTCCTTGATGTTGTAGCTAAGAATTTGAAAGCCCCTATACATTATGATAATTCGATTATGGGGATGAATAGACTTTGGTTTAAACATAAAAGACTTGAACTCTCTATTATGTCTAATCCTTCTAAGCTTACAGAATTGACTGAAGCGAAAGATAACCAAGTCAATTTTTAAAATATGGAAGAGACTTACTAGCACCAAAAAGTTGGTAGTAAAGATATTACGGATGGTGATAGGAATACTAGGTATTTCCATGCTTTGGTTAAAAAAAGAGAGCTTCGAATAATATTCAAAAAATTAAAAATGATTATGAAGATTGGATTATGAAGAAAAATGAGATTAAGGATTCAGTTATTAATTACTTTATAAATATGCTTAACAAGAATTGCTCTTATGAAGCTATTTCCAAATCACACCAGATTCTTTCCATTATTAAAAATGATGATAATGATTTGCTTACCATTGTGCCTAATGAAGATGAATTTTTTAAAGTTCTAAATAGCATGAACATTGATTATGTTGCTGGTCCGGAGGGTTTCACTACTCAATTTTTTCAAAAATGTTGGTTTATCATTAAAAATGATTTGATTGAGGTTATGATTGTTTTTTTTAATGGTTATCCTTTTTGAGATATTTTTTTATTATTTTCATTATTCTCATACCAAAAAAAGATAACATGGATTATTGGGGCGATTTTAGACCTATTAATCTTTGCACCTTCTTCAAAAATATGATTTCTAAAATCCTTACCAACAGACTTAGTCCTTTACTTAATAAAATTATCTCCCTCAACCCAACTGGTTTTGTTAGAGGTAAATCTATTTCTGAGAATATTTTACTTGCTAAAGAACTAATTCACAATCTTGATGCTAAGACTAGAGGGGGCAACATTCTTTTCAAATTAGATATTACCAAAGCCTTTGATAACATCTCTTGGGACTTCCTTTTCTTTTGAATTTATTTGGGTTTTCTAAAAAATTATTTTTCTTATCAAAAAATTGTATCCATCAATAATGGTTTTGATTTTGCTTAATGGGGAAGCCCTGGGTTTATTTCCCTCTTCTCATGTCTTAAGACACAGGGATCCCTTATCTCTCGATTTATTTATTATTGTTGTTGAGTACTTATCTAGGAGCTTCAATGATTTATTCTTAAATAATCCTAGTATGTACTATAGAACACTTGGTGGTCTCCCTATTTTCCATCTAAGTTTTTCTAATCATTTTATTATTTTTTGCAATGCTTCTATTCATCACATCAAGCATTTTAAAAAAATTTTAAATAAATTTGGCACAAAAAGTGGCCTTTCGATAAATGATAAGATAATATATTTTATCACTTCCTCTAGCATCTCCAATACTAAAATCAAACAATTCCTTCATATCACTAATTTTAAACATCAATAATTACCTCTAAGTACTTGGGTGCTCCACTCTTTAAAGGCCCAAAACGTTCCCATCTCTTTGATGAGTTAATTCAAAAAATTTCAAATAACATATCTATTTGGGAATTCCATTTACCATCCTTTGGTAGGCTCACTATCTTAAAACACTCTCAAGTCTATGCCTCTTAATTTGATTCAAACTATTATTCCCAAATGCTACACTTATCAGAATTGATCATTTACTTAACAAATTTTTTGGGGCTCCAATAATTCTACCAAAAGAATGCATTGGACATCTTGGAATAAATGGTGTGGTCCTTTTGGTGAAGGTGCTCTTAGTTGCAAACCTATTTGTGAAGCTATCACTGGATTTTCTCATAAACTCTGGTGGAAATTTTGAAAGAATTATAGCCTTTAGGCTAATTTTTTGATGTAAAAATATTGCCAAGGTAAACACCCTCTTAACTATGTTTATAAAGTTGGTGACTCTCCGGTTTGGAAAAGGCTTTGTTCCATTAAATGGGATGTTGAATCAATTATATCTGGGGTATCCAAATTCAATTTTTCCTTACCAAGATAATTGGATGGGCATCGATCTATTGATACCCATTTATCTACCCACTCTACTGCTATCAAAGTTAATTATTTTGGCTTAATAAAATTGGAATGAAAACAAACTTGAGAACTATATCCCTATTTCTCTTATTGACAACTTTAGAAATATTCCCATTTCTTCTAACAAACCTAACCAAATTTGTATTAAACTTTGTCATAATGGTGATTTTGTTCTTAAAGATATTTGGAACTTTATTAGAGATAAACATCACCCTTCTAATGTTTTTATTAAACTTTGGAACATTATCATTCCCATTTCCAATTTGGTTTTAGCTTGGAGGATTTTGAATAACTATATTCTGTACTCTTTTTCTGACTAAATGGTTTTATTTACCTTCAAAGTGCTATTGTTGCTTTCATATTGAAAATGTAAATCATGTTTTTGTCAATGGAGTTGTTGCTACTAAATTATGGTTTTGGGATGATGATTTATTTAATACCAAATATTTTCATGGTTCTCTTTCTCTACATCAACTTCTGGAAGCCTTTTTCAAAAACATTGTGAAAGGTCAAATAAAAGTTTTAAATGCTATTACCATTATCTGGTTCATCTGGATGAATAGAAATGATGCTAAATATCATGGTATTCCTATGAACCATAAAAGGATCTTGGCTAGAACTAAAGAAAAAATTCATGTTCATTCTAATGCCAATCTTATTAGTAACATTCATTTTAGAGGTTACAAATTTGTGGTTAAAAAATTGGGTATCATTTTGCCTGATCTAGACTCTCAAAAAGGTGCTAGGATTATCGGTTGGATCAAACCTAAAGATAATGTGATTAAAGTTAATACTGATGGTTCTATTGCTTCCAATAAATATGGTTGTGGTGGTATCCTTAGGGATTCTAATGGTACGATTATTTGTGCTTTTGCTTATCCTCTCAAAGCCTATTTTGTTCTCTTTGTTGAGCTTATGGTTGTTAATAAAGCAATTGAAATTTATTTGAATAAAGGTTTCCTCAACATCTAGATTGAAATTGATGCTCTCTTGCTTCTTAACATCCTTAATTCCAATAAAAATGGGAATGCTAAATTATTTTATCTTCTTAATCATTCTAAAATTCTACTTTCTCATGTTAATTTTAAAATTTCCCACATCCTTCATGAAGGTAATGGTTGTGATGATTATTTAGCTAATCTTCACTTTATTTGACAACTATAAATTTTAAAAAATTATTAAGAGGTTTGGTTAATTTGGATAACACTTGATTGCCTTATCTCAGATTATAATTTCTTAGCTTGGTTTTATTATTTGTTTTTTATGATCCCTTGTTTTGTTTGCCTCATTAAACAATCTTTGCTATGGTGATCATTAATTTTCCCTCTTTGGGTCTATGTTTTTCAACTCGCTTTTTATTTTGGCCTTTGTTGTTCCCCGGTAGTTTTTTGCAAGTGTAATGGTTTTTGGTTTTCATTTTGGTGGTTTCACTACCGGGTTATTACCAAAATTTTCCCTTTGTTTTCTTATTTCCTCCTTCTTTGCTTTTTATGTAGGCTTTTCTTTCTATATGGGTTTTCCTTTTCTAGCATACATCCAAACCTATTAAATTTACTGCTGTGGTGGCTGATAGTGTGGCTTTGTTGGCTAGTTATTGGTCGGCATTTTGGTTGGTTAGGTTTGGTTGGCTATTTTGGTGGTTTATCTTGCATGAATTGGGCATGGTGGAGGTGGTTGGCAAGTTTTGTTGACCTTAGTGGTAGGATTCATAATTTATGTTTTATTCTTTGGTTATGGGTTGGACCTCCATACTCATGGTTTGGGTTTGGGTATTGTTCTAAATGGCTAATTTATGGCTCTGGTGGTTGTTATTTGGCTTTGCTTTTAAATTTATTGGATGCCTTTATGTTGTTTTGTTTTTATTTTGTTTTTGTATCTTCTTCTCCTCGCAGCTTTCATGCCCTTATAGATTGGATTTTCTTCCTTGATTGGGTTTGGTGGTCGTTGTCCGTCTTCATTCTTTCCTGGCTATCTTGTATGGTTTTGACTATTGTTGGTCTTATTCTGATGTTTTGGGTTGGATGACTTGGATCTTTGTTGAGGTGGTTTGCTAGGAGGATTTGTTGGATGGTTTGGTTGGTCATTTTAAAGTTGGTGAGGGTGCTAAGTTTTTCCTGCTCATTTGGTGACTGTTCTAGGAACCTGCTAGTTGTGTTTTAGTGTTTTTTTCTACTGGTTTCTTCTTGCTTGACCTCTTTTCTCTGTAGAAACCCCCTTTCCTATTTTATGGTTGTTCCTTTTTTTAAGTTGTTTTTTTGTTATTGCTCCTTTCTACTTTGTTGAGGGAGGATCTGAGCATTTATGGTTTTCCTATTTGCTCTTATTTGTCTATGTTTAGTGTTGTTACCCATATCATGATGTCCTCTTGATTTTGGTATTCCTTTTTGGTGGTTTTTGTGCTCCTTTGTTTTGCTACTATCCTGTTTGCTTATCTATCTTATTGCTTGGTTATTCTGGTATTTGGTGATTGACTTTTATCTTTGCTATTTGGAGGGTTTTGCAAGCTTGCTGGAGGACCATCTTTAGATAATGTTCTACACGAAGTATGCTGGCAATGATGGCCTTGATGTTTCCCACTCTATCTTTTTTTGGCTCATCGCATTATATGTAATTGTAACCCTTCTCCCTAAGTTTGAAGCTTACATATAGTGTTGGAGATGATTGTAATTGAGCTCTTTTTCTTTACTTTACTCCTTTATCCGCTTACTCTTATGCTTGATTAATTGTACTCACTTTCAAAAGTATGTTGAAGATTTCTTTACGTGTTAGACACTCTTGCAAGTGGATCTTGGCCATCAAGGAAGGACCATATGAAGTTATTGTCTACATAGATTTTAGTTGTTACTTGGTCATTTTAGTTCTTTTGCTTTCTTTCTCTAATTATTGTAATAGTTAGGGAGTTTATCTCTTTAAGACTTATTGAAGCTCTTTGAGCATTAACTAGAGATTTACCCCTCTAATGCATTTCTGAACCTTTTCTAATAAAATTTTTCTAATTTCCCAAAAAAAAATCATAAACCTTAAACCCTAAATCCAAACCCTATTAAACCTAAACCCTAAACTCTAAAATCCTAAACTTAAACTTAAACCCTAAACCTTAAACCCTAAACTAAACCTAAACCCTAAACCCTAAACCCTAAACCCTAAACTCCTAACTAAGATAACCTAAACTAAAAACCCTAAAGCTAAAAGCCTAAACACTAACCTAAATCCTAAACCCTAACCTAAACCCTAAAACTAAACCCTAAACCCTAAAACCCAATACCCTAAACCCTAAAACCATAAACCTAAAACCTAAAAACCTAAACCTAAACTAAATAAAACCTAAAAGTAAAATAAATAAAAAACCTAAACCTAAATAAAATAAAATAAAAACTTAAACTTAACCTAAAAATAAAATAAAATAAAAAAATAAAAAACTAAAATAAAATAAATAAAAACCTAAACTAAACTAAAAATATATTAAACCTAAGAATAAAAAACCTAAATAAAATAAAACTAAATGTAAAATAAAAAATGAAATAAACCTAAAATAAAAGAAAATAAAAACCTAAACCTAAAAAATAAACCTAAAAATAAATAAATAAATAAAACCTAAACCCTAAACTAAAAAAAAACCTAAACCTAAAATAAAAATAAACTAAACAAATAAAATAAACTTAAACCTAAACTAAAATAAATAAAACCTGAACCTAAACTTATAATAAACTAAACCTAAACCTAAACCTAAACATAATAAAATAAATAAACTAAACATAAACCTAAACCTAAACTAAAAAATCAAACCTAAAAATAACCCTTAAATAAACCTAAAACCTAAACCTAAAAACCTAAAATAAAAGCCTAAACCTAAATCTAAAAATAAAACTAAACCTAAGCATAAAAAATAAACTAAAATAAAAACCATAAACAAAATTAAATATACCTAAAATAAATAAACTAAACAAAATAAAACTAAAAAATAAAACTAAATAAAAATTAAAATTAAAGTAAACTAAAATAAATAATAAATAAACTAAATATACTGAATAAACCTAACCCTACCAGTTTACTTAATTATTTTTAAAAAAACCTTAAACCCTAAATCCTAAACCATAAACCCTAAAGCCTAAACTAAACTAAAATAAATAATTAATAAACTAAACTAATTAAAAAAAACCTAAAAAATAATAATAATAAAATAAATATCCTAAATAAATAAAACCTAACCTAATTAAATAAAACCCTAAACTCAAAATAATAAAATAAAATAAAAATAACCCTAACCTTAAACCCTAAACCCTAAACCTACAACCCTAAACCCTAAACCCTAGAACCCTAAACCCTAAACCCTAAACCCTAAACCCTAAACCTAAAAACTCTAAACCTTAAACTCTAAACCAGAAACCTTAAAACCTATAACCCTAAACCCTAAACCCTAAGCCCTAAAACCTACAACCCTAAACCCTAAACACTAAAAACCTAAAAACCTAAACCTAAATTAAATAAAACCAAAAAAAAATAAAAAATAAAATACTTAAACCTAAATAAAAAAAAAATAAAACCTAAACTAAAACCTAAACATAAGCCAACACCTAAACATAAACCTAACCCTAAAAATTAAATAAAATAAAAATAAACTAAACAAAATAAAATAAATAAAACCTAAAGTATAAAAATTAAATAAACCTAAAATAAAAAAACAAATAAAATAAAATAAAATAAAAAAATAAAATAAAACCTAAACCTAAAAAAATAAACCCTAAACTAAAAAAAGCTAAACCTAAAATAAACAAAATAAAATAAACCTAAACCTTAACTAAAATAAAAAACTAAAATAAATAAAACCTAAACCTAAACCAAAAATAAACTAAACGTAAACCCTAAACTAAATAAAATAAAATAAAGTAAAAATAAACCTAAACCTAGACGAAAAAATAAAACCTAACAATAAATTTAAAGTAAAAACCTAAACCTAAAAAAGATAAAATAATAACCTAAACCTAAACCCAAAAATAAAAAAATAAAATCTAAACCTAAAAAAATCAAAAACAAACACAAAGCTAAACCTAAACCTAAAAAATAAACTGAAATGAAAAACCTAAACTAAAATAAATAAACCTAAAAAAAATAAAAAATAAGCCTAAATAAAAATAAAAATAAACTAAACTAAAATAAATAAAAAATCAACTAAACTTAAAAGATAAAACAATAACCTAAACCTAAACCTAAAAATAAAAAATTAAACCTAAACCTAAAAATAAAAAAATAAAACCTAAACCTAAAAAAAGCAAAAACAAACACAAAGCTAAACCTAAACCTAAAAAATAAACTGAAATAAAAAACCAAAACTAAAATAAATAAACCTAAAAAAAATAAAAAATAAGCCTAAATAAAAATAAAAATAAACTAAAATAAAATAAATTAAAAATAAACTAAATAAACCTAAACATACCAGTTTACTTAATTTTAAAAAAAAATACCTTAAACCCTAAACCATAAACCCTAAACCCTAAATCCTAAACACTAAAACTAACCCTAAATCGAAAACCCTAAACTTACAACACTAAACCCTAAACCCTAAACCATAAACCTAAACCCTAACCCTAACCTTAAACCTTAAATAAAGCCTAAACCATAAACCCTAAACCCAAAAGCCTAAACCCTAAACCTAACTCTAAACCCTAAATCCTTAAAACATAAACCCTAAACCCTAAACCCTAAACCCTAAACCCTAAACCCTAACCCTAAACCGTAGACCCTAAACCTAAACCAAAAGTAACTAAATAAATTAAAAAGTAAAATGAAACCCTAAAACTTAATAAACCTAAACCTAAACCTAAACCTAAACCCTAGGAATGGGTAGAACCTTGACGGTAAAATCATCACCGTCAACCAGAATTAGCATACATCTAGCGATCGAAGCAAAGGGAGAGGCGACAGTTATCGTTGTGGTGGTGGACAATCTAGAGGTGCTGCTGGATGTAGAGGTAGTGGTCGAAGCATTAGTGGTCATGGAGGTCGGGAGCGAGGTGCTACATAGTGGTGGCAAAGGGAATGATCGAGGTATGGTAGATCCAACTATTCAAGAGGACAGGGTGGTTCTGATGGGAACTGGAGAAACTGAAGAACGGTCGATCCGATCTAGTGCTTATGAAATTATTTCTTTATAGTACAAATAGTTCTAGTTATCTAAGGATTTTGATTGGCTCTATGCGTGCTCATTTTTTATCTATGTCATCGCTTGTATCTTAGAAAACTTGGTGTATTAGTTGGTTGATTAAATCGAAAAGAAGAAATGTTGAATCTAAATTTGTTCTCTATTAAAAAAACCTAAAACCAAAAACTATAAACTAAAACCTACACCTCAAACCTAAACCCTAAACCCTAAACACTAAAAAAAAAAAATAAAAAATAGAAAAACCAAAAAAAACCTAACCCTAAACTCAAAATCCAAAACCTTAAACCCTAAAACCTCTAACCCTAAACCCTAAACCATAAACCTTAAACCTTGAAAACCTAAAAACCTAAAGCTAAACTAAATAAAACCTAAGAATAAATAAATAAATAAACCTAAACCTAAATAAAATAAATAAATAAAAATAAATAAAAATAAATAAAATAACTAAACTAAAACCTAAACCTATACCAAAACCTACAAATAAAATAAAAAATAAAAACTAAACAAAAATAAAATAAATAAAAACATAAATTGAACTAAAAAATAAAATAAACATAAAAATAAAAACCTAAATAAAATAAAGACTAAACCAAAATTATAAGTAAAATAAACCAAAACTAAAATAAAATAAAAACTAAATAAAAACTTAAACATAAAAAATAAAACCTAAAAATAAATAAATAAAACCTAAACCTTAAACTAAAAAAAGCCTAAACCTAAAATAAACAAAATAAAATATACCTAAACCTAAACAAAAATAAACAAAACTAAAATAGATAAAATCGAAACCTAAATTATAAACTAAATAAAATAAAATAAACTAAAAAAAACATATACCTAAACTAAAAAATAATACTTAAAAATAAACCTAAAATAAAAAACCTAAAACCTAAACCTAAAAAAGTAAAATAAAAATGAAAACCTAAACCTAAAAAAAAGAAAACCTAAACCTAAAAAATAAACCAAATAAATTAAAAAAACCTAAACCTGCCACTTTACTTATTTTAAAAATAAACCTAAACTAAATCCTGAACCCCAAACCTAAAACCTAAACCATAAATCCTAATTCCTAAACCCTAATAATAATAATAAAAAAAATCCTTAACTCATAACACTAAACCCTAAAACTAACTATAAACCCTAAACCTACAACCCTAAACCTTAAACCCTAAAACCTAAAACCTTAATGCCCTAACCTAAAACACTAAACCCTAAACCCTAAACTCTAAACCCTAAACCCTAAACCCTAAACCCTAAAAACCCTAAACCTTAAAGCATAAACACTAAACTATAAACCCTAACCCTAAATCCTAAACCCTAAAACCCTAAATCATAACACCCTAAACCGTAACCCTGAACTCTAAAAACCTAAAAAACTAAACCTAAAAAATAAAATAAAATAAAACTCAAATAAAAGTAATCCTAAACCAAAACCTAAACCTAAACCTAAAACATAAATGGAAATAAAAAACCTAAAATAAAAGAAACAAACCTAATATAAATAAACTAAACTAAAAAATAATAAACCTAAATAAAAATAAAAAATAAATAAAAAATAATAAATTAAACTAAGTAAACCTAATCCTACAAGTTTACATAATTTAAAAAAAAAACACTAAACCTTAAATCTAGAACCCTAAACCCTAGACCCAAAAACTAAACCAAAACTCTTAAAATAAAAAAAATAAAAAAATTAAAAAAACCCTAACCTTAAACTTTAAACCCTAAAACTAATCCTAAACCCTAAACCCTAAACCTACAACACTAAACCTACAACCCTAAACCCTAAATCATAAACCCTAAAAAACCCTAAACCCTAAACTCTAAATCTAAACCCTAATTCCTAAACCCTAAGCCATAACCTAAAACCCTAAACCCTAAAATTATAAGCCCTAAACCCTAAACCCTAAACCCTAAACCCCAACCCCCTAACCCTAAACATTAAACCCCAAACCCTAAATTTATCCTAAGTAACTAAATAAATTAAAAAATAAACCTAAACCTAAAACCTACTAAACCTAAACATAAACCTAAACTCTAAGAATGGGAAGAACCTTGATGGCAGGAACATCACTGTCAACTAAGCTCAGTCCAGATTTGGCAGTGGAGGCGAAGTTGGAGGAAGCGATTATCATAGTGGTGGTGGGGGATTTGGAGTTGTTGGTGGATACGGAGGTGGTGGTCAGAGCATTGGTGGTTATAGAAACTGGAGGAATGACAAAGGTTATAGTCATGGTGGTGATAGAAGGAGCGATCGGGGATATGATGGTGGATCCTGCTACTCGAGAGGCCGGGGAGGTTCTGATGGAAACAGGAAGAAATTAAAGAATAGTCGATACGATCTACTGCTTATGGAACTCTGTCTTTATAGTAGAGACAGTTCTAGTTATCTACGGTTTTTGATTTTCTCTATGTGTGCTCATTTTTTATCTATGCCATCGCTTGGGTCTTAGAATTCTTGATGTGTTACTTGGTTGATGAAATTGAAAAGAAGAAATGTTGAATCTAAATCTATTCTCTGTCAAAAAAAAAACCAAAACCTTTAACTCTAAACTAAAACATGAACCCTAAACCTCAAACATAAACCATAAACTCTAAATCATAAAAATTTTAAAAAATATCCTAACCCAAAACCCTAAACCTACAACACTAAGCCTACAACACTAAGCCCTAAGCCTAAACCCTAAACCCTAAACCCTAAACCTTAAACCCTAAACCCTAACCGTAAACCCTTAACCTTAAAAGCATAAACCCTAAAACCCTAAACCCCAACCTAAATCCTAAACCCTAAACTAAACCTAACCCTAAACCCTAAACACTAAACCCCAAAACCTAAACCTAAACCTAATGTAACTAAATAAATTAAAAAATAAACCTAAACCTTAAAACTTAATAAACCTAAACCCTAAGAATGGGTAGAACCTTGATAGTAGGAACATCACTGTCAACCGTGCTCAAGATAGATCAAGGTGGAGGAAAAGGCGGCGTTATCAGTGGGATATCGAGGCAATGATCATAGGTGTGGATGTAGCGTAAGAGCGATGGAGGTTACAAATGTGGTGCTAGCGGAGGGAGAGATCGGGGATATGATGGTGGATCCTACTACTCGAGAGGTATGGGTGGTCCTGATGGGAATTAAAGAAATTGAAGAACGATCGATCTGATTTGCTGCTTATTGAACTATGTCTTTATAGTAGAGGCAGTTCTAGTTATCTAGGCTTTTTGATTTGCTCTATGCGTGCTCATTTTTTATCTTTATAATCACTTGTGTCTTAGAAACTTGGTGTGTTACTTGGTTGATGAAATCAAGAAGAAGAAATGTTGAATCTGAATTTGTGCTATGTTAAGAAAAAATCTAAAACCTTAGACCCTAAACTAAAACCTGAACCTTAAACCTAAAATCTAAACCTGAAACCCTAAACCCTAAACCTAAACCTAAAAAATAAATAGAAATAAAAAACCTAAAATAAAAGAAATAAACCTAATACAAATAAACTAAACTTAAAAAAATAAACCTAAATAAAAATAAAAAAATAAAATAAACAAAAAATAAATTAAGTAAACTAAGTAAACCTAATCCTACAAGTTTACTTAATTTAAAAAAACACTAAACCCTAAACCCTAGACCCAAAAACAAACCCTAAACCCTTAAAATAAAAAAAATAAAAAAATTAAAAAAACCCTAACCTTAAACTTTAAACCCTAAAACTAATCCTTAACCCTAAACCCTAAACCTACAACACTAAACCTACAACCCTAAACCCTGAATTGTAAACCCTAAAAAACCTTAAACCCTAAACTCTAAATCTTAAACCCTAATTCCTAAACCCTAAGCCCTAACCTTAAACCCTAAACCCTAAAATCATAAACCCTAAACCCTAAACCTAAAACCTAAACCCCAACCCCCTAACCCTATACATTAAACCCCAAACCATAAATTTAAACCTAAGTAACTAAATAAATTAAAAAATAAACCTAA
This sequence comes from Cymbidium sinense, assembly GCA_021442155.1. Lineage (NCBI taxonomy): Eukaryota > Viridiplantae > Streptophyta > Magnoliopsida > Asparagales > Orchidaceae > Cymbidium > Cymbidium sinense. The sequence continues at coordinate 150,592,662 of CM038214.1, forward strand.
AACCAAAAACCTACTAAACCTAAACATAAACCTAAACTCTAAGAATGGGCAGAACCTTGATGGCAAGAACATCACCATCAACTAGGCTCAGTCCAGATTTGGCAGTGGAGGCGAAGGCGGAGGAAGAGATTATCGTAGTGGTGGTGGGGGATTTGGAGTTATTGGTGGATACGGAGGTGGCAATCAGAGGATTGGTGGTTATAGAGGCTGGAGGAGTGACAAAGGTTATAGTCGTGGTGGTGACAGAGGGAGCGATCGGGGATATGATGGTGGATCCCACTACTCGAGAGGCTAGGGAGGTTCTGATGGAAACTGGAAGAAATTGAAGAATAGTCGATATGATCTGCTGCTTATGGAACCGTGTGTTTATAGTAGAGACAGTTCTAGTTATCTAGGGTTTTTGATTTTCTCTGTGTGCTCATTTTTTATCTATGCCATCGCTTGGGTCTTAGAATTCTTGATGTGTTACTTGGTTGATGAAATTGAAAAGAAGAAATGTTGAATCTAAATCTATTCTCTGTCAAAAAAAAAAAAAACCAAAAACCTTTAACTTTAAACTAAAACATGAACCCTAAACCTCAAACATAAACCATAAACTCTAAATCATAAAAATTTTAAAAATATCCTAACCCAAACCCTAAACCTAAGCCTACAACACTAAGCCCCCAAACCCAACCCTAAACCCTAAACCTAAACCCTAAACCCTAAACCTTAAACCCTAAACCCAGCAAAAGCTAAAATACAAATCCTAAATCCAAAACTCTAAACCCAAACCTAAACCCTAACCATAAACCCTAAACTAAACCCCAAACCCCAAACCTAAACCTAATGTAACTAAATAAATTAAAAATAAACCTAAACCTTAAAACTTAATAAACTAAACCCTAAGAATGGGTAGAACCTTGATAAGGAACATCACGACCAAGCTAAGTATATAGATGCGGGGAAAAGAGGAGGCGGTAGTTATCCTTGATGGATGTCAGTGATGGTCATAGCAATGGTGGTTATGTAGGTAGAAGGAGCGATGGAGGTTACAGATGTGGTGCTAGCAGAGGGAGAGATCGGGGATATGATGGTGGATCTCGCTACTCGAGAGGTCGGGGTGGTCCTGATGGGAATTAAAGAAATTGAAGAACTACCGATCCGATTTGCTGCTTATTGAACTATGTCTTCATAGTAGAGGCAGTTCTAGTTATCTAGGCTTTTTGATTTGCTCTATGCATGCTCATTTTTTATCTTCATCATCGCTTGTGTCTTAGAAAACTTGGTGTGTTACTTGGTTGATGAAATCAAGAAAAGAAATGTTGAATCTGAATTTGTGCTCTGTTAAGAAAAAAATCTTAAACCTTAGACCCTAAACTAAAACTTGAACCTTAAACCTAAAACCTAAACCTGAAACCCTAAACCCTAAACCCTAAAACCTAAACCCTAATACAAAAACAAAATAAAAAATTAAAAAACCTAACCTAAACCCCTAAAACCTAAACCCACTAAACCCAACCTGACCCTCAAAACTAATACACCTAAACCCTAAAACCCTAAACCCTAAACCTAAACATAAATAAAATAAAAAGATAAAATAAAATTATAACCTAAACTAAACCCCTAAACCTAAACCTAAGCCTAAAAATAAAATAAAATAAAAATAAAAATTAAACTAAAATAAATTAAATAAAAACATAAACTAAATTAAAAAATAAAATCAAACAAAAAATAAAAAACTTAAATAGAATAAAATCTAAACAAAAAACTAAAATAAAAAAATTATAAACTAAATAAAGACCTAAAAAAATAAATAAAATAAAACCTAAACCTTAAATAAATAAAACTTAAAATAAATAAAATAAAATAAACCTAAACTAAAATAAATAAAACCTAAACCTACCTAAAATAAACTAAAAAGCCTAAATTAAATAAAATAAAATAAAATCCTAAAATAAAAACCTAAAACCTAAATTAAAAAAAATAAAATAAAAATCTAAACTAAACCAATAAATAAAATCAAAAACCTAAACTTAAAAATAAAATAAAAATAAAAATAAACTAAGAAATAAACATAAACTGGACTGGACCTAAAAAACAAAAAAAAATAAAACCTAAACAAAATGGTTAAACCAAAATAAAATAAATAAAATAAATAAAATAAAATAAGCCAAATAAACTAAAGAAACTGGGCATGCGGGTTTACTTAATTTAAAATAAACCTTAACTAAATCACAGACCTAAACAAAACCTAAACAGGCCCTACTAAACCACAAAAATAAAATAAAATAAAATATCTTTAACCTAAACCTAAAACCCACTGGACCACAGGCAACTGACCCACAAATCCTAAACCCTAAACCTAAAGGCCCTAAACTCCAGGCCCAAACCCAACCCACAATCCCCAGGCTGAGCCTTGGCCACAAAATCCCAGGCCACAAATCTGAGCCACAAACTTAGGCTGACACAAATCCTAAACCCTAAACACTAATCCTAAACCATCCCCCCAGCCCACAAAACTCAAACACAAAACCTAAACTGAGCCCTACCCAAACCATAAGACTAAAGACTAAAAATGAAATAAAGATAAAATAAGGCCAAAGAAAATGATAACAAAATAATAAAATAAAGATAAAAACCTACTAAAGAAATAAACCTAAAATAAAATAACTAAATAAAATTAAAAATAAACTATAAAATAAAAATTATCAACTAAATAATTTTTTTTTTGTTTACTAGTATGGGTTTTTAAAAAAACCATGACCCTAAATTTTCCCTACCCTAAACCCTAAAAAAATTAACCCTAAATTCTAAACTTTAAACTTAAAACTCTAAACTTAAAACCCTAAACCCAAAAAATATAAAAATAAATAAAATAAAAAAACTAACCCTCTGCAACTGACCTACACTACCCTACTACCACCAAAAATAAACCCTTAATCCCTAAACTCTCAGTAAGCCCTAACCTAAACCTAAAACCTAAAATCATAAACCTTAACCCACAAACCCTAACCCAAACCACAAACCACAAACCCTAAACTTAAACTGGTAACTAAATAAATTAAAAAATACCTACACCCAAAATCTAATAAACCTAAACCTAAACCTAAATGGAATGGGGCGGAACCTTGATGGTAGGAACATCCTGTCCGACTGGATCTAGATCTAGGCGAAGCGGGATGGTTATCATAGTGGTGGTGTGGGATCTAGAGGTGCTGGTGGATATGGAGGTGGTGGTCAGAGTAGTGGTGGTTATGGAGGTGGGAGGAAAGATGGACTTTACAATGGTGGTGGTGGCAGAGGGAGAGAATAGGGATATGATGGTGGATCCTACTACTGAGAGGCTGGGGTGGTTTTGATGGGAATTGGAGGAAATTGAAGAGCGGATGCTTATGGAACTATGCCTTTACATTAGAGACGGTTCTACTTATCAAGGGTTTTTGATTTGCTCTATGCGTGCTCATTTTTTATCAATTTTGTCTTAGAAAACTTTGTGTATTACTTGGTTGATGAAATCAAAAATAGGAAATGTTGAATCTGAATTTATTCTCTCTTACAAAAATACCAAAACCCTAAACACTAAACCTTAAAACTTGAACCCTAAACCTCAAACATAAACCATAAAAATAAAAAATAAGAAAACCCTAACCCAAAACCCTAAACTATAATACTAAATCTACATCCCTAAACTAAACCTAAACCCTAAACCCTAAACCCTAACCCTAAACCCTATACCCTAAAAGAATAATCCCTAAAACCCTAAACCCCAAATCCTAAACCACAAACCTAAACCTAAAATGAAACCTTAAACCTAAACCCTAAACCCCTAAACTAAACCTAAAGTAACTAAATAATTAAAAAAACCTAAACCCTAAAATTTAATAAACCTAAACCTAAACATAATCCCTAATAATGGGCAGAACCTTTATGGCAAGAATATCAACATCAACTAGGTTTAGTCTAGATCTAGCAATGAAGGCAAAGACGGATGGTTATCGCGCTGGTGGTGGGGAATCTGGAGGTGCTAGTGGATATCGAGGTGGTGCTTAGCTAGGGGGAGGAGCGACGGAGGTTACTACCATGGTTGTGGTGGAGGGAGAGACCGAGGATATGATGGTGGATCCCGCTACTCGAGAGGTTGAGGTGGTCCTAATGGGAACTAAAGAAACTGAAAAATGATCGATTTGATCTGCTACTTAAGCGACCTTGTCTTTACAGCAGAGGCAGGTCTAGTTATTTAGGGCTTTTGATTTGCTCTATGCATGCTCATTTTGTATCTATGTTGTCACTTGAGTCTTAGAAAACTTGGTGTGTTACTTGGTTGATGAAAAGAAAAAAAAGAAATATTGAATATGAATTTATTCTCTATTAAAAAAAACCAAAAACCCTGAACACTAAACTTGAACCTAAACCCTAAACCTAAAATGGAAACCCTAATCTATAAACCCCAAACCCAAAATCTAAAAATTAAAAATAAATAAAAATATATAAAAAACCTAACACTGAAATCTACAACTAAACCCAAACCTAAACCCACAAACTAAACCATAAAATAAAAAAATAAAAAACCTAAACTAAATGAGCCTAAATAAAATAAATAAAACTCTAAAATAAAATAAATAAAATAAAATAAAATAAACTAAAACCTAAACCTTAACCCAAAAAAATAAAATAAAATAAAAATTTAAAACTAAACTAAAATAAAATAAATTAAACATAAACTAAACTAAAAAAATAAAATAAACCTAAAAATAAAAAACCTAAATAAAATAAAAAAACTAAAAAAATATAAATAAAATAAATCAAAATAAAAAATAAAATAAAATAAAATAAAATAAATAAAACCTAAAACCTAAAATAAATAAAATAAAATCTAAACCTTAAATAAACTAAACTAACATAAACAATAAAATCACTAAAATAAACAAACCTAAACCTAAATAAACTAAACCTAAATGGTAAACTAAATAAAATAAAATAAACCAAAATAAACACCTAAATTTAAAAAACCAAAACTAAAATAACCTAAAACCTAAAATACTAAATGTAAACTACTAAACTTAAAAAAGTTAAACTAAATAATAAAAATAAAATAAACTAAACTAAAATAAACTTAAACTAAACCTAAACTTAACAGATAAACTAATAAAAACCTAAATTAAAATGACCACTGGACCTGACCACAAATCAAATCAGGCAAACCCAGACCCCAGACCCCAAAACCCTGAGCCATAGGCTCAGGCCCTGAGCCACAAGGCCACACTGATCTCTACCACTAGGCCAGCAAACCTGACCTAGATCCTACCATGAGCCACACACCTTGAGCCTAAACCCAACCCCAGACAAGGCACAAAACTAAATCTAAAAGAATAAAGATAAAAGACTCTAAAATACATAAACCTAAATGAGCTAAGATAAAAACCTGACTAAAGATCATAAATAAACTAAATTAAAGATAAAAAGAAAATAAAAATGGATTAAAAGATAAAATAACCAAATGTATAAAATAAAGAATAAACTAAATAAACAAGAATAAACCTGGCCCTTGATCCACAATCCTAGGCCAAAAAAGGCCTTAGGCCATGGCTGCTAGGCCCTAGGCCTAGGCCACTAAAGGTAAGGCCACTGATCCTGGACTGATCAGGCTCAGAGCCTAAGCCCTAGACCACTAAACCTAAACCACTGAGCCTGAGCCATAAACCACAGATCCTAGGCCTGATCTGAGCCAAAGGCCAAAACCATGAGCCCTGAAAAGGCCACACAAATGACCTGAACTGAGCTTTAGGCCACTGGCCAAAACATGGGTTCTTGGCCTTAAAAAGAAACTGAGCTAAACTAAATAAGACCAAAATAAAATATAAAACAAGCAATAAAATAAAACATAAACTAAAACCTGACCTAAAACCTAAATGTAAAATAAAATAAAATAAAATTAAAATTAAACTAAGATAAAATAAATAAAATCTAAACTAAACTAAAAAAAATAAAATAAGCTAAAATAAAACCTAAATAAAATAAAAACTAAATGTAAAATTAAAATAGAATAAACCAAAAAGAAAATAAAATAAAAAATAAATAAAAACTTAATCCTAAAAAATTAAACAACAAATAAATAAATAATAAAATGTAAACCCTAAACTAAAAAACAACCTAAACCTAAAATAAATAAAATAAAATAAACATAAACCTAAAGTAAAATAAACTAAACTAAACTAAAAAAAAAACCTAACCTAAATCTAAAATAAATTAAACCTAAACCCTAAACTAAATGAAATAAAATAAAGTAAAAATAAACCTAAAAGAAAAACCTAAAACCTAAAACTAAAAAAAATAAAATAAAAACATAAACCTAAACATAAAAAAAATAATAAAACCTAAACATAAAAAATAAAATAAAACTAAAAGTAAACTAAACAATAAAATAAACCTAATTATAAACCTAAAAATAATAATAAATAAATAAAACATAAAATAAAATAAACTAAACTAAATAATAAATTTAAATAAAATAAAAAATAAAAAAAACATAAACTTAAATAAAATAAAATGAACTAAATAAACTAAAATAAGCTAAACTGGTTTATGTTTTAAGAAAAAAACCTAGGCTCACAAATCTGGGCTCTACTGATCCTGAGCCCTGGGCCATGGGCCACTGAGCCACTAGGCTCTAGCCACAGTCAGATCCAAGGCCCTACTGACCTCAGACCCTGGGCCCTGGGCCTGGGCCCTAAAATGGGCCCTAGACTCCATCAAATGCTGGGCCCTGACCCTGACTGACCATTGCTAAAACTCACAGGCTCATGAGCCCAGACCCCTGACCTGGATTGACCTGGGCCTAGGCCACAGGCCCTGAGCCAGGCCAGCAGGCCACTGAGGCTGACTGTGCCCTGGGCTGACCCCAGGACCACAGGCCTAAAAACAAACCTGACCCTCACTCCACTCCACAGGCTCTGAGCCCTAAACTCTAACCACCCACCTCCCAAAACCTAAACCTCCACAAACCCCAAGCATAAACCCCAAAACCCTAAACTCTAAACATTAAACCCTAAACCCTAAACCTTAAACCCTAAACCTTAAATCCTAACCCTAAAATCCAAACTCTAAACCTAAACCTAAAGTAACTTAATAAATTAAATAATAAACCTAAACCATAAAACCTAATAAACCTAAACCCTAAGAATGGGCAGAACCTTCACAGCAAGAACATAACCGTCAACCAGGCTCAATCTAGATATGGTGATAGAGGCGAAGGCGGATGCTATGGTTATCACAGTGGTGGGGAATCTAGAGGTGCTGGTGGATATGGAGGTGGTGGTCAAAGTAGTGGTGGTTATGGAGGCTATAGCTGTGGTAGTGGGGGAGGGAGAGATCAGGGAGATGATGGTGAATCACGCTACTAGAGAGCTGAGGTGGTTCTGATGGGAACTGGAGAAACTGAAGAACGGTCGGTCCGATCTACTGCTTATGCGACTATGTCTTTATAGTAAAGATAGTTCTAGCTATCTAGGGTTTATGATTTTCTCTATGCATGCTCATTTTTTATCTATGTCATCGCTTGTGTCTTAGAAAACTTGGTGTGTTAATTGGTTAAATTGAAAAGAAGAAATGTTAAATCTAAATTTTTTGTTAAAAAAAACCAAAACTCTAAACCTAAAATAAAAATTAACCTAGACTAAACTAAACCATAAACCCTAAACCCTTTACCCTAAAACCCCTAAACCTCAAAACCATAAACCCTAAACCCTAATCACTAAACTCGAAACACCAAAACCCTAAATCCTAAACCCTAAACCCTAAACACTAAACTCAAAACCCAAAACCTAAAACCGTAAGCCCTTAAAACCTAAAAACATAAACCTAAACTAAATAAAACCTTATAATAAAATAAATAAATAAACCTAAAACTAAAAAAATAAAATCAACAATATAAAATAAAATTTTAAACTAAAACCTAAACCTAAACATAAAAATAAAATAAAAATAAAAATAAAAATAAACTAAATAAAATAAATAAAAAACCTAAACTAAACTATAAAATAAAATAACCCTAAGAATAAAAAATTTTAAAAAAATAAAGACTAAATGTAAAAATAAAATAAAATATACCTAAAATGAAATAAAATAAAAACTAAATAAAACCTAATCCTAAAAAATAAACTTAAAAATAAAACTTAAACCCCAAACTAAAAAAAACATAAACCTAAAATAAATTTAAAATAAATAAAATAAAATAATCTTAAACTAAAACTACAATAAACTAAACTAAAATTAATACAACTTAAACCTAAACCTAAAATAAACTAAACCAAAACCTAAACCTAAACTAAATGAAATAAAATAAAATAAAGAAAAACTTAAACCTAAAAGAAAAAATAAAACCTAAAATAAAAACCTAAAACCTAAGCCTAAAAAAATAAAAACCAAAACCTAAACATTAAAATATAAATATAAGACCTAAACCTAAAAAAAATACAAAACCTAAACTTTAAAATAAAATAAAATAAACTTAACTAAAATAAGCTAAACCTAAATCTAAAAAACTAACTAAAATAAAACCTAAACTAAAAGAATAAACCTAAAATAAAAATAAAATACTAAATAAAAAAATAAACCAATAAAATCTAAAATATAAACAAAATAAATTAATTAAACTAAATACCACCTGTGGGTTTGCTTAATTAAAACACTACCATAAACCTACCCTGAGCTAAATCCTGATCTGAGCCTGAGCCCAGGCCTAGCCAAATCTGAGCCCTGACCAGGCCAAAATCCTACCTCTGACCCTACCCAACACAAAACCTGTCCTAACCTAAAATCCTAAACCCTAAACTGGGCCAAACCACTGAGCCACAACCCAAACTGGCCTTCAAAACCTAAAATTAAATACAAATAAACTCAACTAAAAAAATAACTGGACCTAAACTAAACAAAGAAATGACTAAAATAAAAAACAAACTTAAATAAATAAACCTAAAATGAATAAATTAAACTAAATAAAATAAAAAAACTTAAATAAAATAAATAATAAAATAATAAATAAATAAAACTAAGTAAACTAAATAAACCAAACTTATGGGTTTTGTAAAACAAAAAAATAACCAAACTTCCTATAACATAACCACACCTACAAAAACATAAACCCTAAAACCCTAAACACCTAAACCTAAACCCTACCCACCCTAAACCACAACCTAAACCCTAAACCCTAAACCCTAAACCCTAACCTTAAACCCTAGACCCTAAACCCCAAACCCTAAACCTAAACCTAAACCTAAACCTAATGTAACTAAATTAAAAAATAAACCTAAACCCTAAACTTAATAAACTAAAACTTAAAACTAAATCTTTAGAATGGGCAGAACCTTATCGGCAAGAACATGACTATCAACCAGGCTCAGCCTAGATCTGGCAGTGGAGGCGAAGGTGAAGGTGGTGGTTATCACAGTGGTGGTCAAGGATCTGGAGGTGCTAGTGGGAATGGAGGTGGTGGTTGGAGCAGTGATGGTTATTAAGGTAGGAGGAGCGACAGAGCATACAGGTTTGGTGGTGGCAGAGCGAGAGATCGGGGATGTGATGGTGGATCTCGCTACTCGAGAGGACGGGGTGGTTCTGATGGGAACTAGAAGCGAGGAATGACCAATCGATATCTACTTATGGCGTGTCTTTATAGTAGAGGCAGTTCTAGTTATCTAGGGTTTATGATTTGCTCTATGCATGCTCATTTTTTATCTATGTCATCACTTGTGTATTAGAATAGTTGGTTTGTTACTTGGTTGATGAAATCAAAAAGAATAAATGTTGAATTTGACTTTTCTCTCCATTAAAAAAAATAAAAAACCACTAAACTATTGACCTTTGACCTAAACCCTAAACCACTAAACCTAAACCTAAAAACCTAAATGCTAAACCTAATCTCCCTACCCTAAATCACTAAGCCTCTCCCCAAACCACATTACCTAAACTAAACTAAATAAAATATAAAAATAAAATAAATAAAAAAACCTAAACTAAACTAAAATAAAATAATTAAATTAAATAAAAACCTAAATGAAAACTTAATTTTAAACCTAAACCTAAAAAGATAATAAAATAAAATTAAATTAAAATAACATAAATAAAAACTTAAACTAAACTAAAAAAATAAAAAGCTAAATAAAATAAAATCTAACCTAAAATAAAATAAAATAAACTTAAATAAAATAAAATAAAACTAAATAAAATTTAAACCTAAAAAATAAACCCAAAATATAACCTAAACCCTATAAACTTGAACTTAAAATAAAATAAAATAAACCTAAAAAGAATAAAATAAACAAACAAACCTAAAGCTAAATAAAATAAAATAAACTAAAATGTAAGCCTACTAAAAAAACCTCAATAAACCTAAATTAAAACATAAACCTAAAAATAAAATAAAACCTAAAGCTAACCAAAATAAAATAAAACCTAACCAAAATAAAATAAAATGAAATAAAACTTAAAATAAACCTAAACCTAAACCTAAAATCTAAGATAAAATCCTGGACTAAAATAAATAAACCTAAAATAAATAAACACTAAATAATAATAAAATAAAAAATAATAAACTAAAATAAAAATAATAAACATAAATAAACCTAAAATTAAAATTTAAAACCTGACCCTACCTGCAACACTAGGCCATGAAACCTTAAGACACTAGCCACTAGGCCCTAAACCTAAGCCATAAACTCACAAAAGAGAAACTTATAACCACTGACCACTACAAATCACCACACAAGATCCTAAACTAAACTTAAACAAAATAAACTTAAAATTTAAAATAAATAAACCTAAAACTAAATGAAATAAAATAAAATAAAATAAAATCCTAATTAAAACCTAAACCTAAACTGGCTGACCTAAATGTAAAATAAAATAAAATAAAAATAAAATCTAAACTAAAATTAAAAAAACTAAACTAATAAAATAAAATAAACCTAAATAATAATCTAAATAAAATAAAACTAAACATAAAATAAAAATAAAATAATCCTAAAATAAAATAAAATAATACTAAATAAAAACCTAAACCTAAAAATAAACCTAAAATAAATAAAAATAAAACATAAACCATAAAGAAAAAACTAAACCTAAATAAGTATTAAATAAACCTTAAACTATAATAAAATAAACTAAAATAAATAAAACCTATAACTCAAAAATAAAGCTCTAAACTAAACTAAATAAAATAAAATAAATTAAAAATAAGCCTAAACTAAACTAAAAATAAAACCTAAAAATAAACCTAAAAGAAACACATAAAACTAAACCAAAAAAAAATAAAAACCCTAACATAAAAAAATAAAAAAACTAAACTAAAAAATAAACATAATAAACTAAAAATAAACTTTAAATAAAATAAATTACTAAAATAAAATAAATAATAAACCTAAATAAAAAATAAAATAAACTAAAATAAATGAAAATAAACTAATAAATTAAATAAAATACCGGTTTGCTTGATTTAGAAAACCCACAAACCCTCAAACTAAACCCTAAATCCACTAACCCCAGCCCTAATCCCAATAACCTAAATCCTAAACCCTACACTAAACCACAAATCTAAAAAATAACTAAACTAAAACTAAAATAAAACTAAACTAAACTAAACCTAAACCTAAACCTAACAAAAAAAATAAACTAAAATAAAATTTAAACTAAAATAAATAAACTAAAATAAATAAATAAATAATAATAAAAATAAGAAACAAAATAAACTAAAATAAATAAATAAACTAAATAAACTTAAACCTTGGGTTTACTTAATTTAAAATTAATAATTAAAAAAAATTAAAAAAACCACACCCTACCGGACCTACTTGACCTACCACTCCATACTAAACCACTGGATTCTGACCACACTCACTCTACCCAAACCCGCCCACACCTGGGCCACTGATGAGCCACAGGCCCTCTAAACCCTAAATCATAAACCCTGTCTAAACTAAAATAAACTAAATAAAATAAAATAAAATAAAATAAATAAACATAAACCTAAATAATAAATATATAAAAACTAAACTAAACCTAAGCGTGAAGAAAATAAAATAAAATTAAAAATTAAATTAAAATAAAATAAATAAAACCTAAACTAAACAAAATAAAATAAACCTAAAAACTTGGATATAATAAAACTAAATGTAAAAAAAATAAAATATAAATAAAATAAAACTAAAATAAAAAAATAAAAAAAAAATAAACCTAATACAAACTAAAAAAACATTAAACTAAAAAAACTAAACCTAAAATAAAACAAAATAAAATAAAATAACCTAAAATAAATAAACATAAACCTAAACCTAAAATAAACTAAACTTAAACCCTAAGTAAAATAAAATAAATTGAAATAAACCTAAACTAAACTAAAATAAAACCTAAAATAAACCTAAAATAAAACCAAAACCTAAACCTAAAAAAATAAAATAAAACCTAAACCTAAATCTAAAAAAAAATAAAACTTAAACATAAAATAAAATAAAATAAATCTAACTAAAATAAACATAAACCTAAAAATAAACTAAAATAAATAACCTAAAATAAATAAACTAAACTAAATAAAATAAAATAAACCTAAATAAAATAAACTAAAATAAACTAAAATAAATAAAATAAACTAAATAAACATAAACTCCTGTTTATGAAGAGCACTCGGCCACAAACTAAACCTCCATGACCCCAACTCCCAAACCCTAAATCCTAAACTCTAGGCCTAAACTGGAGCAAAACCTGAGCCTAGGCCACTGAGCACTAAACCTAAAAACCCTAAACCCACAACACAAGGCCACAAACCCCAGGCCCACCCACATGCCTGACCACCTGGAAATCTTTGACTGAATCCACAGGCCTGAAACTCTAAACCCTGCTAACCCTAACCTAAACCCCAAAACTTAAAACACAAAACCATACACCTTTAAACTCTAAACAACTGAGGCTGAGCTAATCACAGATGGCTGAACCCTAAACCAAACCAAAAACCCTAAACCCCACAAATCCCCAACCCAACACAAACCACAAACCACAATCCTAAGCCCCAAAACTCTAAACCACTAAACCAACCCCAAACAAACCTGGCAATAAAACCTAAAACCTGGCAAAAACACCAAACCACAACTAAACTAGTAACTTAATAAATTAAAAATAAACCTAAACCATCAAACCTAATAAACTTAAACCCTAAGAATGGTAGAACCTTGATGGCGGGGAACATCACGTTAACAGGTTGGTAGATCACGGTGGTGGAGAAGCGAGGTGTTGGTTATCCGTGTGGTGGGGATTTAGAGGTGGTGGTGGATATGGAGCAGTGGTGGTTATGGAGGTCAGAGGAGTGACGGAGGTTACAGCCATGGTGGTGGATCACGCTACTAAAGAGCCGTGGTGGTTCTGATGGGAACTGGAGAAACTGAAGAATGATGGATCTGATCTATTACTTATGAAACTATGTCTTTATAGTAGAGATGATTCTAGTTATCTAAGGTTTTTAATTTGCTCTATGCGTGCTTAATTTTTATCTATGTCATCGCTTGTGTCTTAGAAAACATGGTGTGTTACTTGGTTGATGAAATTGAAATGAACAAATGTTGAATCTAAATTTGTTCTCTGTTTAAAAAAAACCCAAAACGCTAAACTAAAATCTGAACCTTAGACCTAAAACATAAACCCTAAACCTTAACCCTAAAACACAATACCCTAAAGCCTAAACCCTACACCCTAAAACCTACCACCCTAAACCCTAAACCCTAAACCCTAAACTTTAAACCCTAAAAACCTAATCCTAACTAAATAAAACCTAATAATAAAATAAATAAATAAACCTAAACCTAAAATATAAATAAATAAAATAAAAACATAAATGAAAACTTAAACCTAAACCTAAAAGAGAAATAAGATAAAAAATAAAAATTAACTAAAATAAAATAAATAAATACTTAAACTAAACCAAAAAAATAAAATAAAATTAGAATAGAAAACCTAAATAAAATAAAAACTAAATGTAAAATAAAAATAAAATAAACCTAAAATATAATAAAAACTAAATAAAAACCTAAAATTAAAAACAAAACCTAAAATAAAAAAATAAAATAAAACGTAAACCCTAAAGTTAAAAAAAAAACCTAAACATAAAATAAAATAAACCTAAACCTAAACATAGATAAACTAAACTAAACTAAATACAACCTAAACTAAAACTTAAAATGAACTAAACTAAAACATAAACCAAAACCTAAACTAAATAAAATAAAATAAACTAAAAATAAACCTAAACCTAAACTAAAAAAATAAAACCTAAAAATAAACCTAAAATAAAACTTAAAACCTAAACCCAAAATAGAAACTAAACCTAAACTTAAAATAAAATAAAACTAAGATGAAAATAAAATAAAAATTAAAGTAAAGAATAAAATAAGCATAATACTAAACCAAAATAAAAAAAAAATAAAAACTAAACTAAATAAAATAAATAAACTAAATAAAATAAAAAATAAAATAAAAATAAAAGATAAAATAATAATAAAAATAATAATTAACTAAATAAACCTACCTGGTTGCTTAATTTAAAAAAAAAACCATAAACCACAGGCACTGACTGACCTAGCCTAAACTGACCCTAGGCCCCTGGGCCAAGGCCCTAGGCCCTGGCACCAGATGAGCCCCACAAATCCCAACCTGACCTGAGCCCTAGCTCACAGGCCATGACTATACAAGACCACTGAGCCCAATCTTGAGCCACTGAGCCATGAGCCCTAAACCCCACCCTGAGCCCTAAACCCTGATTCTGGACCCTCAGGCCCTGGGCCCTAGGCTGACCACAAGCCACAGGCCTGAGCCACAAACCATGATTCTGGAAAGACTCTGAAACCTAAAGAAACTAGGCCTAAACCCTAACCCTAAATGAGCCTGAGCCAAACCCTGAGCCCTACCTGACCTAGGCCTAGGCCACTGAGCTCCACAAACTAAAAAGCTAAACTAATAAAATAACCTAATAATAAAATAAAATAAATGAACTTGAGCTAAATAAGATAAAGATGATAAAACCTAAACCTAAACCTAAAAATAAATAAAATAAAAAAATAAAATAAATAAAAATAAATTAAATCAAAAAACTAAACTAAAAATAAAATAAACTGGTATAAAACCTAATTAAAAATAAACTAAACATAAATAAAAATAAACCTAAATTAAAATAAAATAAAACTAGATAAAAAACCTATCAAAAATCAAAATTAAACCTAAAATAAATAAAATAAAACCTAACTAAAAACTTAAACTAAAATAATAAACCTAAACCTACTAAATAAAACTAAAATAAATAAAACCTAAACTTAAACTTAAAATAAGGTAAACCTAAAACTAAAACTAAACTAAATAAAATAAAATAAACTAAAAATAATCCTAAACCATAATTAAAAAATAAATCCTAAAATAAATGTAAAAAAAACCTAAAAGCTAAACCTAAAAAAAAACCTAAACCTGAAAATAAAAATAAATCGTAAACCTAAAAAAAATATAATAAATATAAAACTCAACTAAAAAATAAACCAAAACCTAAAAAATAAACTAAAATAGAAAAACCTAAACTAAATTAAATAAACCTAAAATGAATATACTAAACTATAAAAAATAAAAAATAAACTAAATTAATTTAAAAAAATAAATAAACCTAAACCTAAACCAAAATATGACCTGCTCATTTTTTTTTCTATGTCACATTGTGTCTTAGAAAATTTTGGGTGCTACTTGGTTGATGAAATTGAAAAGAGTAAATGTTGAATGTAAATTTGGTCTATTAAAAAAACCTTAAACCCTAAACCCTAAACTAAACCATAAACCCTAAACCTAAAACCTAAACCCTAAACTAACCCTAAACCCTAAAATGCTAAAAACCTAAACCTAAATTAAATATAACCTAGAAAAATAAAAAAAATAAAAAACATAAACCAAAATATAATAAAAACCTAAACCTAAACCTAAAAAAGAAAATAAAATAAAAAATAAAAATTAAACTAAAATAAAATAAATATAAACCCTAAAATAAAACTAAAATAAAACCTAAATAAAATAAAAAACTAAACCTAAAATAAAAAAAATAAAATAAAACTAAATAAAACATAAACCTAAAAATAAAACATAAAAATAAATAAAAATAAACTAAACTAAAAAACTAAACCTAAAATAAAACTAAAATAAAACAAATAAAATAAACTAAACTTTAAAATAAATTAAAATAAATAAATAAAAACCTAAAAAATAAACAAACCTAAATCTAAATAAAACTACATAAAATAAATAAAATAAACCTAAACTAAACTAAAATTAAACATAAAACCTAAAATAAAACATAAAACCTAAACTTAAATGATAAAAAGCTAAACTAAACCTAAAATAAGAAATAAAAAACCTAACATAAAATAAAATAGAACTCAACTAAAAATAAACCTAAACCTAAAAAATAAACTAAAATAAATAAACTTAAAATAAATAAACTAAACTTGATAAAAATATAAAATAAAATAAAGTCAACTAAATTATAAATAAGCTAAATAAACCAAACCTTCGAGTTTACATAATTTAAAATAAAAATAAAAAAGAAAAATAAACCCAACCCAAACTAACCCAAAAACAACCCTAAACCCTACTACAACCTACAATCCTAAACCCTAAACCCTAAACTTTAAAATCTTAAACCCTAAACCCTAAAATTGTAAACCCTAAACACTAAACCCCTTAAACCTCAAAATACAACCCTACAAACCCCAACCCAAAAACTAAATCATAAACATTAAACTAACACTAAAACTTAAACCTTAAACCCTAAATTAACCCTAAACCCTACGAATGGGAAGAACCTTGATGACAGGAACATCATTGTCAACTAGGCTCAATCTTGATCTAGTGGGGAGGTGAAGGCAAAGGCGATAGTTATCATAGTTGTGGTGGGGGATCTGGAGGTTGTGGTCAGAGCAATGGTGGTTATGGAGGTAGGTGGAGCGATGGAGGTTATGGTTGTGGTGGTGGTAAAGGGAGAGATCAGGGATATGATGGTGGATCATGCTACTCGAGAGGTATGGTGGTTCTGATTGAAATTAGAGACTGAAGAATGACCGTTCCAATCTGCTGCTTATGGAACTGTGTACTTATAGTAAAGAAAGCTCTACTTATCTAAGGTTTTTTATTTTCTTTATGGGTGCTCATTTTTTATCTATATCATTGCTTGTGTCATAGAATACTTAGGATGCTACTTGGTTGATAAAATTGAAAAGAAAAAATGTTGAATATGAAATTGTTTTTTATTAAAAAAACCTTAAATTCTAAACCCTAAACCCTAAACTAAAACTTAAACCCTAAACCTAAAACCTAAACCCCAAACCCTAAACCCTACACCCTAAAAACCCTAAACCCTAAACACTAAACATTAAACCTTAAACCATAAACTCAAAACCCTAAACCTTAAACCCAACCTAAAACCCAACAAACCTAAAACCATAAATGCTAAACCTAGACCTGCAACCCCTAAAACCCTAAACCCCAAACCCAAAATCCAAAACCCTAAACCCTAAACTAACCTTAAACCCTAAACCCTAAACTAACCTTAAACCCTAAACCCTAAACTAACCTAAACCTAAATAAAACCTTTAATAAAGATACCATTAGTAGATCAATTGACCTAATCTAACATAGTTATGGTTATAAAGAAATGTCTTCAAAGACTTTCCTTTTACTATTAGAGATTTGAATACCTAAACCCTAACCTAAATCATATTATAATACCAAATATTATAGTATAATTTAGCATCATATATTTGAGCATGTAGTGATGTGTTTTGTATGTTAAAGATGTTTTAAATATTTTAGTATATTATGGTATTATGCCCTATAGTCTATATTAATATAAATCATAAATATATTGATTTGATAAATTAGATGATGAAATTCATTAAATTTGAAGTGGGAATTAGGTTGTAGTACCAAAGGTGTGATATGCCATTTGTAGTATAAAAAGTTAGATTTTATGTTCAAAATATATATTATATATTGTAGCATAGCATAGTATCATATATCATAATATATTATTAAATTTTAAATTATTTTAGTATTTTACAATCATGCAGTCAAGCCTACACTAGCATTGTTTATAAAAATGTTGATTTAGACTTTAAAATGGTTAAATTTGGCCAAATTCATAATAGGCAGAGCTTGGCTTCATAATATATTGTTTCAATTTAAAATATGTAACTGATACGACTAAAATATATAATTTTTTATGGTTTAGACTAATTTTATGATTTTTTTATCTTAAGCAATCCCTTGTGATGTGATATGCAGTATTATATAATATAATATGTTATAGTGTAATATAATATAGGATTCCATAACATAGTGTAGCATCATGAATTATAGCATACTATTATGTATTATTACTTATTTGTTAGCATATTTTAGTTTCTTATAGTATGATGTAGTAGAGTTTGTACTGGTATAATTCATAAAAATATTGATTTATAGGCTGACATTATGGGATTTGGCCAAATTTAATGTAAGCTTTAGGTTACATCATTGGGAGTGTGCTATGGTGTGTCATTTAATCAAAAGAATGGAATTTTGCATCCAAAATAAATGTTCATTTTTCAACCAAATTTTATAAATTTTTTGCTTAAAGTGATTCATTTAAGGTATAATGTAAGATAATATATTATATGAAAGCATATTAAAATATAATGTACATAATAATATAACTTAACATATATATGAATGTGGTGGTGTGTTACTAAATGTTATTGTACATTTTAGTATTTTTACTTTCATTATAATATATTGGGTCAGAACACATAAAAATATTAATTTGAAGGTTGAGATGGAAGAATTTGGCCAAATCCATGGCACACACCAAAAATCAACCCCAAATTATTCTATTTTGTACCATTCTAATAAAATAATAATAATTTTACATCCAAAATGGACATTATTCATATTTTGAGAAAATATTTTTTTTTTCAAGTGATTCTAATGAGGTGTAATGTTAGAAAATATATTATATTACATTAAATTATCCTATAACATCATATATTATAATATAATATAGTGTGTTAATTCACACTATAATATGTTTAGCATGCTATTGTATAGTTAGTTTGAGCTTGCACAATCACAAATCATAAAATTTTGATTACAATGTCGAGATGATATAGTTTGAATGAATACATTGTTAGGCTTTTGGTTGAAGTATTAAAGGTGTGCATAAAAGAAGAAATAAGATTTGGTGAGAATTTCATGTTAAGGACATGGAGGGAGATCCACTAGGGGATCACACATGCATTGGACATGACATGTGAGGGATCTATGTCGAGGGCATAGAAGAAAAAATTTGTTGGGGATAACATTCCAATTTGATTTGATTATATGACTTGGGGAAAGAAGATCCGTTGGGGAAAATAATCTATAATCTGCCAGAGATTAAAATTGAGTCGACTTTAATTTATTTATTTTAATTGATGTGGAGGCATATCTAATAGAGATATGGGCTCAAGTCCACAGGGGATCAGGTATATGAACCTTCCACTAGGGAAGTAGGTTCGAGCTATCTATTGAGGATTGGGATTTGAGTTTGATTTCATAGAATTATTTGGGGATGTATCCACTGGGAATAAGAGTTTTGTTGGATTTCTTTAATTTAGACTCTATTGGGGGAGTTGGTTTAATTTGGCTCAACTGGAGAGGTTGGTTTTGAATTTGATTTATTTGCTTGACTTATTTATATATGATTTGGGATCCACTCGAGAGAAGGGTGTGATTTAACTCCACTGGGAAAATAAGATTGGGTTTAATTTAATTTGAATTAATGTATGGACCCTGTTGGTGTGCAATGGACCCATTGAGAAGGAGCTATATCAGCTTTGACCTACCTCAAGTTTACAAATCCAAATGCATAATCTACTGGCGGGGTAGAGCTAGCCAACCTAAGTGGTTTCCTTTCAATGTGCAATGATTGTGCTAGGAAGAAGGCATAGCAGACTTACATATTCCAAAGTGAGGAACAACCATTGGGGTGACCTGTTGGATGCACAAAATAGTGAACCTGATCTAGGGTGACTACTGAGTGAATGCTGCTGGGGACTTATGTCAACTCAAAGTAGTCTATAAGAATTTTATCTTAATTCCATGTGATTTGATATGGTTTGTTTGGTTTACTTTGATTTTCAATTGAGGGCATATCCATTGGGGATGTGAGCTCAGTTAAATTTAAAAGATTTAATTTATGGGCCATGTCAGTGTGTGATGGACCCACTGAGAAGGGGCTATATCAGACTTATCCTATCTCAAATTTATAAATCCAAATGGATAGTCTACTAGCTGTGGGGTAGAGCTAGCCAACCTAAGGGGTTTTCTTTCGGTGTGCAATGTGCTAGAAAGAAGTGTGTGACTTACATCTTCTAAGGAGGGAAAAATCAGGGTTACCTATTGGTAAACAATCAAAGAATCTAACTTAGGGGAGACTATAGAGTGAATGCTGTTGAGCACTTATATCAACTCAAGAGTAGGCAAGTGATGCCTATAGGGAGATTTGCTGACACTACCCTTAACATAGAATGTCTTCTTGAGAAAAAGTACCACAAGTGGTGTCCTCCTAATCCATAAGTGAATATATATTTTATTTATATGTTTTCCTGGACCCTGTTGGTGTACGAGGGACCACACTGAGAAGGAGTTATGTCGGCCTTGACCTATCTCAGATTTTTGGACCATGGGAGAATCTACATCCAGATGATTCTCCAATACTATATGGTTCTTATGAAAGAGCTGTCAATCCGATAGTAACCCAGGTAGTGTCTAAATGGGAATGCAAAGGATGTCATCTAAAATAATGCCCACAGGTGTGGTGCTGCTAGGGGTGTTTCTTTAGCCCTAAAAAAGAAAGGTTATAGGTGTACGGTGGCCAACTTAAGGAGAAAGCATAGCAGCTTTACATCTTCCATGAGTGGTGTATCCTAAGGTGCGAGAACCAACCAACCTAAGGTGTATCAGTCAACATGAGTGGTGTATCTATCAGCATAGTGAGAACCAACCAACCTAACGCATCGGTGTCCTACAATCAATTTGGAAAGAAAGCGTGTAAGCTTACAACTTTCCACGCATGACAGATACTATCTAAACTAGTACAACTAATAAGCATGGAGCCCCGAGGAAGGACTGGATGCAAACTTGAAGTAGTCATGAGGGAAGAATCTGCTAGGGGACTTATCCTAAACCTCAAATATACTTGACCCAGTCAGTACAAGAAGGATAATCCAAGAACAAAGCATAAAAGACTCACATCTTTTTAAACAAAGCCAACATGAGGCAGCTTACCAGCCATGTAGTAAGGCCTACCAAACTAATAAGCGCTCATCGGTGTGCAATGGACAAATAAAGAAGGAAAACATAGGAGACTTACATCCTCCAAAGCAAGAAGACCACAAGGTTGACACACTAGTAGGGTAACACGCGACTAGCATTGAGTGAGTGCTTGGGGTGTTATCTCAACTTCAGTAGCCAAAAGATATGTGTTTATTTTATATGTTTGTGTGTAGTTTGTGTTTTTGTTATGTCGATGAAGGATAGGACGCCGCTCTGGTTCCTCACACCTACCCTAAACACGTCGTGTGGATTTACAAAAAAGAATACTTTTAATATGGAAGAGATTGAATTCAAAATGGTATTTTCATTGATGATAATTATTTTTAAACATGATTTATAATATTTCTTTGAGTAGAGACCAATGATTGGAAGCATTGGGAGCTCTCCCGCATGATTAATAAGTTGATAAGATCTTCTTTCCCATCTTTGATGGGGAAACAATTAGTCTCCTTAAAACTGAAATAAGTTCTCTTACTAGAAAAGCTCTAGAATGGACCAACTTATTGTGAGCTTGAATCATTTTAGCTTTGTACAACTCAAGGTTTTAGCATGCCTGCAGGCTTCTCTTCTCCAAACCTTCGAGATCTTCTAACCATAACGTTACGCTTTATGTGATCTTGCTACCCACTATGCTTAGTGATGGGAGTTGGACTTCTAATGGTAGGATAGCTTTGGACCCACTAAGGAGAAAGAGTAGGCGAGTTGGAGTTCTATATGTAATGGTAGGCCCACAAGGCTGAACTAATTCTGCTTGTACTATTGTCGAGTGTCTTTTTTAGTATTTGGATGAGAGTTTGATTGAAGGCTTATGTTGAGCTGTTTTCCCTTGAGTAGTTGATGGAATAATATCTCCAATCTATGCTATGTCTCTGGGCAAAGTTGTTGATCTCGGTGCTCTTACATACAGTACCATTATCACATATAATTCATCAAGGCACTCCAAACCTATATATGATATGATTCCTAAAAAATTGGAGCACATGCTGAGTTGTGACTTCTCTAAGTGGAATCACTTTCATCTATTTGAAAAAGTAGTCAGTAGCAACTAAGGTGAACCGATGACCCTTGAAAGTAGGAGGATCAATCAGACCCACTACGTCGGTACCCCAACACTCGAATGACCCTGAGGCCAATGTAGAATGTAGAATGTTGGATGGTTAGTGCAGGACCACATTGTTTATTTGACATTGGTGGCATTGCATAGCAGTATCCATGTAATCTTTGATCATCGATAACCAGTAGTATCCTAGTCTCTTAATCTTCGCTTTCATTTTTGAACAAAATCGGTTGGCTCCACATAATCTTGAGTGTACCTCGGTCATGATCTTATAGGTTTCGTGCTTGTCTAAATAATGTAACCACATATGATCGAAAGACGATACAAGACACCATCAACAAGAGCATAGGAAAGTTCTCCCTACTTCATCTTATGGGCTTGAGACATCTCTTGAGGTAGTTTGCCTTTATTTAGGTAATCCATGAATGATTGCCTAAAATCTAACTCCTCATCCTTCTTAGCAATGGCAACTCCCCATCAAGAGAGTATTTTTTGATGAGTTCAATATCAATAAGGGATAACACTTGTCTATTTTGGACTTTTATTGATATGGACTCATCTTTCGGACATGCCAACTCCTTGTCATATGCTACAACATTCTCTCCTTAAAGAATCTTATAACTAGCAACCTCTTCGATTTGGGCCAACAACTCTATGGTGTACTTATTGTAGTGATGGAGCTTAGGCTTTATAACCTTGTAGGACCTAGCCATTTAGTTGACGACTAGCTAAGAATCCCCAAAGATGTTGATGTTCTAAATGCTTAGAGTATCGAATAACTCCAGACCGGCAATCAAAGCCTTATATTCAGCTTCATTATTGGTGTAAGGATTGGACAGATGATATGAGAATCTCATCACATCACGGTCCAGAGTTAAGAGAACTATTCCTACCCTTGCCATTCTTGGAATAGCATATTGTGGTTCTTCTTCTCTTTGAGAGGAAGCTACATCATCAAAGTACATCTCCAAGTGGTGAATGCTAGTATCCCCAAAGTTCATGAATTATTCATCAGGGAGATCATCACTAAGCCGAGAGTCAGTAGGAAGTGGGTTTATTGCTAAGAAATCTACAAGCAGTTGTCCTTTCAATACAAAGAGGGGTACGAAGGTAATGTCAAACTATGAGAGGATCATCAACCATCAAGCCAACTATCCAGACAACATCGATTGTGTCATGAGATACTATAATGGATTGATCCTAGAGATTAAGTTCACCTTATGAGAAAGCATGTAGTGTTGTAGCTTTTGGAATGCAAAGATTAAACCTAGAAAATGCTTCTCAATGGGTGGATAATTAGCCTCAGTAGGGATTAGAAGATGGTTGAGGTAGTTGAGTGTTTTTTCTTTCCCTTCATCATTGGCTTAGGCCAACAAAGCACCAAGGAAGTTGTCTAACATAGTAGTGTAAAGTATGAGCAGCTTGCCCATGATAAGGGCAGCTAGAATCGGTGACATTAATGGTAATGCTTGATGTCTTCGAAGGCATACTCACACTTATCATCTAACTTGAACTTAGCATCCTTTTAACAAGTGTTGAGAATAGCTAACATCTTCCTGATAAATTAGATAGAAAGCATCATAGATAAGCTAACCATCCTTGTAATGATCTGAGTTGAGTTTAACTTTTAGGGGGTGGCATTTCTAATATCACCTTGATCTTGTCCGAATCAATTTTGATTTCTTGGTGTCGGACAATAAACCAAAGGAATTTTTTTGAAGCTACTCTGTTCAGGGGGTTCATTTTGAGGTTAAATGGTCTTAACTATTCAAAAATTTCTCTCAAGTCAAAGAGATGGTCTTAATTTTCTCTACTTTTGACCACAAGATCATCAACATAACACTCAACTTGATGATGTATGAGTTCATCGAAGATTTGAGTCATTGCCCATTGGTATGTATCATCGACTTTTTTAAGGCTGAAAGGCATGACCTTATAACAATAAATGTCGATCGAGGTTCTAAAAGTAGTGTTTCTTCCATCTTCAGGGGCAATCTTTATTTAGTTATATCCATATGAGCCATCCATGAAAGATAAGATTGCATGAGATGAGGCAATGTCCACCATCACCTCCAGGATTGGAAGTGGAAATTCATCTTTTGGACATGCCTTATTTAAATCCATAAAATTGACACATGTGAATTTGGCCATTCTTTTTCTTATCTGGGATGATGCTGGCTAACCAAGTAGGGTATTTTTCTTCCCGGATGAAGCCAGCATTGATCAATTTCTTTACTTCATAAATGGCATGTTGTTCTATGTCTAATGCATGCATCTAGGAGCTTGCTTGATAGGGTTAGAAATAGGCTCTATTGCTAGTTTATGGACCACTATGTTAGGAGCCAATCTAGGCATCTCTTCATAACTCCATGTAAAGCTATCCTCAAACTAAATTAATAGCCTAACTAAGTCATTGGTATTAATTTCATTTAATTAAGAAATGATGTATGTCGGGCGTGGATCTTCTTCAGTTCCTAAGTTGATTTCCTTGAGCTCATCGATGGTGGACCTGATCTCTTCTTTGAACTTTGGCAGTGAATCTTTGATTTCAAAATCATCTAGATCATCTGAAATTTCTAAGCATAGCTCTTCATATGAGTTAATGTGATTTGAAAAGAACTTATTAGATTCGAAATGTTGACTCAAGTTGACAGCTAATCATGTCTTGACCTTTAATTAAGTTAAACCAAACCCAATTGGCTATGTTGACTCAAGTTGACCCAAATTGACTTAAAAGACCAAATTGGGTCAAATCAATATAAACCAGATTGTTTGTAATCAATGGCTCAAGTTCATTCCAAATCGATTATTGAACTTGACCAAAGCCATGATTAGACCCAATTGAACCCAACTGAGCTACTTAGCCCAAATTTACCAATGTTTCAAGTTGGCCAAAATCAAAACCAAATCCAAATTAATTAAAATCAAAGCCTACAATCATCTTCAATTAGTTAACTAAACCAAAACCAACACCAAACCAAGCCATTTTGGAAAATTTGGTGAAATTGGTTAATTTAACCCATTCGACCCAAATGAATTCAAATGAGCCAAAATCAAATCTAAGCCAAACTAAACCAAACCAATTGAACCAAAACATCTCAAATGATCATATGAACTTCAATCAACCCTTGGTTTGACCTAATTTAACCAATTGGTCAAGTTGATCGGAGCTAACAAAATTTGACCTAAATGAGTCCAATTGAGCCAAACTTAACCAAATTGACTCCAATTGACTTGAAATTTGGGCCAAGCCACTTTTGGCTCATTTCAAATCTGCCCAAATCAAATCTAATGCCAAATGATCATTTTACCCTTAGGTTAAAGGCATCACATGAGACAAATCACCCATGTAAGTGGTCATTTACATTCTTTGGCCACTTGATACTCTCCCAATGGTCCACCTAAGCTCCTAGCACACTTTCGAACCTGACCCAATCAGTGGTTGGGTCAGCCATGACCCATGGGAGGTGAAATCACCTCATCTCCCCATTAGAGCATTTGAAACCCATAGGACACCCATAATTCCTCCTTGGCAACCACCTCCACACCTTCAACCAACCAAGCTGAGCCAACTCACCTCTTCCCTGCCACCCATGACTTATTAAGTTGGACAGACAGCCACTAGAAGCCAACCCTAATCCCACCATTCGATCAAGATGAAGTGGGGTATACACCCCCATGTTTCCACTCAAACAGACATAAAAATCATTCCTCAGACCCATAACTACCCAAGATGAGCCATTGTAGCCATTCCTTAAACTCCCAAGCTCATTCCTCAATTAGAAAATACCATTATCGTCTGTCCAGAAATAGGACACCCCCATTTCCAAACCAACTTCATGATTTCTCCATCAAACTCAAATTAACTTTGCAAGCACCTTCACTAGGCCTCGTCGAGCAAGAACGAGTCATCTCCCAAGCTTCCCAAGCATTGGAGGTGGGACTTTGATCAAAGTAGAGCTCCAAATCATTACATCATGGCCTTCTGAGTGAACATTGAGGAATTAATCTAATTACTGCTCAATAGGGCTTCGTGTCCACTAGATGAAGCTTCCATAATCATTCGAGCCATCGATCTTGAGCTCTATCGAGGCATGCTTCCAAAATTGATCCTTAGGCAAAAATGGGTTGGAACTTTTCGACAAAAAACTTGCATCTCATGTGATCTTGACTGTTGGATCCCCTCCCATTGATGTCGTGAAGGTGTGGCATCCTTTGGAGTTGATCGAGCTCGAGTAAGCTTTGATCAAGTGAGCAATGGAAGATAGACACCATTCTCCTTCACCCACGTGACGTTAGATCACGCATTGTCTGTTCCACATGATCGAAATGGACAATCGTGATTAGATATGTTGTGGGATTAATCATAGCCGTTCGATCTTAGATTGGATGGTGGACGAGAAAGTGCATCTATCACCACCACGTAGGCACTAGGTCGGATAAGTTTTAGGTAGTAAATCATGCAGTTCCATGTGGAAAGTCCGTCGCATCAGTATGCCACATGGTGGCAAGAGGATTAGTCTTTAATTATGCCTAATTAATCATTTTTATTGGCTGAAACTTCTAAAAATCATAAAAAGTCATAGAGAAATAAAAAATTACAAATAAATACTCATTTTAAAGGTATTTTAGAGGAGAATTAATTAAAAATAATCTTAACTACTTTTGAATAGTAATTAAGGTTTAATTAAAGTTTAATTACAAAATTAATTAGCTTAATTACTCTTTAATTACTTGAGCAATTAATCCCAAATTTTGTTGGTTAATTTAATGGGATGACCACTACCTCCCATGATTTTCTTAGGATTTATTGCTCACTTAATTAGGAAGATTGACTAATTAAACCTTAACTACTCTCTTAAGTTAATTAATGATTAATTAATCCCATGACTAGTAACAAATTGGTTAATTAAGTTTATTAATCATTGTTCAACAATAAGTCAACTAAGGAATAGGGTTGGGACCCCATTCCCTAAGATCATTTCTCCCTTTTTTAAAATAAAAGTAATTCAGATTTAACTAATTAATTAAATCACTTAATCAAATTAAAATCATATTCACATCAGACCTCAATTAATTATAGCATGGGGTAGATCTTTAGGTGTTTAATAACCTAAAGGAGTTTAATGAAATTATGGTTAGTCCACATGGGTGTGAAAACCATAAGAGTAATTAATTAAGTCCGTTAATCTAATTAATAATTAATCATAAGCCAATTGCATTAAGCCCCTTTTATTTCCTAGGATCATTGCAAGTTTATTTTTCATGCATATCATGTTGGCTCATAATAATTTTGTTAATTACTTTAAGGTGACATTGATAAGAATAATTAATTCATTTAATTAAGGGTTCAACTTAATTAACTCATAAAATTAACTTAATTACATTTCTTTAAATTAAATAATATCACTAATGTGGGAATGGGTTTAAAATAGCAAGATATGATTTCTGTTCTCCTCTTTAAATCAATTCAAATCCAAAACTTAATTAACGAAGAAGCTTTGGTTTGCTTTATATAATCTTATTTGATTTGATTGTCCATAAAAACTAGTTTGGTTGATTGAATCATATGCTTATATTTGAATGAATCACATGCTTAACAACTAGTTTGGCTGAATGAATCACATATTTTTTTGAATGTTGAGTTCTCTTTCCTCTATTTATGTGTTGATTTATATAATATTGAATGATAATGGGTATATAGTCTGGACATCTCATTAACACGAGGCTTTTGCTCAAAATATTTATTCATTTAGTATTTTAATATATTTTTTATTAAATTTAATTAATATATATAATTCAATCAAATAAAAATGTACAATCTTTGCATGGTTTTCTTTCCCTCGTTTATGTATACATCCATGTGTGTCCAAGAGAAGCAAGTATATAGTCTGGACATGAGAAAGAGGCTTTAGTTAGCCTAAGGAGGTCATTTGATTTTCTCACTTCTCTGGTTTAACAATGATGTATACTTTTTGATATCTTTTCTCATGTATATGTTTATGTGATTAGTGAATGAAAATACCATTTTACATTAAAATTGCATGCATTCATAATTGACTAAGTGGTTGAATTAATTAGCCCTATGAATCAAAGCTTACTTCCTATCTTCATGTATATGAATTTACATATGTTTGAATGCAAATGAGTATATAGTCTGGACATCCCGAGAATACAAAGCTTTAGCTAGCTCCAACGAGGTCATTTGATTAGCTCACTTCCCTGGTTTAACAATGGCACGTGCCTATCTAATTTCATTCTGATGTCATTTTTGTATAAGAATTTGGATAAAGTTTTAAATTAATATGTTTTAATAATTCAATCACATAAAATATAAATTCTAAACATACACATACATTCATCTTTTAAGTGTGCTAAAATATGTTGCATGTATAGATACACTTAACATTAAATCATATGCATGTTACATGTGATGGAAAGGAATTATTTAATATGTGTCATGTGGTAAAAATTCAATTAAATTAATCTTAAGATTCCTTTCATTTTGAATATGATTACTTAAAGTAAACCTTAACTTTGGATTAATTAAATCATTTAATAGGCCATTCACTTAAAGAACTAAATCAAATTAATATACTTTAGAGAGTGACTTAAGGTAGGGATGAAATAGGGCAATCTTCTTTTCCTCTCTTTATAATACTTAGTTGCTAAGTGTAATAAAATGAAACAAAATAAAACACAAATTAAAATTCTCAAATCAATTAAACTACTTCACATGAAATCAACCTTTCATGTTAAATTGAATCCTTCTTCACATAGAAAATACAACACTATTGCCTTACAAGACTTACCACACAAGCCTTAATACACACATTAGAATTAAGTCACCACTTCTAACTCTAAGTTAGGACGGTGTATGATGTGATGTATGATTTGTTTTATGATGCATTATTTTTGATTTGATGTTAGGGTGTATGCTTCATTAACTGGATGATAGGCCAATATTAGCCTAATCATATTTTCTGCAAGGGATTATGCTTAAGGGATGCTTAAAAATAAAACTGAATGCTCTTTTTGCTGGTTTCTTAAATCCTTATGCATAATCCAAGTTAGGACAGGAGGGCTTAGTTACCTATGTGTAAAGTGCTAAGTCCAAATTATAAATATAATTGCTTGGGATTATATGTATATTTAGCTAACCTCCACTTTTTGTGCGTTAGATTTACTTTTCTAAATAAATGTAAGTGTGTTTAGGACTTTAATCTCTTCTAATTAAATAACTACCCTAGCTATCTTGCAATTCATAAGACCGAGTACATGGTTTTAAAATCATAGGAGGAGTTAGGCGCCACTCAAGGTAGTTATAAGTCAGTGGGACAATTTATTCTGAGGTAATCCTATATGTCCACCTGTTGCTTAGATTTAGGTTGTGCTTTATCTTGTACTAAAGATCTCTAGATATAGGATCTGAGGTAGCTATTTCCTTCGAGCTACCAAAATAAATTGTCACCTCTTAGGCATTCCCACAACCTTGTGTTAGTGGATTATAAGCCTTAGTAATTTAATTAGATTTCAACTCAAAACATATAAATCTCTTCAACTTAAAAACTATAAAGTAAAATCATAGGATAGATTAGAATGCTCACGAGGCTTCCTAGTATCATGAGCATTTCTTACTTATTTCATTTAGAATCCAAAAATAAGTCTTCTCCTTGAACTTTCCCAATTGATTTTCCAAATACAACCAATCATTTAATAGTCTAACCTTGAAATCATTGAAGATGATAATTGTCAACTTCAATCAAGAGTATTCCTAGAAAATTTCATTTCCTAAGATGCAATTAACTATGGAGTCTTGCCTCCATAGTGAACTTAAGAAGTTAGTTTAATATAAACCCTACTTTATTCATCCATGTAAAGTAGGGGAAAAATCTTTGGTACATTCAAAGATCCATCATGCCTTAGGAGTCCTTATTTCATGATTAGGTCCATTCTAGGGTGATGCCTCTATCTTTCAAGATAGTACATCATACCTCAATATTGTACATGATCACCTCAAAAAGTACCCCCCTATGATATACATGGTGTCCTCCTCCTCACCCCCACCCCCCTCCCAACATCCAAAATAAACACCACAAGGCCCTCTCTCCTTATCCATTGAATCCTCTCAAACATCATCCTTTCTTTTAGAGTTTGGAGATGTTGATTCTTAAGTATGCAATGGTTTTTAATCTCATAATGTTGACTGATACACCTAGGTCAACTAGAACCATGGATAGCCTATATCTGCCAACATCCACTATAATATAAAGAGGTGGTTGTGTACGGTTGTCCCTAGGAGTAAGTCTTCATCATTGAATGTAACTTCTAAGATATCCTTGAGTGGCAAGCCTCCTCTTTAGTAGTAGTCAACTGAGCTAAGCATATCTCTAGATCAAGTAAGGCCTTGATTAATGATTCTCTCATTTCTGTGGATAAGACAAGGGCATCATATATGCTTAACTTAGCTGGAACTTTCTAAAGTAAGCTAGGACATTGTAATCGACTTTGGCTTAGTCCTCCACAAGCATATGCATCTGTGGAGCATCCTATGGAGGGGCTATCTGCTCACTTGAACCAATGACCTGCTTACTCTTATCCTGAGGTGCAACCCTAGGAGGTAGAACTTTGTCACTGCATAGGTTGACTTCATTGACTTCTTAGAATGATGAGCTTGTAGAAAGTTCTACCTTCTCATCGGGCATACCTACGGCTTCTCCTATGGGATCCTCAGAGTCAGTTGACTCCAAGTTAATCTCAAGAGGTGAACCTAATTGATTTAGATAAGGATAGTCCAACTATGAATCAAAAAGAAAAGGATTGGAACTACTAGAGCTATTATTTTTATTTATACTTGGAGACCTTTCAATAGGAATAAAATCAAGAGCATTAGAAATAGACAATATATAAGTAGAATCAGCTTTCGTCATTAATTTTCTTTTGGGTGGAGGTACATGATAGATCAAGTAAAATAAGAAAAGAAATTTAATGCCCTTATTTGCAGATACAATGCTCTTTGGTAGAGAGCTAGTAGAAGGGTGGTAGGCACAGCGGTGGAGGAATCTTGGACTCGGACGGTGGCTGTGCTACTAGACTATCTCGGGCAAGTATGGTGAGCTACGTCTGCTGCTGGGCTGTCACCCTCCCCCAGTTATCCTTTGTAACTAGCAAACCTTCCTTGGTGTTGCAGGTTTAAACTATTTCATGCACCCTAAATGCAAAACCCTAAACTCAAAACCCTAAACCCTAAACCATAAACCCTAAAAAACCATAAACCCTAAATCATAAACCCCATACCTTAAACCCCAAACTAATCTTAAACTCTAAACCCTAAACCCAAAAAAGCTAAAAACCTAACCCTAAACTAAATAAAACCTAAAAATAAAATAAAATATTAACCTAAACTAAAATAAAATGAAATAAATAAAATAAAATAAAACATAAAATAAAATAAATATACTAAACTAAATAAAATTATAAAAATAAACCTAAATAAAAATAATTAACTAAAATAAACTAAAATAAATAAAACCTAAATAAAGTAAATAAACCTACTACTTGTTTTTTTTTAAAAATTTAATTTCTAAACCCTAGCCACAAACCCTGCACCTATCCACCACCCTGCAAACCCTGAAACAGGCCCACTAATCTAAACCACAATAAACCAAAACTATACTAAGCATCCTCCTCCTTAACTGGCCCATCCTGGGCCCTGGGCTCACAAACTAAACAAAACCCTACCAACCTAAACTGACTAATGAAATACCTAAAATAATAATAATAAAAACTGAGCTAAAATAAAATAAAATAAAATAAAATAAAACCTAAAATTAAAACCTAAACAAAATAAAAAAAAATAAAAGAACTAATAAAATAAACTAAAATAAATTAAATAAAGCCTAAACTAAACTAAAAAAATAAAATAAACTTGAATAAAACCTAACTAAATAAAAAACTAAACATAAAATAAAATAAAATAAAATAAAACTAAATAAACAAAAAACAACAAATAAACCTAAAAATAAAACCTAAAAATAAATAAAAATAAAACTTAAAACCTAAACTAAAAAAAAACCTAAACCTAAAATAAAAATAAAATAAATAAAATAAAGTAAACTTAAACCTAATCTAAAATAAACTAAATTAAAATAAATAAAACCTAAACCTAAACCTAAAATAAACTAAACCTAAACCTAAACCTAAAATAAATAAAATAAAATAAAATAAAATAAACTAAAAAATAAATAAAAACCTAAACTAAAAATAAAATGGATAAATGAACCTGAAATAATAACCTAAAACCTAAACTTAAAAAAATAAAATAAAAACCTAAACCTAAACCTAAAAATAAAAAATAAAACCTAAACTTAAAAAAGAAAATAAAAATAAAAGTCAATTAAAAAATAAACCTAAACCTAAAAAATAAACAAAAATTAAAACCTAAACTAAAATAACTAAACCTAAAATAAATAAACTAAACTAAATAAATATAAAAAATAAACCTAAATAGAAATAAAAAATAATATAAACTGAAATAAATAAAACATAAACTAAATAAATCAAAACCTACCAGTTTACTTAATTTAAAAAAAAAACATAAACCCTAATCCTAAACCCTAAACCCTAAACCCTAAACCCTAAATCCTAAGCCTACAACCCTAAACCCTAAACCCTAAACCCTAAAGACTAACCTTAAACCCTAAACCCTAAATGCATAAACCCTAAAACCCTAAATCCTAAACCCTAGACACTAAACCATAAACCCTAAACCTTAACCCTAAACCTTAAACCCTAACCCTAAACCCTGAACCTTAAACCTAAACCTAAAGTAACTAAATAAATTAAAAAATAAACCTAAACCCTAAAACCTAATAAACCTAAACCTAAACATGAACCTTAAGAATGGGCAGAACCTTGACGGAAAGAACGTCACCGTTAAGCAAGCTCAGTCTAGATCTAGGAGTGGAGGTGAAGGCGGATGTAGTGATTATCGTAGTGGTGGTGGGGGATCTGGAGATGCTAGTGGATATGGAGGCGGTGGTTAGAGCAGTGGTGGTTATGGAGGTGGGATGAGCGATAGAGGCTACAATTGTGGTGGTGGCAAAGGGAGAGATCGAGGATATGATGGTAGATCCCGCTACTTGAGAGGCCAGGGTGGTTCTGACGGGAATTGGAGAAACTAAAGAATGGTGGATCTGAAACTTATGGAAATGTGTCTTTACTGTAGAGACAGTTTTAGTTATCCAAGGTTTTTGATTTGCTCTATCATGCTCATTTTTTATCTATGTCATCGCCTGTGTCTCAAAAAACTTGGAGTGTTACTTGGTTGATGAAATTAAAAATAAGAGATGTTGAATTTGAATTTGTTCTCTGTTAAAAATAATAGCAAAACCCAAAACCCTAAAATAAAACATGAACCCTAAACCTAAAATGAAAACCCCAAAACCCTAAACCTTCAACCCTAAAAACATTAAATCCTAAACCCTAAACATTAAACCCTAAAATCCTATACCCCAAAACACTAAACCCTATACCGAAAAGGAAAACCCTAAACCCTAAAAAGCTAAAAACCTAAACCCAAACTTATAGAACCTAAAAATAAAATAAATAAAAAACATAAACCAAAACAAAATAATAAAATAAAATAAAATAAAATAAAAACATAAACTAAAACCTAAACCTAAACATAACCTAAAAGAAAATTAAATAAAAATAAAAACTAAATAGAAATAACATAAATAAAAATATAAACTAAACTAAAAAAAATAGAAAACCTAAATAAAATAAAAACTAAACCTAAAATAAAAATAAAATAAACCTAAAATAAAATAAAATAAAACTATATAAAAACCTAAACCTAAAAAATAATCTAAAAAAAACCTAAGATAAAAAAAACCTAAACCATAAACAAAAAAAAAACCTAAACCTAAAATAAAAATAAAATATACCTAATCCTAAACTAAAATAAATAAAACCTAAACCTAAAATAAACTAAACCTAAACCTAAACCTAAACTAAATAAAATAAAATAAACTAAAAATTAACCTAAATCTAAACTAAAAATAAAACTAATAAATAAATCTAAAATAAAAACCTAAAACCTAAAACTAATAAACTAAAATAAAAAACTTAATCCTAAACAAAAAAATAAATAATAAAATCTAAACCAAAAAAAATAAAAATAAAATTGAACTATAAAATAAATTAAAATAAAAAACCTAGCCTAAAATAAATAAAGCTAAAATAAATAAACCTAAATTAAATAAGTTAAACTAAATAAAAATAAATAATAAACCTAAGTAAAAATAAATTTAAAATAAATTAAAATAAATAAAATAAATAAAATATAAACTAAATAAACATTAACCTATTGATTTACATAATTTAAAAAATAAAAATAAAAACCATAAACCCTAAATCTTAAACCATCAACCCTAAAGCCTAAAAGCCCTAAACCCTACACCCTAACCCTAAAAGCATAAACTCTAAAACTCTAAAACTCTAAACCCTAAACCCTAAACCTTAAACCTTAAATCCTAAACTCTAACCCTAAATCCTAAACCCTAAATCCCAAACCCTAAACCAAAACCTAAAGTAACTACATAAATTAAAAAATAAACCTAAACCCTAAAACCTAATAAAACTAAACCCTAAAAATGGGTAGAACCTTGACGATAGGAACATCACCGTTAACTAGGCTTAGTCTAGATCTGGTGGGTTAAAGCAAAGGCAAATGATGCAGTTAGCACTATGGTTATGGGGGATCTAGAGGTAAGTGGAGGAGGCAAGCAGGTTATGGAGGCGAGGAGCGATGGAGGTTACTGGTGGTGGGCCGATGGAGAGATCGGGTGATGGTGGATCTCGCCACTAGGGGCCATGGGAAACTAGAGAAATCAAGAACTGATCCCATCTACCGCTATGGAATTGTTTTTATAAAAGTTCTAGTTATTTAGGGTTTTTCTTTGTTCTATGTGTGCTAAATTTTTATCTATGTCATCGCTTATGTCTTCAAAAACTTAGTGTGTTACTTGGTTGATGAAATCAAAAAGAAGAAATGTGGAATCTGAGTTTTTCCTCTATTAAAAAAACCAAAAACCCTAAATCCTAAACTAAAACCTAAATCCTAAACTTAAAACCTAACCCCTAAACCCTAAACCCTAAACTCAAAACCTAAATGCTAAAATCTAAACCCTAAAAACCCTAAACCCTAAACCCTAACCCTTAAACCCTAAAACCTGAAATCCTAAAACTTAAATCCTAAAACCTAAACCCTAAACACTAAACCTAAACCTTAAACCCTAAACCCTAAACCTTAAACCCAAAAAGAACTTAAACCGTAAACCCTAAAAAGCTAAAAACCTAAACCCAAACTAAATAAAACCTAAAAATAAAATAAATAAAAAACCTAAACCAAAATAAAATAAAATAAAACATAAACTAAACCTAAACCTAAACCTAAACCTAAAGAGAAAAATTAAATAAAAACTAAACTAAAATAACATAAATAAAAAAAACTAAACTAAACTAATAAAAAAAAATTAAACTTAAAATAAAAATAAAATAAATTTAAAATAAAATAAAATTCAAACTATATAAAACCTAAACCTAAAAAATAATTCTAAATATAAAACCTAAAAATAAATAAGAAATAAAACCTAAAACCTAAACTAAAAAAATCTAGTCCTAAAATAAAAATGAAATAAACCTAAACTAAACTAAAATAAACTAAACTAAAATAAATAAAACCTAAACCTAAAGCTAAACCTAAAATAAAATAAACCTAAATAAATAAAATAAAATAAACTAAAAATAAAACTAAACCAAAGCTAAAAAATAAAACCTAAAAAGAAACCTAAAATAAAAACCTAAAACCTAAAACCTAAACCTAAACCTAAAAAAATATAATAAAAACCTAAACCTAAACCTAAAAATAAAAAATATAACTTAAACATAGATAATAAAATAAAACTAAATAAAGTAAAAAATTAACATAAACCTAAACCTAAACCTTAAAAATAAACTAAAATAAAAAACCTAAACTAAAATAAATAAACCTAAAATAAATACACTAAACTAAATAAAAAAATATACCTAAATAATAAAAAAAACTAAAATAAATAAAAAATAAATGAAATAAAGTAAATAACACCTAAACCCTAAACCTTAAACTCTAAAAAACTCTAAACCCTAAACCCTAAACTAATCCTAAACTTTAACCCTAAACCCTAAACCCTAAACCCTAAACCCTAAAACCCTAAACTCTAAACCCTAAACTAACCCTAAACCCTAAACTCTAAACCTTAAAAACTCTAAACCTTAATGCCTAAGCCATAAACCCTAAACTAACCATAAACCCTAAGCTAACCCTAAACTCTAAACCCTAAACCCAAAACCCTCAAAACACTAAATCATAAAGCTTAATCACTAAACCCTAAATCCTAAACACTAAAAGCATAAACCCTAACACCTAAACCCTAAACTCTAAACCCTAAATCCTAAACCCTAAACCATGAACCCTAACCTTATACCCCAAACCCTAACCCTAAACCTAATGTAACTAAATAAATTTAAAATTTAAGCCTAAGCCCTAAAACCTAATAAACCTAAAACCAAATAAACATAAACACTAAGAATGGGTAGAACCTTGATGGCAAGAACATCAAATAACTGTGCAGCCTATATCTAAGTGGAGGTGAAGGATGTGCATTATTAGTGGTGGTGGGGGATTTGAAGGTGTTGCTGGATATGGAGGAGGTGGTAGGAGAAGTGGTGGTTATGGAGGTGGGAGGAGCGACGGAGGTTACAACCATTGTGGTGGTGGAGGGAGAGATCAGAAATATGATGGTGGATCCCGCTACTCAAGAGGCGGGGATGGTTTTGATGGGAACTAGAAAAGAAATATCAATGTCATTGAAAAGTGTCTTTACTATAGAGATGGTTCTAGTTATCTAGGGTTTTTGATTTGCTCTATGCATGCTCATTTTTTATTTATCTCATCGCTTTTATCTTAGAAAACTTGGTGTTTTACTTGGTTGATGAAATTGAAAAGAAAAAATGTTGAATCTAAATTTATTCTCTCTTAAAAAAACAAAAACCCTAAACCCTAAACTAAAACTTGAACCCTAGACCTAAAACCTAAAACCTAACCCTAAACCCTAAACCCTATAAAGCATAAACCCTAAACCCTAAACCCTAAACCCTAAAACCATAAATCCTAAACCCTAAACCTTAAAATTTAAAACCCAAAACCTAAACCCTAAACCCCAAACCCTAAACCTTAAACCCTAAATCCTCTACTAACCCTAAACAATAAACTCTAAACATAGTGCAATTCTCTTATAATTCAAGTTATCTAAGGTTTTTGATTTGCTCAATGCATGGTCATTTTTTAACTATGTTGCTTGTGTCTTAGAAAACTATGTGTGTTACTTGGTTGATGAAATCGAAAAGAAGAAATATTGAATCTAAATTTATTCTCTATTAAAAAAAAACCAAAAACCCTTAACCCTAAACTAAAACATGAACCTTAGACCTATAAGCTAAACCCTAAACCCTAAACCCTAAAAATATTAAACCCTAAAACCCTAAATCCTAAACCCTAAAACTGAAAACCCTAAACCCTAAATCCTAAACAACAAAAAAAGTAAACTTAAAATAAATAAAATAAAATATGCCTAAACCTAAACTAAAATAAACTAAACTAAAATAAATAAAACCTAAACCTAAACCTAAAATAAACTAATCTTAAACCCTAAACTAAATAAAATAAATTAAATTAAAAATAAACCTAAACTTAAATTAAAAAATAAAACCTAAAATAAACCTAAAATCTAAACTTGAAAAAATAATATAAAAATTTAAACCTAAACTTAAAAATAAAAAATAAAACCTAAACCTAAAAAATAAACTAAAAATAAAACCAAACTAAAAAATAAGCATAAACCTAAACCTAAAAAATAAACTAAAATAAATTAAAATAAAATAAATAAACTA
Organism: Cymbidium sinense; assembly: GCA_021442155.1. Classification (NCBI taxonomy): domain Eukaryota; kingdom Viridiplantae; phylum Streptophyta; class Magnoliopsida; order Asparagales; family Orchidaceae; genus Cymbidium; species Cymbidium sinense. Next base: position 150,631,105 of record CM038214.1, read on the forward strand.
AACTAAATAAAAATATACTAAATAAAATAAATAAATAAACCTACTGTTTATTTAATTTATTTTAAAAAAAAAACTAAACCCAAAAAATAAATAAACACTAAATCCTAAACTATAAACCCTATAATTTAAAAAACCCTAAACCCTAAACTAACCCAAAACCCTGAACTCTAAACCTTAAACCTTAAACCCTAACCCTAACTTTAAACCCTAAATCATAAACTAAGCCTAAACTAACCCTAAACCCTAAAACCCTAAACCCTAAAAACCCTAAACCCTAAAGCCTAAAGCCTAAACCCTAAACTAACCTTAAACCCTAAACCCTCAAAACCCTAAACCCTAAAGCCTAAACACTAAACCCTAAATCCTAAAACCCTAGACCCTAAAACCCTAAACCCTAAACCTTAACCCTAAACCCTAAAAGCATAAACCGTAAAACCCTAAACTCTAAACCTTAAACCCTAAACCCCAAACCCTATACCTAAACCTAAACCCCAAACCTTAAACCTAAACCTAATGTAAAATAACTAAATAAATGAAAAATTAACTAAACCTAACAAAAACCTAAACCCTAAGAATAACTGACAAAAAATCACAACCACGCTCAGCTTAGATCTAAAGGCTAAAATTATCAGTGGTGGTTGGGGAGGCATGAGCGAGGTTACAATCATGGTGGTGGCTAAGGGAGAGAGAATATGATGGATTCTACTAATGTGGTTCAACTAGAAAGAGAAATTGAAGAATCATCCACTCTTCTTATGGAACCTGAGTAAGAGATAATTCAAGTTATCTGGTTTTGATTTCCTGAGTGCTCATTTTATCTATGTCATCATGTCTTAGAAATCATAATGATGAAATCAAAAAATGAAATGTTGAATCAATTTGTTCTATATTAAAAAAAGGCAAAACCCTAACCTAAAAAACTAACTACCCTCAACTCTAAACCCTAAACCCTAAACCCTAAACCCTAAAATCCTAAACCTAAACCCTAAACTAAAAAAAACCTAAACCTACAATAAATAAAATAAAATAAGCCTAAACCTAAACTAAAATAAACTAAAATAAAATAAATAAAACCTAAACCTAAACCTAAAATAAACTAAATGTAAACCCTAAACTAAATAAAATATAATAAACTAAAAATAAACCAAAACCTAAATTTAAAAATAAAACTTAAAAATAAACCTAAAATAAAAACCTAACACTTAAACTTAAAAAAGTAAAATAAAAACTTAAACCTAAACCTAAAAAAAAAACTTAACCTTAAAAATTAAATAAAAATAAAACAAAATTGAAAAATAAGCCTAAACTTAAACTTAAACCTAAAAAATAAATTAAAATAAAAAACCAAAACTAAAATAAATAAACAAAAAATAAATAAACTAAATTAAATAAAAAAAAAAAAATTTAAATAGAAATAAAAATAAAATAAACAAAAAATAAAATAAAAAATAAACTAAATAAACTTAAACCGATCGATTTACTTAATTAAAAAAACCCCTAAACCCTAAACCTTAAGCACTAAGTCCTAAAGCCTAAAGCCTAAACCCTAAACCCTAAACCTACAACCCTAAACTACAACCCTAAACCTACAACCCCAAACCCTAAACCCTAAACCCTAAACACTAAAGCCTAAACCCTAAAAAATTGTAAACCCTAAACCCTAAAATCCTAAACCCTAAAGATTAAACCCTAAACCCTAAACCCTAAAATATAAACTAACCCTAAATCTAAGCTAATCCTAAACCCTAAACCCTAAACACTAAATCCTAAACCCAAAAAAGCCTAAATAAACCTAAACCTAAACCAAACCTAAACCTAAACTAAAGAAAATCTAATAATAAAATAAATCAAAAAACCTAAACCTTAAGAAAATAAAATAAAATAAAATAAAAACTTAAATTAAAACTAAACCTAAATAAAAATAAACTAAACTAAAATAAATAAAACCTAAACCTGAAATAAATAAAATAAAATAAACTAAAATTAAACCTTTATCTGAACTAAAAAATAAAACCTAAAAATAAATGTAAAATAAAAAACCTAAACCTTAAACTTACAAAAGCAACTTAAACCTAAACCTAAAAATAAAAAATAAAACCTAAACCTAAAAAAATAAAATAAAAATAAAACTCAACTAAAAAATAAACCTAAACCAAAACCTAATCCTAAAAAATAAACTAAAATAAAAAACCTAAATTAAAATAAAAAAAAAACTAAAATAAATAAACCAAACTAAATAAAAATAAAAAATAAACCTAAATAAAATAAAAATAAAATAAATAAAAAATTAAAATAAACTTAATAAATAAATAAAAAAATAAATTTACTTAATTTTAAAATAAATTTAAACCCTAAACCCTAAATCAGCCTAAATCTCAATCCTAAACCCTAAACCTAAAACCTATAACCCTAAACCTAAGCTTAACTACAAAACCCTAAAAAAAACTCTAAACTAAACCAAATAAAATATAAACTAAACCCTAAACCTAAGCCTAAAACCTAAACAAAAATTCTAACCCTAACCTCAACCCTAAACCCTAAACCCTAAACTAAACCCTAAAACCTAAAACCTAAACCCTAACCTAAACCCTAAACTTAAACCTCAAAACCTAAACTAAGCAAACACTAAACCCTAAACCTTAAACCCCAAACCCTAACCCTAAACCATAAACCCTAAAATCATAAACCTTAAAACCCTACACCCTAAACCCTAAAAACCAAAAAAGCTAAACCTAAGCTAAATAAAACCTACTAATCAAATAAATAAGAAAATCCTTAACCTAAATAAAATAAAATAAAAATAAAAAATAGGAAACCTAAACTAAAACAAATCTAAACCTAAAATTAAAAATAAAATAAAAAAAAATAAAAATAATAAAATAAAAATAAAATAAAAACCTAAACTAATCTAAAAGTAAAAATAAAAGAATAAAAAACTAAATAAAATAAAGACTTAACATTAAATAAAAATAAAATAAACCTAGAATAAAATAAAATAAAAATTAATAAAACCTACACCTAAAAAATAGACCTAAGAATAAAACTTAAAATAAATAAAAATAAAACCTAAACCCTAAACTAAAAAAAAACCTAAACCTAAAATAAAAATTAAGTAAATAAAATAAATTAAACCTAAACCTAGACTAAAATAAACTAAACTAAAATAAATAAAACCTAAACCTAAAACTAAAATAAACTAAACATAAGCCTAAACTAAATAAAATAAAATAAACTAAAAATAAACCTAAACCTAAACCAAGAAAGAAAACATAAAAATAAACCTAAGAAAACCTTAAACCTAAACCTAAAAAAATAAAATAAAAACCTAAACCTAAACCTAAAAAATAAAATAAAACTTAAAACCTTAAAAGAAAGTAAAAAATAAAACTCAACTAAAAATAAACCTAAACCTAAAATAAATAAAATAAATAAACCTAAAATATGTTAACTAAACTAAATAAAATAAAAATAAACCTAAATGAAAATAAAAAATGAACTAAATAAACTAAATAAATAAACCTACTTTAAATTTTAAAACCCTAAACCTTAAATCCTAAACCTACCACCTAACCCTAAATAATAAAACTTAAACCCTAATCTCTAATCGTGACCTAAAACCCTAAAAAAATCCACAGCCCTAAAGTAAAACCCTAAACCATAAACCCTAAAATCTAAACCCTAAATCCTAAAACTAATAACCCTAAACACTAAACCCTAAACCCTAAACCCTTAACCCTAAACCCTAAATAATAAAAAGTTAGAAACCTTAACCTAAACCAAATAAAACCTAAAAAAATAAATAAAAAACTTAAACCAAAATAAAATAAAATAAATAAAATAAAATAAAAACATAAATTTATACCTAACCCTAAATAAAAAAAATAAAAAAATAAAAACTAAACTAAAATAAAATAAATAAAAACATAAACTAAACTAATGAATAAAAAACCTAAATAAACAAAAAACTAAACCTAAAATAAAATAAAATAAAATAAAACTAAATAAAAACCTACACTAAAAAAATAAACCTAAAATAAATCTTAAAAATAGATAAAAAATAAAACCTAAACCCTTAACTAAAAAAAGAACATAAACCTAAAATAAAAATAAATAGAAAATAATAATAATAATAATAATAATAATAATAATAATAATAATAATAATAATAATAATAATAATAATAATAATAATAATAAACCTAAAATAAAATAAACTAAACTAAAATAAATAAAAACCTAAACCTAAACCTAAAATAAATTAAACCTAAACCTAAACCTAAAAAAATAAAATATAATAAACTAAAAATAAACCTAAACCTAAATTAAAAAAATAAAACCTAAAAATAAACCTAATATAAAAACCTAAAACCTAAACCTAATAATAAACCTAAACTAAATAAATAAACTAAATCTACTAAATAAAATAAACTCACTAAAATAACTAAATAAACTAAATAAAAACTAAATAAACCTAAAATAAATAAACTAAATAAAATAAACCTAAATAAAATAATAAATAAATAAACTCAATAAATAAAAATAAACTAAATAAACCAAAACCCATTTATTAAAAAAAACTCATAAACCCTAAAACTAACCCTAAATCCTAAACCCTAAACCTACAACCCTAAAACAACTAAACCCTAATATCCTAAACCACTAAACCTTATCTAACCCTAAACCACATTTATAAACCTAAAACCCCAACCATAAACCCTAAAACCAAAACTAAAAACCTTAAATTAACCTTAAACCTTAAAAATGGGAAGAACCTTGGAGGAAGGAACATCACTATCAACTAGGCTCAGTCTAGATCTTACGGTGGAAGCAAAGTCAGAGGCAGCGGTTATCGTAGTGGTGATGGGGGATCTGGAGGTGTTGGTGGATATGGAGGTGGTGGTCAGAGCATAGGTGGTTATTGAGGCGGGAGGAAGGATGGTGGTTATAGCCATGGTGGTGGTGGAGGGAGAGATTTGGGATATGATGATTGATTCTACTACTCGAGAGGCGGGGGTGGTTCTGATGGGAACTAGAAAAGTTGAAGAATGGTTGATCCATTCTGCTACTTTTAGAACTACGTATTTACAGTATAGACAGTTCTACTTAGCTAGGGTTTTTATTTTCTCTATGGGTGCTCATTTTTTATCTATGTCATTTCTTGTGCCTTAGAAAACTTGGGGTGCTACTTGGTTGATCAAATCAAAAAGAAGAAATGTTGAATCTGAATATATTCTCTATTAAAAAAAACCTTAAACCCTAAACCTAAACCCTAAATCCTAAACTAAAACATAAACCCTAAACATAAACCTAAACCTAAACCCTAAACCCTAAAACCATAAAACTCAAACCCTAAACATTAAAAACCTAAACCCTAAACCCAATCCTAAACCTAAACTACCCCAAAAACCTAAACCCACAAAACCTTAAACCTAAACCCTAAACCCCAAACCCTAAACCCTAAAATCTAAACCTTAAATACCAAACTAATCCTAAACCCAAAACCCTAAACTAACCCTAAACCCTAACCCTAAACCTTGAATAAAGTTGTCATTAGGAGTATATCTAAAGAATGACCTAATCCTAGTATAGTTGTGGTAGCTAAAGAAAATGTCTTCAAGAGACTTTCCCTTGACTATTAGAGATTTGAATACCCTAAACCCTAACCTTAAATCATATTAAATTACCATATACGATAGTATAATGTATCTTCATATATTTGAGCATGTAGTGATGTGTTTTTGGATGTTATAAGATGTTTTGAAATGTTTTAGCATATTATGGTATTATGCTCTATAGTTTATATTAATATAAATCATAAAAATATTGATTTAATAAATCAGATGATGAAATTTATTAAATTTGAAGTGGGAATTATGTTGTAGTACCAAAGGTGTGCTACACCACTTGTAGTCTAAAAAGTAAGATTTTATGTTGAAAATAAATATTATATATTGTAGCATAGTGTAGCATCATATCATAATATATTGTTCTGTGCATTTTAAATTCTTTTAGTACTTTACGATCATGCAGATGAGCCTACACAAGCATTATTTATAAAAATGTTGATTTGGACTTTAAAATGGTGGAATTTGGATAAATTCATAATAGGTAGAGCATGGCATCATAATATATTATTTCAAATTAAAATATGTAAGTGATACAACTAAAATATATAGTTTTTATTGTTTAGATTAAATTTATGATTTTTTTATCTTAAGAAATCCCTTATGAAATGCAATATAATATAATATAATATAATATAATTTGTTATAGTGTATTATAATATAAGATTCCATAACATAGTGTAGCATCATGCATTATAACATACTATTATCTATTACTACTTGTTGTTTAGCATATTTTAGTTTGTTATAGTTTGATGTAGTAGAGTTTTGTATTGGTATAATTCATAAAAATACTTATTTATAGGTCGAGATGATGGGATTTGACCAAATTTTAATGTAAGCTTTAGAAACATCATTGGGGTGTGCTATGGTGTGTCATTTAATCAAAAGAATGGAATTTTGCATCCAAAATGAATGTTTATTTTTCAACCAAACTTTATAAATTTTTTGGTTAAAGTGATTCATTTTGTAATGGTAATATATTATATGGCATAGTTAATGTACATAACAATATAATATATATATATATATATATATATATATATATATATATATATATATATATATATATATATATATATATATATATATATATATATATATATATATATATATATATATATATATATTATATATATATATATATATATATATATATATATATATATATATATATATATATATGATTGTGGTGTGTTACTAAATGTTATTGTACATTTTAGTGTGTTTTACTTTTGTTATAATACATTCAAAACTCACAAAAATGTTAATTTGATGGTTGAGATGGAAGAAATTCATTCACACCAAGAAGCAACACCAAAATTATGCTATTTTGTACCATTTCTAATAGAAAATAACAATTTTACATCCAAAATGAACATTCATATTTCAAGAAAAATTGTTATTTGTTCCTTTTAAGTGATTCTAATGAGGTGTAATGTTAGATAATATATTATATTATAGCTAATTATAATATAACATCATATATTATAATATAATACAATGTGTTAATTCACACTATAATATGTTTAGCATGATATTGTATAGTTAGTTTGAGCTTGCACCATCATAAATCATAAAATGTTGATTATAATGTTAAGATGATGTAATTTGAATGAATACATTGTTAGGCTTTTGGTTGAAGTATTAAAGGTGTGCATAAGAGAAGAAATAAGATTTGATGAAAATTCCATGTCAAGAACATGGAGGGAGAAACTTTAGTGGATCACCCATGCATTGGACATGACATGTGAGGGGTCTATGTCGAGGGCATAGAAGAAGAAAATCTACTGGGGATAAGGTTTGAATTTGATTTGATTATATGATTTGTGGAAAGAAGATCTGCTGAGATAAGAATCTATAATCCACCAAGGATTAAGATTGAAATGACTTTAATTTTTTTCTTGTAATTGATGTGGAGGCATATCTTCTAGAGATATGCTCGAGTCCACTTGGGATCGTATATGAACCTTCCAGGGAAGCGTGTTTGCTATCCGGGAAGATTTGAGTTTGATTTTATAGATTTGTTTGAGGATGTATCCAGGGAATAAGAGTTTGGTTGGATTTCTTTGATTTAGACCCTACTTGAGTTGGTTTAATTTTGCTCCACTGAGGTTGGTTTTGAATTTGATTTATTTTTGACTATTTATATATGATTTGGGGCTCCATTGGGAGAAGGGTGTGATTTAACTCCACTAGGAAAAATCATTGGGTTTAATTTAATCTGAAGTTATGGACCTTGTTGGTGATGGACCCACTAAGAAGGGGCTATATCGCCTTGACCTACCTCGTTTACAAATCCAAAGGGATAGTCTACGCATGGGTAGAGCTAGCCAACCTAAGGGGTTTCCTTTGGTGTAAACAATGCTAAGAAGAAGGCATAGACTACATCTTCCAAAGTGAGGAACAACAATTGGGTGACCTATGGATGCACAACAAATCAAACTGAACTAGAGACTAAGTGAATGTCTGGGACTTATGTCAACTCAAAAGTAGTCAATTAATTTTATCTTAATTTCATGTGATTTGATATGGTTTGTTTGGTTTAGTTTGATTTTAAATTGAGGCATATCCACTGGGATGTGAGCTTGATCAATTTATGGACCATGTGGTGTGATGGACCCAAGAAGGGGCTATATCGACTCCTATCTCAAATTTACAAATCCAAAGGGATAGTCTACTAGGTAGAGCTAGCCAACCTAAGGGTTTTTCTTGGTGTAATGCAGGGAAGAAGAAGACTTACATCTTCTAAAATAGGGAACAACCACTGGGGTGACCTGTTCATAGCACAATAAATTGAATCGACTTAGGGGCGACTACTGAGTGAATGCTGCTGGGAACTTATATCAACTCAAGAGTAGTCAGGCGATTCCTATAGGGAGTTTTCCTGACACTCCCCTAAAGATAGGATGCCTGCTTGGGAAAAGGTACCACTAGGGGTGTCCTCCTAATCCATAAGTGAATATATATTTAGTTTATATGTTTATGTGGACCTTGTTGGTGTGCAACACACCGAAGGGCTATGTAAGCCTTGACCTATGTCAAATTTACTGGAGCAAGGGAGAATCTGCAAAAACACAAGATGGATTCTCCAACCACACATGTGGTTACTATGAAAGGGGAACTATCCAATTTGATAGTAACTCAGATAGTGTCTAAACTGTGTCACAAAGGATGTGATCCAAATATAGTGCCAAGGGAGGTAGACAGGTTATCAGCCTGGAAAAGAAATTCTATAGGTGTACGGTCCAACTCAAGGAGAAAGCATGAGACTTACATCTACCCATGAGTGATGTATCCTAAGGTGCAAGAACCAACCAACCTAAGGTGTATCCATCAACATGAGTGGTGTATCCACCGATAGTGAGAACCAACCAACTTAAGGTACCTCGTGTGCAATAATCAATTTGGAAAGAAAGCATGTAGGCCTATAACTTTCCAAGTGAAACTGATCATCGAGATAGTCTATCAGCAATAGGACAAATGTTATCTGACCTAGAGCGACTACTAAGTGGAGAGCTCCAAGGAAGGACTGGACCTAGACTTGAAGAAGTTAGGAGGGAAGGATCCATTTGAATACTTATCCTAAACCTCAAATATACTTGACCCAGTCAATGCATGAAGGCTAATAAAATAAGAAAGCATAGCATACTCACATCCTCTTAAACGAAGCTAACATGAGGCAGCTTATCAACCATGCATTAAGGCCTACCAAACTAACAAGGTGCTCGTCGATGTGCAATGGCCAAGTAAGGAAGGAAAGCATAGCAGACTTACATCCTCCAAAGCAAGAAAATCACTAGGGTGACACACTAGCAGGGTAGCATGTCACCACCCCTAGAGCTACTAAGTGAGCACGAGTTTATCTCAACTCAGTGAGAAAAATAATATGTGTTTTATTTATATATTTTTTTGTTGTTTGTATTTATGTTGTGTTGATGAAGGATAGGATTCCACTCGGGATCCTTACACCTACTCTAAACACATCATGGTAGATTCGCAAACAAGAATACTTTTGACATGGAAGAGATTGAATTATAAATGGAATTTTCATTGATGACAATAACTTTCAAACATGATTTATAATTTTTTTTAAGAGTTCATTGATTGGAAGCATTGGGTGCTCTCCTTATGATTAATAAGCTAATAAGATCCTCCTTGGTAGGCCTTCTCTATGAAAAAAGGGCCTTCCCATGTGGGTTCAAACATGCCTCCCATCTTTGACGAAATAATCGCCTTCTTAGAACTAAAATAATCTCTTACTTGAAAAGATTTAGGATAGACTAACTTGTTGTGAGCTTAAATCATTTTAGCTTTGTACAACTGAGGATTTCGCATGCTCGCAGACATCTCTCCTCCAAACCTTTGAACTCTTCTAACCGCAACTTGGCATTTGCTCTGTTATGATCTTGCTACCCATAGCTATCCTTTATGATGGGAGTTGGACTCCTAATGGTAGAATGGCTTTGGACCTATACACTAAGGAGAAAGGAGTAGACTGAGTTGGAGTTCTATATGTGGTAGCCAAAGGCTTCAACTAACTGCTCATGCCATTATCACTTTTTGTTGTCAAGTGTCTTCTTTAGTATTTAGATGAGAGTTTTGTTGAAGGCTTTTACTAAGCCATTTTCCCTCGAGTAGTTGATGGTAGAATATCTCCAATCTATGTTGTGTCTCATCAAAAAGTTGTTGATCTCGATGCTCTTGAATGCAGTACCATTATCAGATATAATTCATCAAGGCACTCCAAACTTATATATGATATGGTTCCTTAAAAACTAGAGCACATGTTGAGCTATGACCTCTCTAAGGGGAATTGCCTTCGCTCATTTGGAAAAGTAGTCAGTAGTAGTTAAGTTGAACTGATGACCCTTGGAAAGAGGCTCAATCAAACCCATTATGTCGGTACCCCAACACTTGAATGGCCATGAGGCCAAAGTAAGATGTAGAACATTGGTTGGTTGGTGCAGGACCACTCCATTTATTTGACATTGGTGGCATCGCCTAGTCATATTTATGCAATGTTTGATCATCGATGGACAGTAGTATCCTAATCTCTTGATCTTGCCTTTCATCTTCAGACCAGATTGGTTAGCTCCACATAAAACTGAGTGTACCTTTGTCAGGATCTTATGGGCTTTGTGCTTGTCTATATAATGTAACCACATATGATCGAAAGACTACTGGTATAATACACCATCCACAAGAGCATAGGGAAGTACTTTCTACTTCATCTAATCAGATTCAGACTCTCTTGAGGTAGTTTTCCTTTATTTAGGTAATCCATGAATGGTTGCCTCAAATCTAACTCCTCATCCTTCTTGGCAATGGAAACCTCCCTTCAAGAGAGTTCTTTTTATGAGTTCAATATCAATAAAGGATATTTATCTATTTTGGACTTTATTGATATGGACTCATCCTCCAACATGCCAACCTTGCAAGCTAAAAGCATACAACATTCTCTCCTTGAGGAATCTTATAAATGGTAACCTCTAGGATTTGGGCCAACAACTCCATGGTGTACTTATGGTAGTGATGGAGCTTGGGCTTTATAACCTTATAGGACCCAACAATTTGGTTGATAACTAGTGAGAATCCTCAAAGATGTTGATGTTCTATGCTTAGAGTAATGATCGACAATCGAGCCTCATATTCGACTTCATTGTTAGTGCAAGGATTGGACAGATGATATGAGATCTCATCAAATCACAGTCCGGAGTTAAGAGAATTATTCTTACCCATACCTTTCCTACAATAGTAGATTATGGTTCTTCTCTTCTTTAAGAGGAAGCTGCACCATCAAAGTACATCTCCCAATGGTGAATGCTAGTATCCCCTATGTTCATGATTTGTTCATCAAGGAGATCATCACTAACCAGAGAGTTAGTAAGAAGTGGGTGTGTTGATAAGAAATCTGCTAGAACTTGTCCTTTCACTACACGGAGGGGTTCGAAGATAATGTCAAACTACAAGAGGATCATGGACCGTCATGCCAACAGTCCAAATAGCATTGGCCATGTCATGAGATACTATAGTGGATTGATCCTAGAGATTAAGTTTACCTTATGATAAAGCATGTAGTGCTATAGCTTATGGGATGCAAAGATTAAAGCTAGGCAATGCTTCTCAATGGGTGGATAAATAGCTCGCAGGATTTGATGATGTGAGGTAGTAGAGTGCATTTTCCTTCCCTTCTTCATTTGGGCCAATAAAGCACCAAGGGAGTCATCTAACAAGTAGTGTAAAGTATGAGCAACTTGCCGAGAGGGGCTAGAACGGGCCATCAGTAATGTCTTTGAAGGCATGCTCACACTTGTCATCCCACTTAAACTTGGCATTCTTTTTGACAAGTGCTGAGAATGGCTGACATCTTCCCGAAAAGTTAGATATAAAGCATCATTGATATGCCAACCACCATTGGAATGATTTTAGTTGAGGGGTGAAATTTCTAATATTTCCTTGATCTTTTTTAGATCAATTTTGATTCCTTGGTGTCGGACAACAAACCCAAGGAATTTTCCTGAAGCTACTCCGAATGCACTCTTGGGGTTCCTTTTGAGGATAAATTATCTTAATTATTCCAAAACTAATCTCAAGTCAAAGAGATGGTCTTCTTTTTCTCTACTTCTGACCACGAGATCGTCGACATAGCACTCGACTTGATGATGAATGAGTTCATTAAAGATTCAAGTCATAGCCTGCTAGTCTATAGCACCGACATTTTTGAGGCTGAAAGGCATGACCTTATAGCAATAAATTTTGATTGGGGTTCTAAAAGTAGTGTTTCTTTCATCTTCAGGGGTCATCTTTATTCAATTATATCTAGATAAGCCATCCATGAAAGAGAAGACTGCATGAGATGAGGCAATATCCACCGTTGGCTCCAAGATTAGTAGTGGAAATTCATCTTTTGGACATGCCTTATTTAAATCCCTAAAATTGATGTGTCCATTCTTTTTCTTAACTGGGATGAAGCTGGCTAACCAAGTAGGATATTTTTCTTCTGACAAAGCCAAAGATCAATTGACTTCATAAATGACTATTCTTTATCTAATCACATGCATCTAGGAGCTTGCTTGATAGGGTTAGGAGTAGGCTCTATTGTTTGTTTATGGACCACTATATTAGGAGCCAATCCAATCATCTCTTCATAACTTCCTACAAAGTAGTCCTTAAACTTAGTCAATAGCCTAACTAACTCATTGGTTTTAATTTTGTTCAACAAAGAATTGATGTATGTCAGGCGTGGATCTTCTTCAGTTCCTAAGTTGATTTACTTGAACTCATCGATGGTTGACTTGATCTCTTCTTCAAACTCTGGTAGTGCATCTTTGACTTCAAAATCATCTAGATCATCTGAAGTTTCTAATAGCTCATATGAGTTAATGTGATTTGAAAACCTATCGATTCAAATGATTGGTGATGATTAAGAATCATCATCATCAATTGGACCCACTATACTAGATCCTAGTCTCAATCTTGATTGAGAGCTTTTGCATTTGTTCTTCCATATTCTTTTAAGGTAGTCTAACCTGTGCTTTGACCAAGTATGTGTGATTAACCCTTTCTTTGCTAAATTATGAATACAAAGCAAGTACCAATCAAAAGGTAATTCAATAAAATCTTTATATGAATCATCCTGTTCTACATAAACTTCTTGACTTGAGGATGATGCTCCTGAAAGAACCTCTAGTCTTCACACCAATGGATGACTTAGGGGCTTCCTTAACTACCAAACCCCTTTTGAGAGAAAGTGGGTTAGAGCTAAGGTTCTCAAGATGCCTAACTATTTCACATAGACTTGGATACCCTTATGCTTTGCTTTGGAGCAACTTACTATCTCGCTCAAGTGTCACCAAAGGAATCTATGAGAATAGTCTGTGCTAACCATATAAGACTCATCCTATGAAGATTTTAAGTCTATATGGATAGCAGTGTACTCTAAATGGACATATCTTTATTGGGGTGGTCAATAAGAGGTTTTCCACCCTACTCTCTGAACCGCCTCTTCCTTTACCCGGTAGAGGTCAAGTCCCCTACCCATATGTTTGAATGGAGTAATGAACTGTAATGGAATCTAATGCCCTCCACTTCCTCCTCTAAGTCTATTTTTTCTCCCTTTTATTTTCTTTTTCATTTTCTTTTTTTTTTTTTTTTCTTTCTTTTTTTTTTTTTTCTTTTTCTTTTATTTTTAAACTTTGGCCAAGTTCGCAATAATATAATTTTTTATTTTGAGGGAGGTAGTAAGTTGCATCCTCATATATGCACCTTTGAAGCTGTAAATAAGGTTGAGATCTCCTTTGACACATTAGATGATCCCACCTATCATGAACTTCATACACTGATGTAGAGAGGATGAAACTATGTTGTTCTCATGTATCCATGGTCTCCTAAGCAAAGCGTTCAAAGATGTATCCAAGTCTATAATGTGAAACTTGCCTTTGGTCTTCCAATCATTTATCTACAAGGGCAACACTATGGATCCAAAGGTCTATTGACCTCACTTTTGGAGTGCAGATTCAATCTTCCCATCTCAGACTTAGGAGTCTTCTAGATACTAAGACTTCCCTAGTCATAAGACACTTTTAACAATTAGGTAAACACTTAACCAAAGCCTAAATACTTAGAAGGGTTAACCATAGGATTAGGTTATGCCTTAGGGATTAGGATAATCCACCTACCTAACAACCCAAATCCAATCCATGTTCTCCTTCTTAAACCAAACCTCAAGTTTGGTTCAAACATCAAATTAAAATCTAAATCCAAAACCAAATTCCAAAACCAAATGATTGAAGCCCATGATCAAATCCAAACTTGAAACCCTTCCTAAGCCATATGACCTATCCCATGGACATAGCCAAATCTTAATCCAAATCAATCCAAAATTAATTGATTTTCTCATAATAAATTTATATCTTCAATTATCTTCCTAAATATAAATCAAATCTACATTCAAATGATCAAAACTAAATCAAACTAAATCAAATTAAATCAAAACCCTTCCTAAGCCATATGGCACCATGGACTTAGCCAAATGTTAATCAAGTCAAAGTCAATTGATTTTCTCATAAATCAAACATATTTTCAATCATATTGATAAATTTAAATGAAATATACATTTAAGTCAACAAACCTAAATCAAACCAAATTAAAATCCAAACTAAGCACATGACTCAACTCCATGGACATAGCCAAATTCCTTCATTCCAAAACCCAAATTCAATTGATTTTCTCATGAATCAATCATACCTTCAATCATATTCACAAATATAAATGAAATCTACAATCATCAAGCCAAACCAAAATCAACCCAAGTCAAACTTAATCCTTTTGACTTGAAAAGTTCAAATAAATGAAAACTCATTTGAACCTAAGCCAATTGCAATTAAATTTATATATCAATCCTAAATCCATATATAAACTCAACTAAATCAAACTCAACCCAAAATCAAGCCAATTAAGCCCAATTGGTCCACTTGACCCAAAGTGGCCAATTTGACCTATTTGAGCCAAGCTTTAATCCTACCTAAATTGGATTGAACCAAGCCCATCAAAATCTCCCATCATGATTGTTGATCACCCAGGGTTGATCAATTATCACAAATTAGGTCAAACTAAGTCAACTTGGTCATTTGACCAAGTCAATCCCTTTAGCCATATGAACCCAAACTAGTCAAATTACAACCTAAGCCAAATCCCTTGAAACTTTCAATTGAGTTAAACCAATTGGTCCTCTTGACCCAAGTTGACCCAAATTGACCTAAAAGACAAAATTAGGTCAAATCAAAATATAAAGCAAATTGATGGCAACCAATTGCTCAAGTTCATTCCAACTTGATTGTTGAACTTGACCAAAGCCATGATTGGACCCAATTGACCTACTTAGCCCAAATTGACCTAAAGGTTCAAGTTGGCCTAAATTAAAACCAAAGCCTATAATCATCTTCAATTGGCCAACTAAACCTAAACCAACACCTAACCCAAGCCAATTTGGCTAAGTTGGTCAAATTTGTCAACTTAATCCATTTGACCCAAATGAATTCAAATGAGCCAAACTAAACCAAACAAAATGAACCAAAACATCCCAAATGATCATATGAACTTGACTTTAACCCAGTTTGACCTAAATGAGTCAAATTGAGCCAAACTAACCAAATCAACTCAAATTAACTTAAAATTTAGGCCAACCCACTTTTGGCTCATTTCAAATCTGTCAAATCAATGCCAAATGATCATTCTACCCCGTTCAAGGGCATCACGAGATAAATCACCCATGTAAGTGGTCATTTCCATTCTTGGCCACTTATACTCTCTCAATGGTAGGCACTAGGACACTACCTACCCAAGGGGTGGTTGGGTTCATGACCCATGGGAGGTGAAATCACCTCACCCTCCCATTGGAGCATTTGAAACCCATAGACACCCATGATTCCTCCTTGGCGACCACCTTCACACCTTCAACTCCGTCCTCCCTACCACCCACAACTCTTTGAGATGGTTGGACATAAGCCAAACTTGATCCCACCATCCGATCAAGATGAACGGGGGTATACACCCCCTCATTTTTACTCAAACATAGAAAAATCATTTCTCAAAGCCCAAGCTACCCAAGACAACCCTCTAGAACCAATCCCTAAAGTTCCAAGCTCATTCCTCAATCAAAAAATTCCATTTACGTCCATCTCAAAATAGGACACTCCCATTTTCAACCTAACTTCCACATTTATCCATGAAACTCAAATTAACTTTGCACACACCTTCCCTAGGCCTCTTTGACCAAGCAGGAATCATCTCCCAAGCTTCCCTAGCACTGGAGATGGGGCTTTGATCAAAGCCAAGCTCCAAGTGGTCGGTTCATGGCCTTCCAAGTGAACGTCAAAGAATTGATCTAATTACTGCTCAATAAGGCTTTATCTCCACTAGATTAAGCTTCCTCAATCAGCTGATCTTGAGCTCCAAGGTATGCTTCCACACTTAAGCAAAAATGAGTTGGATCTTTTTGAAGAAAACTTGCATCTCATGTGATCTTGACTATTAAGTCCCCTCCGATCGATGTCGTGAAGGTGTGGAATCCTTTTATAGTTGATCCAAGCTCGGGAAAGATTGAATCAAGTGAGCAATGGCGGAAGGACTCCATTCTCCCTCACTCATGTGACGTTAGATCACACATTGTCCATTTCGCATGATCAAAATTGATGATCATGATTAGATTCGCTAGATCAATCTGATGTAATCCTATTAAGCTGAGGGATTAATCATAGCTATTGGATCTTAAATCAGACGACGGACGAGAAAGTGCATCCCAATCGCGTAGTCTTTGGATAAGTTTTAAGTAGCCAATCATAGCCATACAGAAAGTGCGCCAATAGGATTTGGCTTTAATTAACTTAATTAATCATTTTTTGCTAAAACTTTTAAAAATCATTAAAAATCATACAAAAATAAAAAAAAATGCAAATATATACTCATTTTAAAGGTATTTTGGAGGAGAATTAATTAAAAATGATCTTAACTAATTTTGAATAGTAATTAAAGTTTAATTAAGGTTTAATTACAAAATTAATTAGCTTATTACCCTTAATTACTTGAGCAATTAAACCCAAATTTTGGGGGTTAATTTAATGTGATGACCTCTACCTCCCATGATTTTCTTGGGATTTATTGCTCACATAATTAGGAAAATTGACTAATTAAACCTTAACTACTCTTTTAAGTTGTTTAATGATTAATTAATCCCATGAAATAAATTAGTTAATTAAGTTTATTAATCTTTGTTCAACATTAAGTGAACTAAGGAATAGGGTTGGGACCCTTTTCCCAAGTTCATTTCACCCTATTTTAAAATGAAATTAATTAAGATTGAACTTATTAATTAAATCACTTAATCAAATTGAAATCAAAATCACATCATACCTTAATTAATTAAATCATGGGGTAGATCTTTATGTGTTTAATAACCTAAAGGAGTTTAATGAAATTATGGTTAGTCCACATGTGGGAAAACCATAAGTAATTAATTAAGTCCTTAATCTAATTAACTATTAATAATGAGCCAATTGCATTAGGCCCTTTTATTTCTAGGATCATTGCAAGTTTATTTTCCATGCATATCATGTTGGCTCATAATTATTTAGTTAATTACTTTAAGGTGACATAGGTAAGAGTAATTAATTCATCTAATTAAGGGTTCAACTTAATTAACCCATAAACTCAACTTAATTTCATTTCCTTAAATTAAATCAAATCACTAATGTGGGCATGGGTTTAAAACAACAAGTGATGAATTCTCTTCTCCTCTTTAAATCAAATCCAAAACTTAATTAATAAAGAAGCTTTGGTTTGCTTTAAATAATCTTATTTGATTTGATTGTCCTTAAGAACTAGTTTGGTTGAAAAAATCACATGCTTATATTTGATTGTCCTCCACAATCATGTTAAATTTGGTATGTCATTTGAATTCATGCATCCATCTTTTCAAAATCAAGGAAAATAAAATGGATTTACTTTATGTAAGCTTGCATGTGTTGATTTAATTTAATATATGCTATTATCACTATTAAATCCAAATGTATTTTTCAAAAGCTTATAAATGAATAATAATGTGTTATGATGCTAGTTATAAATACATAAGAAATGCATGGGCTTGTAGATTAAGTGTATGAATGCTGAGTTCTCTTTCCTATATTCATGTGTTGATTTATATAAGATTGAATGGTAATGGGTATATATTCTAGACATCCCAGGAACACGAGGCTTTAACTAGCCCCAAGGAGGTCATTTGATTACCTCGCTTCCCTTATTTAACAATGGCACGTGCCCATTTGATTTCATTCTTATGTATTTCAATATTAGAATTTGGATAGAGCTTTAATTCATATATATAAATGATTCAATAAAAAAATATACAATCTTTGCATGGTTTTCTTTCCCTCATTTATGTATACATCCATGTGTGTCCAAGAAAAAAAAGTATATAGTGGACATCTGAATATATGAGGCTTTAAGGAGGTCATTTGATTACCTCACTTGGTTTAACAATGACGCATTACTTGCCTTTATAGCTTTGTACATGTATATGTATATGTGAATGAAAATCCTATTTTACATTAAAATTGCATGCATTTATAATAGACTACGTGGTTGAATTAATTATCCATATGATTTGGAGCTTACTCATGTTCATGTACAAATTTACATATGTTTGAATGCAAATGGGTATATAGTCTGGACATCCCTAGAATATGAGGCTTTAACTAGCTCCAAGGAGGTCATTTGAATACCTCACTTCCTTGGTTTAACAATGACACATGCCTTATGTCCTTTTTGTATAATAATTTGGATAAAGTTTAAAATTAATATGTTTAAATAATTCAATCAATTAAAATATAAATTCTAAACATACACATACATTCATTATTTAAGTGTGCTAAAATATGTTGCATGTATGATATACTTAGAATTAAATCATATGCATGTTACATGTAATGGAAAAGAATGATTTAATATACGTTATGTGGTAGTAATTCAATTAAATTAATCTTAATATGCCTTTCATTTTGAATAGGATTATTTAAAGTGAACCTAAACTTAAGATTAATTAAATCATTTAATAAGCCATTCACTTAAGAGAACTAAATCAAATTAATATACTTTAGAAAGTGACTTAAGTTACAAATGAAAGAGGGCAATCCTTCATTCCTCTCTTTATAATACTAAGTTGCTAAGTGTAATAAAATGAAACAAAAGAAAACACAAATTAAAATTCTCAAATCAATTAAACTACTTCAAGTGAAATCAACCTTTCATGTTAAATTGAATCCTTACACTTAGAAAATACAACACTAATGCCTAATAAGACTTACCACACAAGCCTTAATACACACATTAGAATTAAGTCACCACTTCTAGTTGTAAGTTAGGATGGTGTATGATGTGATGATATATATTTATTTATATATTTATTTATTTATTTATTTATGATGTTAGTGGATGTTAATGCTTTGTAGAATGGATGATAGGCCAATATTAGGCTAATCATATTTTCTTCATGGGATTATGCTTAAGGGATGCTTAAAAATAAATGTGAATGCTCTTTTTTGAGGGTTGCTTAAATCCTTAAGCATAATCTAAGTTAGGTTAGGTGGGCTTAGTTACCTATGTGTAAGGTGATAAGTCCAAATTATAAATACAACTGCTTGGGATTATATGTATATTTTTCTAACCTCTATTTTGTAGGTGTAGTTAGATTTACTTTTCCAACATAAATGTAATTTTTTGCAATAGGATTAGATTAGTGTTATGGGGATTAGGATGAGCGTAGTGGCAGAAGGCTTTGTCTGGGTGCCCGTGATGCCTTTGAAGCAAGCACCATCCAAATCAAAGAGGAACTAAATCAAATGGAGATATGAAGAAAGAAGACCCCATAGGAATTTAATACAATTATAATTATTCTTTCATATTCTAGGTTGTATAAGGTAGAGCTCCTACCCATCTTTTCTCTCTTCATATCTGAGGTACCCAACCTCACTGACCTTTTATTCTTTTACGATAATTTATATAATTGTTTGATGTTATGTTTACATTGTGCATTAGGATGACATGCTTTTAATAGTTTCTTAAATGATTGATGCTTTAATGTGTGGCTTGGATATGATTAGGCTCTTAGGATAAAAATAACTTTTCTACCCAACTAATCACTCATAACAAAATTTTAAACAACTCATAACCTCATCATAAAGCCTAAGACATAAATAAGATAATTAAAAGATTTAGCAACCCCTTAGCTGTATGGTTGTATGTATCACATCATGCATGCATACTCTTTCTCTCTTGAATATGATGGATATCCATCCTTGTACGATAAAGGAATGCTTGACCTATGAGGGCATCCCTTATGGTGGAGAACACCTTCTTCTAGCTGATTTGACATATAACCTATTTCATCATGCATTTAGGCATAAGAAATCCTAAAGCCTCAGTCAAAATGACATGTATAAAATGAATTTGAAAATATTTTGCATCTATAGATTAAGTCATATGCTCATACCACTCATGCTTTAGTCTCTTAGGAGTGTGTTTAGGACTTTAGTCTCTTTCTAATTAAATAACTACCTAGATATCTTGCAATTCATAAGATGGACTATATGGTTTTAAAATCATTAGAGTTAGTACTCACCAGTAATTATAAGTTAAGAAGTTGGACAATTTATTCTCTCTTGTGGAGGTAAAACCCTTATGTCCACCTATAGCTTAGATTTAGGTCATGCTTTAGCTCATACTAAAGCTCCCTAAATTTAGGATCCAAGGTAGCTATTTTCTTCAAGATACAATCATAAATCCTCTCCTCTTAGGCATTCCTACAACTTTGTGTTGGTGGATTATAAGCCATAGTAATCTAATTAAATTTCAACTTAAAACATATAAATCTCGTATAATTTAAAATTATAAAGCTCAACCATAGGATAGATTGGAATGCTCAAGATGCTTAGTATCATGAGAATTTCCTACTTATTTCATTTGGATTCCTAAAATAAGTCTTCTCCTTAAACTTTCCCAATTGATTTTCCAAATACAACCAATCTTTTGATAGTCTAACCTTGAAATCTTTGGAGATGATAATTGTACTTTAATTGAGAGTATTCTTAGGAAATTTCATTTCCTAAGATGTAATTAACTATAAAGGCTTGCCTCTATAAGAAACTTAAAAACCTGGTTTAATATAAACGTTGCTTTATTCATCCATGTAAAGTAGGGAGAAATCTCTAGTACATTCGAAGACCCATCATGCCTAAAGAGTCTTTATTACATGATTAGGTCCTTTGTAGGGTGATGTCTCTATCTTTCGAGATAGTACATCATACCTCAATGTCATACTAGATCACCTCAAAAAGTATCCCCATGCTTGGTGTCCCCCCCACATCCAAAAAAACACCACAAGGCCATCTCTTGCCTTGTTTTCCATCATCCTTTCTTTTTTTTTTGGAGATGTTGATCCCCAAGTAGGAAAGGGTTCTTAGACTCATAATGTTGATACACTAGGTCAACAACTCTGGATACCACATCCATCCACTATAATGTAAAGTAACAGTTATGCTCGGTCATCCCTAAGAGTAAGTCTTCATCGCTGAATGTAACAACTAAGATGTCCTTCAAGTGGCATGCCTCAACTTTAATAGCGTCTGAGCTAAGCATATCTCTAGATCAAAAAGGCCTTGATTAGAGACTCATCTTTTGGATAAGACAAAATGTATATGCTTAACTTAGGTGGAAACTTTCTAAGGTGAGCTAGGACATTGTAATAAACTCTAGCTTGGTTCTCCATAAGCATATCTATGGGTGGAGCATCCTATGGAGGGGTTATCTATGCACTCAAACCAATGACTTACTTACCCTTATCTTAAGGTGCTAATGAGGTAGAACTATGTCCGTAAGTTGACTATAGTGACTTATTGGAATGATGAGCTTGTGGAAAGTTCTACCTTCTCATCGGGCATACCTACCTCTCTGGGATCTTGAGTCTTAACTCCAAGTCAATCTCAAGAGGTAAACCTAATTGATTCATAGAAGGATAATCTGACTCTTAATCAAAATGGAAAGGATCATAACTACTAGAGCTATTATTTTTATTTAGACTTGGAGAGCTTTCAATAGGAATAAAATCAAGAGCATCAGAAGTAGATAATATATAAGTAGAAATAGCTTTCTTCATTAATTTCTATTTGGGTGGAGGTACATGATAGAAATCAAATAAGCGGAGTAAGGGATTTAGTTCCCTTATCCGCAGATACAACGCTCATGTTGGTAGAAAAGGAGCTAGTAGAAGAGGTGGTATATGCAACAGTGGAGGGAGTACTAGACTTGGATGGTGGCTATGCTACTGGACTATCCCGGGCTAGTATGGTGGGCTGCTACTACTGGTGGGCTATCACCCTTCCCCAGTTGTCCTTTACAACTAGCAAACATTCCATGGTGTTGGAGGTTTGAGCTACTTCAGGCACCTACAAGAAAAGCTTCTTGATCTTAGAAATGATCTTTTTAGAGGTTCGGGATAGGGAGATATCCTAACCTTCTTTGATCTTAAGAGGATCGCAAGTATCCCCAAGGATTACTCTAACAAAATTGGATGGTTGTTCTAATAAGTATTCCTTAGAGATAACTATGGCTCTCAACTTGTAGTTGTGCTCAAGCTAGTCCTTAAAAGTGATACAATCCTCAGGTAAACATATGGTGGTAGGGCAATAGGATCATCTCTTGCCCACTTCCTCCGCCTCTTAGGCTCTAGTAATGAAAGTCGGGTTTCTTTAAGAGATTCTTAAAGATTTTCCACTACCTCCCTTTTGAATGAATATGGCTTATTCAATCTAAAGTAGGTGGAAAGTAGCTGGCGATGGATATGAATACCGCTGCTAGTTAGGATACTGAGGTGGTGGAAATGGTCGTTGTGACGGCTGTGGTGGCTAGTATGATGGTTGAGGTGGTGGAAGAGGAGGTGGCAAAAGAGGCTGCTGAGCTCGTAGTCTCTCATACTAAACTCACATTTGTTTTTCTATCCATTAACACTCCTAGCTTCTTCTCAAACACCTTCGGCTGGGCCATATGATTGGTCGAAAGGGCAACTATTTGGCTTCCTCTTGAAACCTTGATGATTAATTTCTCAAATGTTTTGATGGTAAAGCCCTTAAGCATGAAGGCGACCGGGCCCTAGATATTCTTGAGAAGATTCTCAATGTCATGATGTTCAGACAGGTGTGGTTAGCATTTCATGCACAAGTTGTGCCACTTGAGAATATAATCAACAAGTGACTCATTGAGTTTCTATTTCTTTATAATGAGGTCGCCTACAATCACCCTCTACTGAGCTCCAGCAAAGCACTTGATGAAGGGGTGCTCCAACTCAGTAAAAGTGTTCATCAAATAGTTGGGCAATTCGGCATACCAATCAAATGCAACAACACTATAAACAAAAAAGAGGATGCTTTACCGGTGTTGCACACCTTAAAGTGTAAAATGTGTGTTATTGTGGGTTCCCACTACCATCAAAGAACTTGAAGGATGGCACTAAATAAAACTAAAAAAAACCTAAACCTAAAAAATAAACCTAAAATAAAACCTAAAAATAAAAAAAAAACCTAAACCCTAAAATA